>BKCP01008515.1:1927922-1951756 GCA_008636005.1 Striga asiatica
TTTGAGTATCAACAGTCGAAGCAATCTTCTTCTGTAGGCTTATTTCGTCGTTCGTATTTTTTTTTATTTTTGCTCTGCCTGCATTGACCAAATATGATGTAATTGTTTGATACTGGATTTTAATAGGCGAGTACCAAAATACGTGAAAATTTTCCTGTCAAAGCACTTGTAACAGTTGTTCAAATTGTCTTATCTAACGCCATTTTTTCAACTTGTCAGTTGAACTATTTCATAGTTATGCCATGAATTGATTACTTGGGTCTCATTTACTTTGCTTGATAGGATTATACAAAGTAGTCCAACCAACTTTACACGTCAGCATATTGTTCTATGTTTACATTACGGGATTAAAATGAGAAATGGACAAAATTGACATTTTTAAAGAGGGATAAAAAAATTCGGGGTCCCATCGATGGAATAATCGCACTATAGATGATTACCGTATGGGCCTTGCTGCTACATGTACGCCATCTAAGCTACATCCTATCCCTATCCTTTGAAGTAAACGTTAGTTTTACGGGGATAACTTTCATCATCCTATCCTATCCTATCAAGCAAAGTAAATGAGGTTATATATATCGGTTTGCGAGGTCATAAAATCTGCCTCCATTCCACGGTAACAATGGACATGTGTGTTGGTTGCACACTTGCACTTCTTTTCGAAGCTCCACTGTTGGTCTAGCTACTTGCCATGTGTGGAGGGAGGGTCGAAGGTAGAGATTGCAGTGATTTTTTGGAGCTGAAAGAACAATTTCTTGTCGAGGGAGAGGGTCGAAGGTCGAAGGTTTTGGGGATGAATTTAGGGTTTTGATGAATTGAGGTTAGAGATTTAATTTTATAAGATATTTTTTAGGATGAAATGATGTCGTCGAGCTGAGGTGTTTATTTTTCCTGAGACACTTCCTCCACGTCAGTGTCACATTGGATTAAATGGCCAGACATGTTGTTGTATCGGTCAGTGATCTGGTCAATGCAAGACCAAATATTAGGTATCGAAGTGCCAAAGTTCTAAAGTGGTGACAAAAATGCAAAAGTCATAAAGTCAGCGATGTTAATTGCAATTTTGCCGAAAAAATATAATAATACTTTGCCAAACACACACAGTCCACACAATACACATCTTCGTCACATCCCCGTTCTTCCACGAACACACATCCCCTCCTTACACCTCCGCCGCAATCGCTCAACCTCCACCCTTAACCGCTTGACCTCCGCTCTCCGCTGCTCGACCTGCACTCTTCGCCTGTCTACTGCTGTCCGCCGCTCGACCCTCGTTGTTTGCTGTGCGACCTCCGCTCTCTGCCGCCCAACCTCCGCTCTCCGCCCCTCGGGTGGGCATCATCAATTAACCTCCACTCCAGCCATCGTCATCGAGAAAACCCAAAGTTTGAGAGCTCAGGACATCGATTTTCGGTGAGTACATTCCTTTCTCCTACTCTGCGTTTTTCCAATTAGCTATAAGTTTGTATGCTAATATGGGTGTGCGATTTTGAAACCTATTAAATTTACTTCACCAGCTATTTGTTACTGTGTTTCTTCAGGTCTGGGTATGCTTGTAGTTTGTATTAGCTTTTTTATTGCCTTATATGTTTTGTGGTTCTTGTTTGAAAGCTTTCTTCCATTTTGTTTTCCGTTGATAATATATAAAAAATTTTGGAAATTGGGAACATAAACTAATTAGCTATGACAAAGACAACTAAACTGTTGGTAAGTTTGATGGACATTTGTTACCAAATCGAATGCAGTTTAATTCGTTACCAACTCTGACACAAACTGTGAAAATAAGCCCCTGAGAGGCGTGCTTTGGTTGGCATCTGGTAGAAAACACAAATTGCATGAATTCATTTGCTTTGTTAAAATGCTTTATTTGTTGTTTCTCTAAATTACAAAACAATAATAAAAGTAAGCCATACTGGAATCTTCTTTTCCTTGTGCTGGTGTTTTAATTTGTTTTGGGCCGGCTTTGATTAGTTGCGTGCTTCAGTAATTTTTGCCAACCTCTGTTTCTGTCAAGAGTCCGGCCTATCAATATTCATTTTCTTCGTCATAGTTTCATATGTTATGCTGTTTTTCCGCTGTCATTTATGTCATAATATTTTACATATGCATATATCTTTATTTGAAATAAGGAAGATTGTTTGGCTATATTACTTTTGCCGTTAGTGGTGGCTTTATTGGTATTTTTATTCAGGTGTGATGCTTTAAGATGACATTATTGATATAGAAGACTAAGTTTTGACCTCCTTCACCAACCTTCAAAATATTAGATGATATCATGATATAATGTTCAGAATTTGATGCCAAGTGTTCAGATGCCTTAATTATGGTTTATGCTTTATTGTATGGGCCCACTTACTATATATTAAACACTAAATTTTCTCAATGGATGACACGTTAAGCAATTTCCTTGAATTGGTTGGGTGGCTGATATTTGTGTGGGACAACTCAAGGCTCAATTGATTTTCTGAGATTCTTCAGTAGTTTTGTATATTGTCTTCAAACATCAATGCTTACTAAGTTATCATGAAATTTGCAGATAGAGCCTATCTTAAGTGGAAATTTGCCTTCTGGCTTCGACCCAAGTACTCGCCGCAGTGTGTGAGTTGCTTTTGACCATCAGCTTCTTCTTTGCTGTTTGCATAAATTTGTTGTCCATCGTTGTTTTCAAATATATTTTTGTATTGCTTCAAATTTTCCATCATCACGAAAAAGCATTGTGTTTAATGAGTAATTGATATCTCACGATCCATATCGAGATAGCCTCGCTATAAGCTTATCTCAGATTATTTGAGAAGTATAACATAATAATATTAATTGATGTAAAGATGGATGCTTGATATTAGTGGTTTTCAAGAGTCATATTATGAGGTTGAAGTCATGTACATTGCCTTTTTGTCCAGTGCTGTTATATAGATTTCAGAAACTAGTATTTGAGTATTCTCATTTGTAGTGGGTAAGATGGAAAGAAAGGTCAAATCCATTTCTTTTAGGTAGTTTTACTAATTATTTATGGGAATAATTTTTGAATCTTTTCTTTTAAGTTGGTTATACGGATATAGGATGATATCCTCATGGTGCATACGATATATTAAATTTATAAATATCGGTCTTCTGAAACCTGTTCTCCTGAAATATATATTGAGATATATATATTAGAAATCATCACTCTAGATGTTACAGACATTTTTGAAAAGATAATTTTGAATAAACATAAACTGTAAATGTCGAGCACTATTTTATGTCAAAGTGAAATATGTTCTTTTAATCTTGATATTATTTATAATGGTCTTATTTAATGTACAAACATTGATGAAAATTCGATTCTGAAACGGAATAAAAATTACATAAAGGTGTGTATTAAGGTACATGCAAAATTCAAAAATGAGAAAACTCATAATTAATGGTTAAAAAGTGTTAAGAATAAATTTATTTTTCCAGAGTAAACCATTAATTAATGTATATCACAAACTTCGATGGTGAAAATTAATTTTTGAAACAGAAGAAAATCGACTAAAAGGGTGTGTACTAAGATACACGAAAAAAATTCAAAAACAAAAAATCTCGTTAATAATGGTTAAAAAGGCTAAAACCATTTTTTTTGCCCCAAGACACCATTATTTAATTTATATTACAATCATTGATGATGAATATTTAATTTCTAAATGGAAGAAAATCGACTAAAAGGACGTGTACACAAAAAAATTAAAGAACAAAAAAACTCATAAATAATGGTTAATAAGTTTCAAATATTTTTCTTTTGCCACAATAAACCATTATTTGATTTATATTTAATTTTGATTACTAAGACACGCTAAAATTTAAAAACGGAAAAACATGTAATAATGATTAAAAAGACTCAAAAAAATTATTTTGCCACAACACACTATTATTTAATGTATATTTAAAACTTTGATGATGAAAATTCAATTTTAAAATGGAAGAAAAATGGCTGAAATGACATGTACTAAGGAAAGGTACACGAAAATATTCAAAAACGAAAAAACTTGTTAATAAAGGTTACAAATGCTAAAAAAAAAATTCTTTTGCCACTGTACAACATTATTTAATTGTATATTAAAAAATATATGGTAAAAGTTCAACTTTTCAACGGAACAAAAACGACTGAAAAGGCAAGTACTAAGGTACACGCAAAAATTCAAAAACAAAAAAACTCGTAAATAAAGGTTTAAAATGCTAAAAAAATTTCTTTGACACAATACATTACTGTTTAATGTATATATTGAAAACTTTTTTGGTGAAAATACAATTTTAAAACGGAAGAAAAACGAGTGAAAGGACATGTATTAAGGTACACGCAAAAATTCAAAGACAAAAAGGTCGTAAATAGTGTTAAGAGGGCTAAAAAAATTATTTTTCCACAATAGATCTTTATTTAATGTATACTACAAAATTTGATGGTGAAATTTTAATTTTGAAATCGAAGATAAATGACTGAAAGGGCGTGTACTAAAGTACACGGGAAAATTCAAAATCGAAAAACTCATAAATAATGGTTTAAAAAGATCAAACAATTTTATTTCGCCACAGAACACCATTATTTAATGTATATTACAAACATCGATGGCGATAGTTTGATTTTTAAACGAAAGAAAAACGATTGGAAGGACGTGTACTAAGGTAAAAAAATTGAAAAAACAAAAATACTCGTAAATAATGGTTAAAAAGACTCTAAAAATTTCTTCTGCCACAAAATACTATTATTTAATGTATATTACAAACATTAATGTGAAAATTCAATTTTTAAAAGAAAAAAAATGGCTAAAGGACGTGTACTATGATACATGAAAAAAATTCAGAAACGAAAAACTCGTAAATAATTGTTATAAATGCTAAAAAAATTCTTTTGTCATACCACACCATTATTTAATGTATATTACATACTTTTATGGTGAAAATTCAGTTTTTAAATGGAATAAAAACGACTGAATAGACGTGTACTAAGTTGTACACAAAAATTCAAAAACGAAAAAACTCTTTGAATAATGATTAAAAGGGCTCATTTTTTTGCTACAATACACAATTATTTAGTGTATATCACAAACTTTTATGATGAAAATTCAATTTGAAATGGAAGAAAAACAACTGAAACGGCGTGTACAAAGGTACACGAAAAAAATCTAAAAACGATAAAGCTCACAAATAATGATTAAAAAGGCCCAAAAAATTTCTTTTGCCACATTATATCATTATTTAATGTATATTAAAAACTTTGACGATGAAAATTCAATTTTGAAACGGATGAAAAATGCTTAAAGGGCGTCTACTAAGGTACGCGCAAAAGTTCAATAACGAAAAAACTCGTAAATAATGGTTAACAAAGCTCAAACAAAATTTCTTTTGCCACAATACACCATTATTTAAGGTATATTACAAACTTTGATGGTGAAACGTCAATTTCGAGACGGTTGAAAAACGGCTGAAAGGGCGTGTACAACTGTACACCGAAAAATTCAAAAAAAAAAAAAAATTCAAAAATAATGGTTAAAAAGGTTTAAAAAAATTCTTTTTCCAGAGTAAATAATGTATATTACGAACTTTGAAGGTGAAAAATCAATTGTGAGACGGACGAAAAACGGTTGAAAGGGCGTGTAGGGTTTTTGGTTTTAGGGTTTATGGTTTAGGATTTTTACACTTCAAGGTTTCAAGGTTTAGAGTTCAAGGTTTCAGAGTTTAGGATTTTGGGTTTCGGGTTTTAAGGGTTTAGTGTTTAGGGAGTACTGTCAATAATTAATTAATAAATTTATTGTAAATCGATTTATATTTAGTAAGTTTTAATTATTAATTGTAAAAAGTATAAAAAATAATGATATATACAATTTTTTGTGAAAAAGTTTAAATTTGGTATATATTTTTTTTTTTTGACTGAAAACGCACAAGAATCATATTGCAAACCGATAATGGTACTCCACTGCTGCAAATGACGGTAAACAACCAAACGACGGAAGATAACTCTCAGTACAGTCGTGACTAGACCACCGACTCTCAAAGATAAGAAAGAAAGAAAAAAGAGGTTTCTTATTCTCCCTCTGTTAGCTTCTTTTTCTTTTCCTATGTACGCCCAATTTTAAGTTTCGTTGATAGAATTTGGTGCTTCTTAGCAGTTGGGAGTGTATTTTTGTATTGTGTGGCGTTTCATATATTTTGGGGGGGAAAAGTGAAGTTAGCTGATGTTTGTTTAGAGTAGGTCAATGTTGTATGCAGTTTCTCCAGTGAGTCCCTTTACGAGCAGCAGCAGCAGCATCTGTTACCCTAGAATCAATTTTCATCAGAAGCGTTTAGCTTCAACAAGGCTTAATAAGGCCTCGGCCTCAGCGGGTCCCAATGGAGTGAAGATCGAGTACACTCCATGGCTGATTGTTGGCTTGGGCAACCCTGGAAACAAATATCATGGAACTCGACATAACGTAATGAGCCACTACCATATATTCTTTCCTTATTCTGTATTCCTTCAAAGGGATGTGCATCTGATTACTGTTCAACTTTTTTTGTTAGGTTGGGTTTGAAATGATAGATCGTATCTCTCAAGAAGAAGGCATTTTGATGAACACTATACAATCAAAATCATTGATTGGCATAGGTTCTTGATAATCTGTCCCTTTTCTTCATTACTTGGCCTTTTCTTTCATAGAAGAGTAGTATATGACATTTCGGTGATTATAAGCCATTTTTCGTCATATGTACTTGAGAGGTCCAGTTTACTGATTGATATTTACTAACATGTTTAAACACAACCAGTGCAGGTTCCATAGGACAAGTCCCCGTTTTGTTGGCCAAACCTCAGACATATATGAACTTCAGTGGAGAATCAGTTTGTCTTCCTCCTTTTTTTTTTTTTTTTTTTTTTTTAGTTGCATGATGATTTTTGTATTTGAGCGCTATGTTCGTTTTGGTAATTGATGAAACATATTTCACGCTAAGACAGAGTATGTTGAGAGTGAGCTATTTTCTGCTCACATATGTTTGAATCATCTCCATTATGAGCTTTCTTTATGCTGGTGACTTCCAACTTGACAATGAAACATTAAAATATTTGCTACTAGAGCATTTACAGTATACGGTATACTCGATGTAAAGAGGTGGTAGATTATCTGGCGATTCAAATGAGATTAACTTATCGATAGTATTAAATTTGCCAACATAGTTGTAATGCTTGGTATGCTAAATTTGTTTAGATGTTAAACTCCAACTATGGTTTGCTCTGAGTAGGTGTGCGTTGATATTGGGTCTATTCGTTAATGTCAGAGACGTTTGCATCTTTCTGGACTCTAGTTTGTCCATAGTGAACCCATCGATTATGTCTTGTTATTTATGACTTTTTAGTTATAACTTGGTTATGTGAAGAACCAGAATTCTTAGAAACATGTTTTTCTACATGGATATTTTTCTTTGTGCTATCACTTCACCACATATAATTTCATCCAAATATTGATTTTCCTTGAACTCAAAGTGTCTCATAAAGAACATTTTCTCCTTTTCTTTCTTTCCTTTTTTTTTGCCATACCAGGTTGGGCCACTTGCAGCATATTATCAAGTACCCTTGCGCCACATCCTACTGGTTAGTTCTTACTGTATGTCTATTTATATGGAATATCAACTTTGCGTATGATTTTTTTATTTTTTATTTTTTTTTCCTGTGAGAGTAAATCAATACTCTTGTGAATGAGAAATTCTGGCAACTGAATGACCCTTGTAGGTATATGATGAAATGAGCTTACCAAATGGAGTTTTGAGGCTTCAGCCAAAAGGAGGACATGGCCATCACAATGGGTATTGTCTCTGAATATAGATTGTAAAGATTTGTCAAAGCCATTGCACGCGATTTGAAAGAATATTAAATGTTTTATGCATAATATAGATTGTGTAAATTGATCCACAATGAGTACGATAATCAGCCTGGTTTACCTTATACAGTTTACCTTGAAGCTATCACCTTATAGACTGGCAGCTATCTACTTATAGATTGGCTTCTATTTCTGTGATTTGCGTGTAATTTTTGTTGAAGATGAAGTTTTCTTTCATGAAGTTGGGATTTAGACTAATCAAACTGAAACTTGAGGTCCAAGCTACCACAACTAAAATAATTCGTAACTTGAATATGAATTTATGGTATATACCATTTCTATGCCAGACCATGAATGTTGGATTTTACTGCAAATCAACACACTATTGTATTCTTATAATATTATATAATAAAGCCAATTCATTAGAATGGCAAATTTTGTTCCTATACCACAGGGTGAAGAGCGTAATGCAACATTTAGATGGCCGTCGAGAATTTCCTCGGTTTTGCATAGGTTGGTTTCTTAACTGAATTCTTTGTTGTATTATTATACCCACTGGTGTGAGAATCAAGATTAAATACTTCATAATGATACTCCAGGTGTTGGAAACGCTCCTGGTACAATGGATATTAAAGCTTTTCTTCTTCAGAAGTTCAGTGCCTTGGAAAGGGAACAGGTAAGTTACTCCATGGAGCCAGACCTATTTATTTAAATTTAGTGCTCTACTTGACTGGATTAATAAAGTGTATTTCGATACGAAAATATTGAATATAACCTACTCTTGAAAGAAACAAATCTCTATTAATTATGGGTTAGTTGCAAAAGTTCGCTAAAAGGTATTCTATGTAAAGAAGATCCATGTATCTATTAGTATTAAAAATACAGACTTATATTTGTTTGTCTTGCAAAAGTGCACCCTCAAATTCTAGAGTGTATATTGTAATAAACCCTAGAATCTTTGCTGATTTGAAAAAATGAGTGGATCTTTTATATTAAGCTGAACCTGTGGGTTATTGAATTAGTAAATTACTAAATTACAAAACAATTAGATCTCCGTTTATCTTCTTCGGATATAGTGTTGTTAGTTAAATGTACACACTTGAAACGTGTTCTTGGTTTTACGGGTGAAAGGTACATTTCGATTTTGAATGAGCCTCTTTTACGTCTGTGCTGTTAGTTTGTAGCATCAAATTCATTATAACATCAAATTCATTGTAACAGGTGGATGCTGCACTGGAACAAGGTGTTGAGGCCGTTAGGACACTTGTCACAGAAGGATTTAGCAATCGGATTAATAGGTTTAATATTGGGCAGAAGTACAAATATCACAAAGTTTAATTGCATTCGCTTGTGATAAAGACTTCCTATTTCTTTTGTTTCGTTTATTAACTTTCCCCGCAATCACCACTAATCCTTTTTTTTTATCATTTATATTTTGTAAAAAAATTCTCCCTAAACAAAAAAAGGAAAAAAGAAAAAATCTCTCATGGGTGGTCGATTCTCTTCAATAGGAGCTGCTTGCTATTCTGTTGCCGTTAGGGGGTCTTTGTTTCCGTCGGTTGGTGTGTAGTTTTCCTTGTTAGGTTTTAACTGCTTTCTTGGTAATATAGTATGTCTTTGTGTTCGGGGTTTTTGTCTAGGGTTCTCTTTGCAGGCTTTGAGGATGGAATCTCATTCTATCATATTAGACATGCGTACAATCTTTACTTATTTACTTTTCGGTTTGATATCACATACACAGAAATGTTTCCGTACTCATGGTGGGCACATGTTAATATGTCCATTGCTTATGTGGCATGCACACATTGGTGATGTTAATATATTAAAAAAAAATACATCACCAATGTGTGCATGCCGCATAAGCGGTGAACATATTAATATGTGTCCACCGTGAGTAGAGGAGCATTTCTCATCACATACAATCACACATAATTGAAACAATATATAGTCAGCTGCAATTATTGACCAAATCAATTTGGGCCTCGTTTGCTTTTCTGGATAGGATGGGATATGCTGGTTAATCATCCTTATTCCTCGTTTATTAAATAGGATTGAGATACGGATACAGATGATTTCATGAGTTGACGCACGCGTGTATCCTTGTTGGCGGATAAAAAAATTCCGACTATTGGTGGGGTGATACATTTATCTTTGGTCTCAAATGACCTTTACNAAATAATTTTATTTAATTTAAAATAATATTATTTAATCTATAAAATATTAATTTAAATAATTTTATTTATTAATTTAAAAAATATTATTTAATTTAAATAATTTTAATATTATTTAATTTAAAATAATGTTATTTAATTTAAAATAAGATTATTTAATTGTTATTATAAAAAATGTAATAATTTATTTATTTTGTATGTACAATATAGATGTTAAATCGAAGTTTTTCATGTGATTATTAATTTGATTTATAGTATATAAAAATTTTATAATAAATTTAAAAATTCTTAATCTTTTAAATATATTTTTAAATAATATATTTGTCTTTTCATTGAAAAACAATGTAACCAACCTATGAACCTTATGGAAATAAACTTTATTTAGTTGGAAAAAGTTCAAGCGCAACATTTATGACGCTATCAGGCGTGGTGTGGATCATTTACGTTTACTTTCTTTAAGCGCACCTGGACAAAAAATAAAAAATAAAAAAAAGAGTTATTTTATCAAAATATTTTATGCAATCAGCATAAAGTTAAAATGCACCTTTTCTCTTTGATGCTTTTGGATGCTTTATATTCTCAATTTCTTTTGCTTGACGGATGATAACACATTTCTCTTCTTCATCCGCAACAAGGTCTGCCACTTCTGCGAATGACCGACACATGTCATCACACCTTTTTTGGGATTGAGTAATATCCAAACCATCATAGCTAACGCCTACCCTCGTGTGTGCGCGGTTAATATCTTTTCTCCATCGTCCCAATATATATCGATCTGGCACCACAACAACGTCATTACTATCATAACTGAGATTGCATGTCTGCATAATATTCCTCAAAACTCGAATAAAAGGCAACTAAATGGCACTTCATATATCTCTTTGTTAAACTATGCAGCAAATATTTTCTTCTTCCTTCAATCTCCACACATTACGTCTTCACATACCTCATACCTCGTCCCCATATGCCTGCAAATATTAGTTCACAATAAACTTTTCTCATAAATTCAGTTTGAACTTCTCTAAACTTTGGAATTGTATATAATGATTGATATTGCCTTTCCATTTCATATCTCGTCACGCATGGTATGACTTGAGAGAATGATTTGTAATCTGCTTGAATTTTTTTATCGACCTTATTTTGCAATGCCCGTTCGTATTGTTCAACGATGTCTTTGAATGTACATAACCATCAAAGAAGGCATTCATACTTTCACTTTTTTGAGTTGTGTATATTCCTGCCCAAAATAGGATTTTAAGTAATAGGCACCCATCAAATGCGATTATCGAACAATCCGGATAACCAATCATTCTCAAATGAGTCATATTTTTCAATCATTATTATCCAACCTTCCTGAAATTCTTCTGTTGTTTGTGAATTATAAACTAGTACATGAATGGCTGAAAATATTGCGTCTTTCTCAATATGATATTCGAATTTTTCGAGTAACTTCTTTAAAATATCCCACAAACACCATCTATGTCTCGTATTTGGAAAAACTATTTCAATTGCATTTTTGCATGGCTTTATCTTGATCGGTAATTATTCCATTAGGAGCTTGACCATGCATGCACTTAAGCCATGTTCTGAATAGCCACACAAATGTATCAGTGTCCTCATTCAATACCAAACCACAACCTAACAATATTGATTGGTCATGATGATTCACGTCAACAAAAGGGGCAAAAGGCATGTCATATGTATTAGTAAGATATGTTGTGTTCAATGTGATGATATCTCCAAACTGTTTATATGCTTTCTAGACCTGTTGTCCGTCCAGAAAACATTCTCCAATCGAGAATCCTCATCCAAGTCAATACTAAAGTAGAAACCTGGGCATTGAACTTGCATATCAGAAAAGTAAGATTGTATTGCGGCTGCATCTCCTTCGCCAAGTCTTAGGCGTTTCGCCTGTTCAACGTAGTTACGACAATCCTTCTCCACAAAAGTTATATTCTCATAGTCAACAACTACAGAGTTAAAACTTTTATGTAATAGTATTCCTGCTATGTCATTCACTTTGTGCTTCCGTTTGACAAGTGAACTTAACACATGATGGCATCGATACAACCTTGACTTAGTGGGACTGTTCTTGTGACTGTGGTCAAGATGGACATTATTAATTTTCCAGGAACCATGTATGTCCAATGATGCGGATATTCTAGCTTTACACCCCCCTGTATTATTTATGGGTTGCGACTTCACTGAAGTTCCTGTAGTCCTTCGCGACTACACGTGTGACATATCGTAGAACTCCATCATCATCCCTCCCCGAACTTCTTTTTCTCAAAGGAAAACTCATAGCATACGCGTATCGCATATAAAAGTCATAAACTTCCTTTTCATAGGAAACTGCATTCCAACCTTAGGAATGATTAAGGAATCATCCATTCCAGTTTTATTATCCCATCCATTCATTTTTATTATCCCTGACATTTGCACTTCCCTCAAAATTTTCGTTTTCTTAGTTCACAATCAAAACGTCATCCATGCTCGGTTCTCCTAGTGATATACAATATCGCTGCGAACTAGGACTGGTGAGATTCGAATTTCGTTCTAGGGGAAAACTCATTTCTTTTCCTTACAACTGCTTCTTCTCTGTATGGAAACTTGCATCCCCGTCCCCTACGAAGCTATGGATAGAGCTACTGGGTATACCATTACTAAAACGAAAGCTGGTACATTCTTTGGGACTTCTACAGCTATTCCTAATTCTGGGACATATACTACCACTGATATGGAAGAGATTGGGACTCAAAAGTAACTAGATCTCTAAGTGCTCCAACTTCCACGCCTAAATAAAGATGCTAAACTCTCCTATGAATATGAATCAGTTGAAAAGGACGGGCAATCGGCAAGGCTCTGACAAGACCACAAAAGATTTTTAGAGTCGATTTAATTGCACACTAACGTGAAGTAGTGAGAAAGAAGGCAGTCAATCGAAAGCGCCACTTATAGAAGCCAAATAGTGAGCATCTTTTCTCCCAACGAACTTTTCGAAGCGAAGTGAAGAAAAAGAGAGGAGTAAGACCGAAGACTCTTTCTTATGCTTATGCCCCGATTAACTAGATAATCGAAATTCTCGAGCTGTGACTCTGCAACAGAGAGGCTTACTTCGCATAATAACAGGAAAAGACGAAGGGGCGCGCATTACTTCCTCTCATTACTTACTCTTGTCTGGGTACCAACTGCCGAAAACTGAACAGTTTCGAGTTTTGAAGCTCTTTACCAACTGGGACAAATTCACTCATTACTTATAAATAAATTTCTAATACAATTTTGGATTTGTCAACAAAATACAATTAAAAATAAAAATAAATTAAATAAGAGTTACCTGAATATGTAGGGACAAAATTTTTATCTTCCATTGTTGATAACAGGAACAAAAAAAGAGATGAAGAAGACTTATATACAATATTTATTTTAAATATCTGCTTGAAAAAATATGGCACTAATATTGATCATGAACTTAGGATGTGTTGCCGCCCCGTGAGGAACTCACATATTAGTCAGGAAAATAAAATTAGGGTCAACACAAATTTTTAAATCTTAGCCACTAATTTATATTTAATCCTATTCTTACAATTCACTTTGTCAATAAACTTTATTAAGTGACTTGGTAAGGAAGCATTATTCACACACGCAATTGTATTATGCTAACACATGCACGGGTAGAAAATATTAATTAATATTTATAAATTAAAATTCCTCATTAAATAATAGATAAGTATATTTAACAATATTTTTACATATTCGCATTAACTTATGGCGAATATTAGAATTATATATTGTCATGTAAAATAAAGATCAAATTTTCTATATTTTGGTTTTATTGATGTGTTTCCGTATCAAATTATTTTTGATATTGTTGTACATTTTCAGTTTAGACTGTATTGATGTGTTATTTGAATTTAAATTATTCTTACTCAAAATTAGATATTCTATTTGCCTAAATTGAATGCCATAAAAATATGTTATGGATGTTTCAAAATAAAATATTTACTTCTAAATTACAAATTTTGTTAAATATTTTTTGGACAAAAAATATTTGCTCCTAAATTACCAAATACAAATTATCATGGTATATTCACGCCTTTTTACCAAATAAATCTTATCGGAATTATTCACCAAAAATCTAATCTCATTATGAACTCGAGTTTTCTATGTAATAGATAAGTATATTGTTTTGAAAGTATAGTGAGAATCGGATTTTGCCAAAATTGTTTAAAAAATGAGATTGTTCAACAAATCATTAAAAAAGATGTATCGATAATTTTATAAAAAAATTAATTTAAAATTTATTCACCAAATGATGGGTAAAGTGGTTAAGAAAAAGAAAAATGATAAGGTAACATTCATTTTTAAAATATGCACTGTTATTTCCTAAAGACATATATGAAATTGATTTGCTCATTTTTTTTCTCATAATCTCATGTATTTGTAAAAACTAAGTTAAACAATTAATTAAAAAGTCAAAATTATTATTCATGCATTTCATTGGCATTTTTTCAATAACCTCCTTTTTATATTAGCAACATACAAAATCACATTTCATCTTTCTTTCAAATTCCAAAAATCCATTTCAATGGCCTTCAACAGCAAAATCAGTCGATTGTGCCCCACACAGAAGCAGGGTTCTGCTCGCAATTGCTGCCGCCTTCGTAAGCCTTTTCTCAACACTTAATCTGATCCTTTTTTGTTGTTGATTTTCTGGCTGTTCGAGCTGATTTGTTACTGATTTCGTTTCAGAAGATATGTTATAGCAAAATCTCTGTTTTTGTTCACAGTTCATAGACACAAGGAAAAGATTAACGGAAAGAATCAAGTAAATTTGTCGCAGCGAAGCTTCAAATTTTGTTTCTGTGGTTTTCCCATGCTTTTTATGGAATTAAGTTTCATGGGTTGATATGAATTTGGTTGTTCTCTTTGTACGTCTGTTGCAGATTAGTTTAATCGTGTGATTTTGGTGGATCCCCCTTTTTGGGTTGTTTGAATTTGAGGGCATCATGAAAACACCTCCTTCATGCAAGAAATTGAGAACCCCCCGTCCAAGAAAGAATAATGCCGATCGGTTGAGTGTGTTGCCGGATGATATCCTGCAACGCGTGTTTTCCTTTCTCGATTTCCTTGACGTTGTCCGCACAAGCGTGCTCTCCAAACGATGGAAGTCCATCTGGAAATCGGTCCCTTGCCTAAACTTCGACATGGACTGGCATTTGAAGCACCTCGACGTGAAGTTGGACAAACGCAGGGACCAGTATGGCAAATTCTGGGATTTCGTTAAATCGTCTTTGCTCCTGCGTGATAACTCGACAATCAACAAGATACAACTCAGCTGTAGCAACACCATGATCCAGCAACTGAATCTGCTGATTTGTGTGGCCGGGAGGGAAAAAGTTCCAGAGCTCATCCTTGTCGGTGGGGATTACTCGTCTGACGAGCTTGAATTCCCACGTGGGGCTTGCGAATCATTGACATTTCTAAAATTGCATTTCCTACATACTATTACTTTGCGTGTTGTAGCCGTTTTCAGTAGCATCGCGAGTCTTTCACTGAGGGGAGTTTGCATAACTTGTGATGCTGCCAAAAAGTTGTTCTCAGGTGGATGCGTTAAGCTCGAGGAGGTGTACCTCGAGGATTGCCAGATAAAGGATGTAGAGGAGATTGATATATCAGCTGCTAATCTCAAGAGTGTAACAATTGTGAACGTGTGCACTTGCAAGAATTTTTGGGTCGTGTGTTCTTTCGATTGTAAGCTTAGAATTTCATCTCCAAGCTTGGTGTCCTTCTGCTACATAGGTCCGATGCTCCTAGGTGTCTCATTGGTGGATACAGAGTGTTTGGAGAACATCACGATCCGCCTTCTACGTGTGCCTGAGGAGTACAACATTAGCTTTGAGAACCACTTGCTTTCTCCTGCAAACTTTGTTGGTCTTAATTTTGCAAAGACTTTGACGGTGTCCTCTCTTGTTGTCAAGGTATGCCGGATGGCTTTCAGATGCTTTCCATACAGTGATGTAGCAATCCTGAATAAAGAAAAGATGTGCCTGATATATCATTTATCAAACATTGCCATCACAGTCTTGTGTTCTTGTCAAGTTATGGATGCCTGTACGCAAGCATATCACATTTACTTCATAATTTGCAAGGTACTTTATCAAATTATTCCCTACTTATGGATTTCTTGTTCATTTATCTCTAGTACTTCTGTCCAAAATTTAGTGATTCCTGGGACCCATTTGTATTGGACAACGTGAGTCATCTAGAGTTGGAATCGAGGTACGACGCCAGTTTTATAGAAGGGATGATTAGCTTGTTGAGGTTTTCGCCAAACATTCAATCTCTTTTCATCAGACTGAAGGAGGTATAAGTCTATTTCACCCAAATGTTCTTAGTGAAAATGTTCTATGAAATGCAATGCCCATTACGACTATTTATATTTCAGGGTAGAAGGTCGCAGGGCAATTTAAAGAAAGGTATCATAATCTCTAGGATCAGGTTTTACTTGATTCAAGCACTTCCATGATTTATGTCTCATACTGGCATGGAGGATACTTATATATTTTTTTATTTTTTTTAAATTTCATTTTTTTGTTCTCCCAAAATGAAATGCACATCTAATTATACGCCGTTTCTCAAAACTCATTTAGCAGTTGAGAACAAAGGATCTTGGGAATCAAGGGTTGCGGATATAGCTTGCTTGACTGACAGTGTCAAAATCATTCAAGTTTCGAATTTAGATGGTTCAGAGATTGCACTTGAGCTGGTGACGTTTTTTCTCCGGAATGGGAAAGCACTTGAAAAAATGGAAATCATGCACAGGAATGGAGAGAGGAGGCGGATGAGTTTCAGCAAGCTCATATCACTTCCTAAAGCCTCCCCAAAAGTTGTTATATCCTTCCCAGAGCATGGTCAAAGAATAATTCCCTGGTTTGATAAAGGAGACTCAGATACAGAACTTGGTGACTGAGCAAAAGGTGTTGTTCTTTCGTGGGACCTACTCCTTGAATTTTACTTTATTTATTTACGGCAGGAAGTCATATGCTTATCTGGCTCATAACATTCTCCTCGTCAAATGTAAGATGCATCGAGGCATACTAGTTTTAAAGTAGGGAAATTCTGAATTAGAGTTTTACAATAGATCTAAAATTGCTGATTCTAGAAAATGCACGAGTGAGATTTCCTCTACATTCTGCCTTTACGCTTCAGCTTTAATTTTTGGTTGAATCAGAACTTCCACATATGTTAGCATTTGCAAACACCAGTTGTACTGAAAAGTGAAAACTAATGTATCAATGTAACAGAGTTAGAATCGATATCTAATCTACAGCTCTATATATCTGGAGCAAAGACTTTTGCTACCAGAATGACTCCCTTCATCAACTTTTCTTCGTTACCTATTTACAGAGCTCCATATTTTCAAAGCTTACAAGGCCCCATATTTGATTTCTCTTTGATAACATTTAACACTCTCCAGAGTCCAGACAGCAGTTGTCTTTTTCAGTCAATGCTTTAAGATCTTTTTTTCTGTTCAAATAACCTAAATTCACGAGCAGATCAAATTCTGTCAACAACTTGTTTTAATTCAATGGCCCCCCAAATAGAATTCTTCTCCTCGTGTCATTTCTACCATTAAATCATATGCGTGAAGTCGAACTATGTATAAAACATTTGGTGCAACTATCCTGGCTTGGTGATGATAACTTTAGAATTTCCATAAATCTAAAACCAATGCCTTGGAGCTGCTCATCCATGTGTGTATCTTTATTTCACAAAGTTTCGCAGCCTATCAATTCCTAAATTGTGCACCACCACCATTATCTGAAGTATGATGGTGAAGAATGTGGTTTTACATTCTTCATAATTTTGCACAGTGGCTACCTATTATATATCTTGTCTTCTGACAACTTCTTGGAAGTTTCACTTCTCATCATCAAAATGACAGAGAAGCTAGTTATCTAGATTACTATTGCAGTTTCTTGCTAAAGCTTTTCTTCTATTTTCTTTAGATTCTAGAGTCTAAATGATAGATCCTTAAGGAATTATGTTTCAATTTTTCATATTCGTCCACACTCCCTTCCATCATATGTATCCACTTGGATAGTAAAAGTCCTATCTAAAATTGCGCAGTTGAGACTCGCCTGGTCAATTGTGTGGTGCAAAAACATGAATACCTTTTGTAAACCAAGACATGAAATTGCATCTAAAGATGACCATGCTTTTTTCAGTTATCTTTGTATGAAGGGACTTTGTAGAACTTTAAATGTTTTTTCGGAAAGATTTTCCAAGTTCAATTTTGTCTAAATCATAAATGAGATTTTAGTTTCGTAAGTTCTGCCTTGTCTATTTATTCTTCTTTCTGTTAATCATTGTAGCCTGAGAACTTCCCAAATGGAAATAATTGCTTTAACAGATGCTTTTGAATTTATTAGCCTTGTTTCAATGATATAAATGAGTGAAATTTTTGGTGCTTACAGGCGATGCTAATTCCAGATTATGGTAACGAACTGTTCTGAAGAGGCTAGAGAGAACTATTTTCTGTTATTTCATTGGACAACAGGGATTTATATCTTTTCTCTGAGAAGACGGTAATGAATTGGTTTATATGGTACATCAGTTTATATGGTACATCAGTTAGAAGAATTGGAGCAAATTGGAAGACTAAATGTTCATGTTTTGGTACTTGAAAATTTTAAATCTACTTAGAATTTTTCCCGAATATGCTTTTTATTATAATGTATAAAAAATCCTTGTTCTGTTTAATTATCCTACCAGGCTTTTAACTGAGGTTAAGCGCTACTGTTTGGAGACTTTCTTAAGCCTATCATCCTTGGCTTTGTTTTGATTAGGATTTCTAACACAGGCATTATTGTAATTAGGAGTAGTTAAATAATTATCATCTGGTGATGCAGTCTAATGACACGACACAAGATACTGTTCTGAGAACCGGCCAGTCCGGTGCCTGGTTCACCCCTCAGAACCGCCGGCCAATAACCAGTGTAGTTTTCAGAACCTTGAAAAGATTCAGCCACATTATACATAATTAAAAGTAATTTATACAATGGGAACTTCAGATTTCTCCCCCTTACGCTAAATTCGTATTTCAATGAAGCAAAAATTTTCTTTATGTTATATTAGTTATTTAAAGACCTAGTTTAGGAGTTCACGTTATTACTTCCCGTCATTTGCTTAAGATTTCCTGTACTACTCACAATTGACGTAGCTGGCTAAATATTCTATCATGATCATATCATCAGGTATATGTGTAAAAGAGAAAACCATCTAATTACCCAGGGATATTGAAGTTTGGTTGCCCCTTTTGGCATTTCACCCCTTTGATCTTTACAAATGCAGTTACGTGCAATTTGTGTATAATGAATGGGATACTTACATTTTAGCCTCCGAACGACATTCTATTTCACAAAAAAATTCAACTGAAATATGGATCCAAAAAAATATCATGATGGGAGTTTCGTTAGTATACTTATGTTGTATAAGGATATAACATTGAACTCAATTTCTACCAAGCAAAGTCTTTCCATTGCGGTTCTATCATGTGAAAGCTATGTGATATCTAGGGCAAGTGTTGTCTTGAGAAAATTGCCATTTGTTCCCCGATCTTTGACCATTATTGCCACTTGTTGATATAGTATTGAGTTGCATGCATTTTCTTGGTCACATTCCTAGGTTCCATGTTAGCTTGGCCCCGCCATCGTATTTTGATTTCATACTAATCCAGCTCAGTAAGAAATATCAGCGAAATTGATTTCATATATTTATGCATCAAGTGCTAATTCTATTGCTTCTTGTCCAAGAATATTTATGTTTGCTATCATAATAGATATTCATCAAAGTTGCTCCTGGAGGCACAACTAAATGAAATATATTACAAGCAAAGATAGTTGCTACTTCAATTGTGTTGCAAATTCTGGGCTGCTATTTTATCTAGGGCAAGCTAATGAACACTTACTTTTCAAATTAGGAATTTCAGCCGTGTCGTGTGCTATTTCGTCGTCAAAATAATTGTGTTTCCACGTGAGACTCCCATGCTAGATGACAAGTTTAGTACTTTTGTGGAGAAACTGTTAGTGGTAAACATGGATTTTTCCACCTTGTCTAAACACGGTCAAATCCATTACTAGAGATTTGCGCATGTGCAATTGATCAACTTAAAATTTTTATGGATTTAGATTCCTTTGGTTAATATAGTTATGTGCTTTGTATTTTTTTTGTTGTCAGGATACTCTGAAGAAGACAACTTTTGGAGTTTTCGGGCGTATTGCCTCAATTGGCAAATGAACGCATTTTGGTTGGTATATAAAAGGTTAACAACGGTAATATTTTCATTCTTGTATACAACGGAATACACTTCATTTTTACAGTTAATTATGTAAGGAACAAGTTTTCCCCTTAAAACCAAGTAAATAAAAGAAGAAATTGATCATAATTGCTGTTTCAAATTTTAAATCTCTGGCCCTTATATTTGGTCGCCTTTTATGGAAATAAGGGATTCTTTTCTGAAATAGTAGTTTATTCACTTTTATAGAGATCATGTGGTTCTAATTAAGATAATATCGGGTGGTTTTAATTAAGATAATATATGTAATATGAATAAAATTCACACATATGATACCTTAACGTGGTGATTACCAATTTGCCAATGTTATATGGTTAATATTTTCATTAATGGAATTACACTTGGCCTAACTTTCCACTTCCCCCTCTATTGCAGATTTGTGACGACCCCTATTACTTTCTTCGATTTTTGCGCAAAACAGCTTCTAAGATTTATTTTTACCATTTTTCTGGAAGGTCAAACTCGCTTTTCTCTTTTTGTCGCTAGGAATTATAAACGACTAAATTCTGTCATACTGCCACCTGGCCACCTCTCCATTTTTAACCTTCCCGACCCTTGTTTTTATGTGCATGCTGACACTTGTTTCCTATTACTTGTGAGGTCATTCTCAATGAAAGTAGATTAAATTAATTTCAGTGATTTTTTTGCTTAATAGTTTTCTTTTACATTTCAGCACTGAGATAAGATTAAACTCATTCAAATGGCTCTTGGTTTATTCATATGAGATGTTAGAGAACTGGAAATCCCATAACTGTCGAAACTATTCGTGATGATATTAACTTTTTGAGACAGGCATATTACTTCTATTCGAAAAGAAAACTCATTAGAAGTCAACTTTTGTTGTTTTTTTTTTTTACCACTTACCATAAGTGACAACTAATCTTTGTTTTGTAACATATTTCATATGCGCTAAAAATTATTATGTTAACCCTATTGTTGCAGGTGGAGATGCATTATCGCACGCATGCTATTCTGAATGTTCGCCCTTTCCTTCCTTCAGCTACACACGTCTTAGTGATTTTATTTAATTGCAACAGTCTAAGCAATATTTGGTCAAAGTTTCTCGATTTTCAATTATGGAACTCTCAGAGAATCTATAACTGGAAATATTATCATTTCATGATATGATAAGTAGTTTCTCGATTTTTCAGATCATAAGCTTAGAAGTTAACCTTTATGAACATGCTTCCTGATAGTTGTTTCTTAGTATATGTTTAAATGTCAAGTCGGGTTGAGAGTTCATATGCGGACCTTATATCTGTCTTTGATTGATCTGGTGCTAAAATCATGGTGGCTGAATCATGCATTTGAATTTTGATTATTGTACTGCATGAAATATTTTGCAAACGCATGATTTGCAAAATTCTGTACTGCATTCTAGCCTTGTCTAAAAAAACTGAGGAGAAAGATCAAATTTCCTATTTCCAGTTTACTATATATTTTGCATTTTTGTTGAAACATTTTGCAGCTGGGCTTGTGAGAGATTGCAGACAAGCTAAACCAAAGAAATTTATGCATCGATTGAAAGCAGTTCAGTTAGGCTCTACACACCAATTTCTGTTTCTAATGTNTGCTGCTTTCTAACTTGTGCTGTGGAAAATGCGCATATTGAAATGATACACAAATTGTAGATTATATCAAAATTGCGCAAGGTATAACTAATTATTTCGTAGGTTTTTCTGTTTTTTAGACCTGGAAAGGGGTGTCTGTATGTCTTTTTCTTCTTTTCATTTGCACAAACACTGAAGAAAGTAAAAAATGGAGGGTAAAATGATATCAATCATTGGGTTCAGCATATTATTGTTAAAGGAAAGAGAAGTTTCACCAATATAAGGAGATGAAGAAGGGGACAGAAACAAGACCCACCAAATATGTGTGAAGGGCAGTGTCTAATATAATGATGAAAAATTGGAAATACTTTTTTTTTTTTTCTTTCTTTTTTTCTTCTTTTGAGGGGTTGATTGAAAGTGGTATTGATTGTTGCATAGAATTCAGCATTTTTGCTTTAACTTGCAAAATTTGCTCAGCCATCCACAATTTTGTTTATCTATTATTGCTCTTTTGAATATTTTGAACTCAACAATCATGAGATTTGCCCCCATCCTCCTCTTGCTAAATAAACTTCATTTTCCATTTTCACATGTATCTATTTTTCTTTCTGTTTTTGCATTCATTATTGTTTTGAGTCATTACTTTCTTCTGAATTAAATGTTTCATATTCTTTTCTATATTTTATAGAAGGGAGTGCCAGGTTGTGGAATTGAGGAGCTTATGGAAATATATATATACACATATACATATATATTTTGTTCTTATTTTTATTTAACTTTTGTTTATCATGTATGACCTTTTAGTAGCAATTAGTAGTATTCTTAGCTTTTAGCTTTTATCTTTGTGTGTGTTTTATTGAACTTAAGAAGATGCATATTTTCAAGTGTTTGGAAGAACATATTTTTATCAACTTTGTGAGATGGATTAGCAATCAATCATAAATAACTACTGCAATTAGTTAGCAGCCTTCAGCTGTTTATAGGAATGTTTTATGATTGACAATTTTTCAAATGAGAAAAGGCAAAATCCCTCTCGGACATTCAAAACAAACATATATATAAGAAAAAGAAATATAACGAGTAATTTTTTATTTAAGACTTGAATTTACCGATGTGGGCAGTCCATCCGAACATATGCACACACATATGCTGTGTGTGTCGATCTGACAGAGAACCTTATGAGATAATTTATAAATTATAATGTTATTGAAAATGAAATTTATTTTATTGAATTCTTATGCATAATGAAATTTATTAATAATGCTGAGTATAATGAAATATACATCACCATAGTTTTTATTATTATTATTATTATTATTATTGGTTAATGTGATTGTTAACATATTTTTTTTTTATAAGAATCATAGTGGCACTCAGGATTTTACTTCACGAACAATGTATACATGATTACAAAATGTCAGAAAGTTCATTTTTTTCTTTTATTTTTTTATTTTTTTTTTCCCATAAACTTTCTGCGGAATAGCAATCGGGTAACTTTATGTACCAAATCTTCTCAAAGCCAAAAGTGAGAAATCTTTATACTTTGGGAAAAGTAATTATTTTTGCATAAAGCATAATTTGGCCAGTCAACATAGATATATGATCTCCTTCCTTTCACCTCCACCATCATTTTTTCTAATATATTTGTCTCAATTAGAGCTGAATTGTTTGCAAATATTATTCGATTCAATTAGTGAAAATTCAAGCCGATTTATTTGTGAACAACTCGTTTAAGGTTTAAAGTTTTAGGTTTATTAAACGCGTCGAGCCGAATGAAGCTTTTCCGAACTTAAAATGAATTGAACCGAGCTAACTCATTTACTAAACAAGCACAAGCTCAACTATAAGCTACGTACTTGACCCGTATAACACCCATAATCTTAATATACTAAATTGAAAACTGTATATAGAATAAATAATTATTTCTTGGATCATCAGATCATATGCAACCTTT
>BKCP01008515.1:1953594-1963656 GCA_008636005.1 Striga asiatica
TAACTGATCATGTGTTTATTGCTAGCTTTAGTATATGTGGCCAATGTGGGATATATATATCCCAACTTCATCAACATACAAATATCATAATTCACAAAAGATGTTTGTCTTGCTTCGTTCCAATTTAGATCTTACATAAATTAACCTTAAATATTTCTAAATGATCAAATATCAAAATTAATTATATGAATATTCGAATTTTAACGAATCAAACTAAATTAAAAAAAAAAAATAACAATTACCTAAAAATATTGTTCACAAAAGATATTGTCTTTCCAATTAAGATATTACACTAACCTTCAATTTTTAAATTTGTAGTCCAACACAGAAGAGACACAGAAGAGAGAAAAAGGGGCAGAGGCACTCATCAAATAATCTTTGTATTAGATTTCACTGCCTACAAATATTCCATCCAGCGTTTACTTGTTGACCAAAAGAAAACAAAAGCCAGCCATCTTCATAAATAATAACAACAAAATGTCATAATAATAATAATAATAATATTTATATAATTATTAATGCCCTATAAATATATATTATATCCTTGAAATATTATAAGTATATATTTCTATCCTAGAGACCCTAAAAGCTCTTGTACTGTGAAACATGCAACAACAAATATCTGTCTGAAACAAGAATTTTTATACTTTCTTCAATTCAACATCAAATTTATGTTATTTTGAACTGTAAAATAAATGGAGGGCTCAAGAGGTTTGCCACCTATTTATGATCATCATCAGCTTCAAATCTCCTTTTCTGCCCATAATCATCATCAAGAATTGGGTTTTGTACAGTTTGAGGATCATCACAATCAAGTCCTCAGCTTCCTTGGCGGCGACGAGGCTGTTAAGACAGCCGGCGGCTGTAATAATGGTTCTTTAGGGTTTAATAATCCAAATGGGCTTCTGAACACAACTTCTTGGAGTAACGACCAGGTATTTACTTAACTCTTTCTTTTTCTCTCTAATTATTACTTTTCGTTTTAATGATGATTATTGCTTTGAATTATTAATTATTGGTTGAGATTATAGCTAGCCAACTAATTTTATTAAGTTTCTATCGTTCTTGTTAATTTGTACTTGCTTCATTTCTAAGATCTTTCTGATTTCATTAATATATATATATATATATATATATATATATATATTTTGTGATTAAATAATATGTAATTAAATGGAGAAAATTTTGTTAGGTTGGGGAAGGAGCAGAAGCTTGCAAGGCTGTTAATCATGAGGATGATGAAAATTGCGGTGCTAATAACAATGTTAGCGAGAGTGCAACCAATTCATGGTATGAATTATTATATGATCATCACAAGATATATCTCTCTCTCTCCCACAGACAAATGAGTATTTATGAAACCCTAAAAGATATATTTTTATTAATTAATAAGATAGGGAAGAGGTGTTTATATGTTTATAGTGCATGACAGTAAATTTTGAGTGTGATGAACTATTGTGAGGTATGAGAAGGACTAGTGCTGCTTCCACTATATACATACATACATCTTTAATTTATTGCACTCAGATATATAATTATATATATATATATCAATTTTATTTCCCAATTTATGCTAGTTACTAGTTCTTGGCTTTAATTTTCTGTTTAATTAGTTTAATGTTGAATTAATATGTAAAACGAGATATTTGTCTGAATCACTCCTCTTATCTCTCTCTTTCTATTTGCTTTGTTTTTTTGGAATATAAATATTGTTTGCAGGTGGAGGAATTGTAATTCATCAGAGAAGAGCAAATTAAAGATAAGGAGAAAGCTAAGAGAGCCAAGATTTTGTTTTCAGACAAGGAGTGATGTGGATGTGCTTGATGATGGCTACAAATGGAGAAAATATGGTCAGAAAGTTGTCAAGAATAGCCTTCATCCTAGGTAATTTAATTCATTATATATAACCCTTTCATTAATTAATTAAGCTCCTCATCAAACAAAAGAATTTTACTACAGGATAATCCTCTATATTCCTAATTTTAGGTTTATTCTCTTCATGATAGTAATGAAAATCATGTTTTGTATAAGTTAATCAGTCCACCCTTCTTCCTACATCACACTTCCGGTATGTTTTCTATCTACTGCATAATTACACATTTCCACTGTTTTTGTTTTCCATTCTTAAGTATCTAGTGATCATGATTTTCATATATATCTTGATTTTCTGAAGTTGAAAGAATAGTTAGATATGCTGCTTAATTCTTAATTGAGTATGATCATCAGGACATTGTTTGATGTATTAATAATATATATCAAGTTCGACTTGTTCTATTTAATTAACATTCTAGGTCTTGAAATTTTCTTTCTTATATATTTGACGTACATTAGCCGATTGGCCAACTGAACTAGGCTCGATTGAATTTGATGTATTTTACAGAAGTTACTACAGATGCACATATAGCAACTGTCGAGTCAAGAAAAGAGTCGAGAGGCTGTCAGAAGATTGCCGGATGGTTATAACGACCTACGAAGGCCGACACAACCATTCTCCTTGTGACGATACTAACTCCTCTGATCACGAGTGTTTCACTTCATTCTAAGTTAAAATCACTACAATTGGGTCTTTTGTATGTACAACATTTTTATACTCCATGTAAAAATCTGTTCGTATGTGTATACGATTGAATTTGCTGTTTGTTGTGGCCCATGTTTGAATTCATGTTCTTTTGTTTGTTTACTGTTGCTGTGGCTCATGATTTTTATTCATGTTATTTTGTTTGTTTTACTTTTTATATGATGAAGATCATGAGTGCATGCATATAATCAGCTTTTCTTGGTCAAGATTGTGTGTTCACAGGCTTTAGGTGCTTGGGCAAATTAGTTAATTAGAAGTTGTTTTCCTTATATATTGTTGAAAACAAACTGTGTATAAGATTATAGCATGGAAGATGGAACAGTTGAGAAAATTATTGTCAATAGGGAGGAAATTAACAGGCTTTCATTAGCTCAGCAGCAAACAGGGCTGGCTATATATGCACAGGAATTTACATACCAACACCAAATTTAGATCACTGTTAATTCCATACTACAATCTAAAGATTAGTTTTTTTTTTGTGTCCTGATGAAGATAAAGTACCCAAAAATCAAGATTCAAAAGCCTGATTAATCTAAAGAGGTATGAAGCGAATAATACAATCCGAGCCCATCAATTTAACTCGTGAGCTGAGTTTATCATCCACTTTTAAGAAAGATTTCAACCATTATGGTATGTTCTCGATTTCCCAACGGTCAGCAGAAATTTCTGCCTGTTGCAAACATTGACAAAGAAACAGTTAGTATGCAATCCGTTTATGGAATGAGGAAGTAAAGGCAACCAAGAAAGCTGCTTCAATAGAGTGCAAGGTAAAATTTGGTCCATCTAACTTTCATTATATATATAATTTGAGAAAAACAAAGAGGTGCCTCTCGATTATAAGAACTTATGGAAAGTAGTAAAAGGCGAAATATGAAAGAAAATAATCTTCAGATAAGTTGGATGATTCTCACGAATTCTCTGTAACAATGAAAACAAAGACCCTTCAAATCCACTATGCCAATACATGCAAACATGTAAAAAACGAAAAACAAAAAATGGCCAAAACAGATATTTCTACAGTTCAGCCAAGGAAATTTATGTTCTTGAGCTTAAACTTAGGTCATTCACTCATTTGTTGAGAACATACCAAATCATTGACAAAGATCATCAATTCATAATAAGATTCTTATGTTATTATCATGCAAGAAGTTTTGTTTTAAACTTGTCAGTATTTCTCCAAACTCTGTACTAATTAATATACAGAAACTATAAAGAACAGATTCATTTCGACCAAAATACAGTCAGATTAATGATTCTGAACTGCAGGACATGATTAAACTTACTACACTTTCGTAATCAGAATCACAGCCGTGTAAAAGACAAATTAAATGCATTTGAGCTCAATTCATCAAACAGACAAGCCAAAGTTCAAAACTTTACTTTTTGTCTCTTCTTTTATTCTTCAGGACTCTTGTGTGTGTGACTTTGTGAAGAAAAATAAAATACACCAAAATTATCTAATTACTCGCATAATTCGTGTTAAGAGCTCAGTTCAAAACACGCAAGTTACATACACAAAAACAGGGTAATTACCATGGCAAGTTGGAACAATTAGCATCTAGGGTTTCCCCCAAAAACCATCACAATCACAATAGGTTCGATAAATACCTCAATCGTCGGAGAAATTAAAATCATCCCCGAATTTCTCAACCCAGAAACACTAATTTTTCGGCGCCTTCGACCGCGATCCCAGCCCCTTTCACGGATGCGAAAAAGGGGCCCAGCATCTTGCGGTAGTGGATGGGCCTTGCGAGCTCCTCCTGGGCGTCGATACGGACGCCGGAGATCCCGATTTCCCGGAGGCGGGCGGCGATCTTGTCGCCGACCCTCGAAGCCGTTGTGGAGTTCCAGTAGAGCTTCGAGCGTGGGAAGCGATTGAGTTTTGCTGTGTACTCCTTGGCGAACTCTTGCTCGGAGGACGAGGCCATTGCTATGATCGAGTGGCTGGTGGGACAGGTGACCTGCGCGGTGAATTTTCTGCAGGAGAGGACCAGACGGAGGGTGTGGGCGACCTGGGTTGCTGCCGGAGCCGCCATTGTGTGTGTCGATTTGGTTATGGCGGCGGGGATAAGGACGGCGCCCCTTGTGTGGGTGCGTGGGGCGCTCGCGCTACAGATAATATTGAAACGACAAAGCTATTTGTAGAATTTTTTTTGCACAACTTTCAATGACATGATTTGAATTGAGCGGTTGAGATGCAATAAATGTATGGTTAAAATTTAATTTATTAATATTTTTAAGTTTTAATTAAGTTGTCAATTAAACCAATGTTACAAATTATAATTGTGCATGTAGCATTGTCTTGATTAAAAATATTGTACATAATTGAGATGAAAATATTTTTTGAATTGGATAATAATTTTTTTATAATGAATAACTTACTACTTTTTTTGGTTGGAGATGGCCTCAAGATATCAATTCTCATATATATTATTATACGTGTGCACCAGATTAATATGTCAATCGCTAATATGACGGGAGATTAATATATTATACTTGTTAGGTATGATATTCCAATACCACAAGTATTTAACACGTTAAGTTGACATACAAATTCACAATGAATATAATATTGCCGTTTTACAAATATACTATATCTTTTGAAATATTTTGTAATAATACGTAAATAAAATTAAACATACATTTTCATAAATTAATCATAAACTTTAGAATAATGCATTTAAGACTCATTTACTAAATAAATCACGAATTAATCATTTATAAATTTTAAATATTAGCATATTATAATTAAAAAAAAATCATAAATATAAAAATAAAAGGAAATTTATAGATGAAAAGCAAAAGATTGGACCAAACAATAATCAAACTGAAATAACTAAATCATTTCAGGATCCAGCAAGAACGGATGCCCAACTTCTGGGCCCTGGCCCATAGCTGATTTAGGATGTTCTGGGTTAAAATATGAATAATCAAAACGTCCGGGGCCTAATAGAAAATTACGGCTTCCTTTTCACCTGCTGAGGAATCTGGTTTTGCGAGACTGGGGCACAGTCAAATGGCTCTCAATTCCAAGTTCATGCAGCTCTTAGGTACTTTGACTTTGAGCTATACTTATCGCGTTTCAATGTCAGTGGTTTATTTGCTTTGAAAATGTTTTTTCACAAGGTTACGATGTGTTGCTGGGCTCGATTGCTGTTTTTTATGTGTTTATGGCACCTTACACGAAGGTTGAAGAAAGCTTCAATGTTCAGGTACGAATTGATTTCTGATATTTTCTTGTTTCAGGATTTTGGGTCTCTAAAAGCTGTAGTCTTGGGAATATTACTATAAGTCGTTTTGTTGGAGTTTTTAAGAGCTCGTGTATATCAAAGCTGTTCTCTTTAAAGAGATTTAGTTTTTCATTCTATGATTGTTTTTTTTTTTCTGGGTCTTAATCGGCACTAAGAAAATTCAAATAATATTATCATTTTTTTCTATTGTTTAGGCAATGCACGACATTTTGTATTGGGGGCGCCACATAGAGAAGGTAAAAAGTGGATCTTTTTTGTCTATTAAGCATTGTGAACTGTTGATATTTCCCCCTTGTGTACCTACTTTACCGTGCTTTTGTTTTATTTGTCACTTTTAGTATGATCACCTGGATTTTCCTGGAGTAGTTCCTCGGACATTTATTGGTGAGTCTTTCATGTTGTTTTCTTGTATGCTAAACATGATATAGTCCTGAAAGATCTATTCATCAAGTAGTTAAATGAAAACTCAAAATTCCGTATACTTCATTCTGCGCCTAGAAATGTCTGGTGCCCGTTGATTGTGCCAGTGTTGATTATACATGGACATTGCTTATCTTAAATGGTAGTTCACACACTTTGTATAAACTATATGATCTTTGTGTATTTTTCACCTTTTGAAATTGATATATGCCAAGATCTTATTTACGACCTTTATGCTATGATACATGATATTAGGGTACTTGATATGTTTTTGTTTCTTCTCAGTTCTGACGTAAGACTTCTAATTGTAGGGGCGCTGATTGTTTCAGCATTAGCTTCTCCATTCGTGCTTATGGCAAGTTTACTGCAGTTGCCGAAGATATATAGTCTTTATGCAGGTACCATGTTTTCATTAGAGATGTGCACGTTTGTTTCTATGTTAGAATTTGGATTCTCTGCAAAATATGTTTGAATTGACTGGTGTACAACCATAGTACTTCATGTTGCGATAAAATTTTATGCATATGCGGAATTAAATACTGTCAGTGAATATTATATAATTTGCTTTTCTCCAGTTCGTTTGATGTTAGGTTGTATCATCTTGTCCACACTGCGATTCTTCCGGATTCAGGTACAAACTTGATACATACTTTTATATCACCCATTTTTTTCCTTATTGTCTCGTGTATATGTAATGATGAATCGTGCTTTAATGACCAATGGCATACCTATGTCATTCATAATTTACCGATTTACCTGATAATACAACATATTGCTTTATATCCTCGAAGTTGGTTATTCTAGAAGGAAAATTGAAAGCTTTTATACATTGATTATATCGTGTCATTTTTCTACGTTTTGGATGCTTTACTTGCCTGTTTGGTTTCCTAGATATTTTCAGTTTCTTGCCCTTTTTATTTTTGGTCACTGATTAGTTTTTTGTATATATTTATATCTGTTTTTCGGACTTTTTCTTTATATATTTTAAGGAAGCTTCATGCTTTGTCCTATTAATTTCTGATGATGCTTGAAAAACTTTTAATGTGATTTCTTATGTCTGATGACCACACTCACAGAATTTACTGACTTCAAAGTTTGTGTTCGTGCTGCCCTTATTTAATGTCACTTTATGGTCATTGACGCAAAGTTGCCCAAAATTTAAGCAGATCAGGAAGAACTTTGGATCTCAAGTTGAAGCATTTTTTGTAATATTGACTGCCATTCAGTTTCACATGTTGTTCTACTGCACGCGCCCCCTTCCTAACATATTGGCATTTGGTCTTGGTAAGATACTGTTAGTGACTTAGTGTGGAAGCGTCCTTGTTGCACTTTCGATCATAGAAGTGGTTTTTTATCTTTTTCGTTCTCCTAATAACGTCAGATTTCTATTCTATCTCTTACGTTACTGCTCCTACATTTCCTTTTATTGATAGCAATTTGTATATCTACCTATATAGCTTCAATTTGAATAGATCTTCGACTGAACATAAAAAGGCTGCAGACATTTCCTTTTATATCTCATGTTACCTTGATTTGCTGCTTGTAGTAAACATGGCCTATGGGTATTGGTTTAAGCGAAGTTTATATGCAGCATTAAATTCTTTGGTACGTTATATCCCACTCTTAATAGATAAACAAATATACTGAGAGAAGAATTATTCGTCCATTCTTGCATCCTTTTCACTTTACAATTACCAAATGATCTGCGTTTTTATTGGTCAGGTTTTGGCCACCACTATCTTCAGATGTGACATCTTGTTACTCGCTGCGCCTCTGGGCCTAGAGCTATTGCTGGTATGTGAGTTTAATCATAGATTACTTGCTTTGAATTTGTTGTTCATCTCTATATCTAGCTTGTTCAGGAGAACTTTTCTTTTCTTGTCATTTGTTGTTCATCTCTATATCTAGCTTCTTTTTTTGTTGTTTGTCTTTTATCATCTGCTTGGTCCGCAAATCCTATTTAGCCATTTCGTAATTGATACTTATATAAACATATCCAATGACTTAGCATGTTAGCATATAAATTACACTGGAGGTGCTTTATATTTTCCTGTAGTAAACAAATATTATGTACTTCATTTAGCTACTTTGAAATATTAGGCTCATTTAAAATCACATATATATTGGTGGAAAAGAAATATTATGTTCTTAGATGATATTTTGCTCGTGAGAAAGTTGTTTAATGGCTATCGGCCTGTTTAAAGTATTATGCTTTCTGATCTTCAGATGTGTATTATGTTTCTAAATTCTAATGTGAGGATGCTCGCTATAAGCTGATAGTTTGTTCATTTCTCTTAACCAAGTCTTCTTAATCAACCACAGTCTAGATCAATTTCTTTGCCGAAAGCTGTATTATCTTGCGGGATAGCTGCTTTGTTTAGCATAGGTTTGTGTCCCGACCGTACTATTTGTACATCTTTTATGCCTTCAGATATTGTTATCTCATGATATCAATTATTAAGATCACATATTACAGGTCTTACAGTGCTCGTAGATTCAATCCCATGGAGGAGATTGTTATGGCCTGAGTTTGAGGTTTTTTGGTTCAACTCGGTTTTGAACAAGAGTTCTGAATGGGGTGTATCCTTCCCTTTTTTTTTTTTTACATATTTCAACATGTATTGTTCTGGGAGATGCTTAATATATCGTTCTCTGTTTTCATGATTTATCTTATATAAGTGTATCTAAAATATCTTTTTGTTTTTGTTCGTTAGATTTTTCCTTTTTTGTTTTGTGTATTGTTTCTTTTTTCTTCCTTAATATATCTTCTTTAGACCCATGCTTTTCACTGGTACTTCACATCAGCACTTCCCCGTTCATTGCTGGCAGCATATCCGCTGTTTGCGGTGAGTTTAACACCGATTCTAACGGTGCATAGTTGATTCGTAAAGTTTTGCGAAGAGTGGTAACTGTCTGAAGTAGTTTTAAATGTCGAACAATGCACCTGAAACACTCTCTTTTCAATTGAAAGAACCAAATACTATTTTTTTTAAGGCATATTGCATGTAGAAATTAATTTTTGTTTTCATAAGGTTGCAAATTACTGTCTAGTGCTCCACCTCATCTCTTTATTTCTGAGCAGTAAGTGTAGCCCCCTTGTTTTATGTAAAATATAAAAAGTGCAAGGCTGTCTTAATATATATATATATATATATATATATATATATATATATATTTCTGAAGATATCGGTTCTTTAATTGTTTTGTATGTTAGAGATATCTGACTCTGTTGATCAAGAAAGCTACAATTTTAGTTCTACCCTGAAAATTTTAAATACAAGAAACCTAATTTTTGTTAAAGTTTATTCTACCTAATTTCAATCTGCTATACTATTGTTGCAGCTTGGTGTTTTCCTTGATAGAAGGGTTCTGCTCTATATCATTCCTGTTTTCTCATTTGTTTTGCTTTATTCTAAACTTCCACACAAGGTATGGTTTCAGAGCATAAAACCGAGCAGCATTTAACTTCTTGATTGACTTCTTTTACAACTTCAGTGACCTGGATTTCCTGCTGTGTAGGAACTCCGTTTCATTATTAGTTCTCTTCCTATGTTTAACTTCTCAGCTGCTGTTGCTGCTAGCAGAATGTATGAAAATTCTTCAATTAGTGTTCTAATAGTTGTAAAAGTATATTAGAAGTCATCTTTTATGCCAAGTATATCTTTTATGCACTATTCGAAATTTTATTGTCTTCAGTTAAGTTTCTTTGCATATATTTTTCCAGCTACAACAATAGGAAGAAGGGTTTATGGAAATATGTTTATGTTGCCATGTTGGGGTTGTTCTTGATCAGGTTAAAACCATGTTATTATT
>BKCP01008515.1:1963860-1982219 GCA_008636005.1 Striga asiatica
GCGTTCTGTAGCCTATCAAGTTTTTGAGCATTTAATGTGCACTCATGTGTTTGGTTTGGATTGGAGTTGCAGGGGATCATTTAGAAAATATAAAAAAAAAATGCAAATGGACGGGATCTTAATAATGTGTTTTACAGGACAATTAAACAATTCAAAAGAAGTATGGGTTCATGTTGACACCTTCTCAGCCATTAATGGGATCTCACGCTTCTGTGAAAATGATGAGCCTTGGCGGTAATGCTTGATAACATTTACCGATTCTTGATTGTTTCTGATTTAGATAATATCCATATATATTATTTTAGATTAGATTGATTTTGAGCATTGGTTAATAATTTGCAGGTACTCAAAAGAAGAAGGGATACCACTGCAAGAGTTTCAGAATAGAAATTTTACGTACCTTTTGAGGTGAAGTATTTGTGGAAATCATTACTATAGTTCTAGGCATCTAACATAAGTTTTAAATCCTCAACAACTTGTGGCAAGTCATTTTATAATTCTAATTTGTTTAAAGATATATCTAGCAGTAAAACCTGTTAGATCCAATTTTGGATCTTTATATTTCTACTCCCTTTTAGCTTCAAATATTCATTCTTCAGTCTCAAAATAATGAATCATTTTATTTCTTTCTTTCTTTTGGCTGTTCTTGTTTTTATTGCAGTGAGCATGATCTAATCACTGGTTACAAGTGTTTATTTAGCGTCAAGGGATTTTCTGGTCTTCGTTTTAGTGCGGGATATCTTCCAGTATCACTGGTAAGTGGATAAAGCCATATATCTCGAGTATTTTTAACTCTATCGACTTACCTATTAACTTCTCTGTGTACAACAACAGGTCAAAAGCCCAAAGGTGTTTGTTCATGGAAACATAAAATATGATGAAATATACGGTAGAAGCTGGCCCGGGTGCTAATTTCTGGCTGAAGAGGTAAGAGTCGAAAAAGAACTCCAGTTGCTGTAATGAAACTCCCAACTGTGAGAAAATAAAAAGGTAAAAAAAAGGAAANAAATAGACATCTGCTGAAAAAATCCATATATTCTAAACCCCAAATCAAAGGTTGAAATTTTTAGATGACTCGTCTCGTGCAGGAAAAGCTAGGTGAAGGTGCTTCCAGGTCTGAGGATACTGTGGTTTGAAAGTCGTGTGACGATTTTTTAGATACGTTTTGTTTTCGTGTTTTTGTTGAGCTGATGTTTTGTCTCCTAATTCTATAAAATCAGATTGTCTCTATAAAATTACATAATATGCTAAACTATTATTATTTTACCTATTTAAGTAATATTTTAGTACTGTTTTATCAAAATAATATATCTTTTGTAACAAAAGAAATATGATTGTATTAATGTACCATGTTGTGAGTTGTGACAAAGACAATTGTGATTCACATATTAAGATTTGAATGAGTTGAAAATTCAAACAATTTGATGCCCTGAAGTGCTTTGCTCGACTAGTTATGTTCATTGATTTAATTTGTATTTCTGTCTATGCTTAAAAATCTCATCCTGATCACATTATATCATGAAAAAAATAAAATAAAATGAAAGCAACACAAACAATCATATATACAGTCTAGTTATAGATCAATTATAGAATATACAAGTCCAAAAGTTAACTACTGCAAATCCCATAAAAGATGTTTAGACTTAAAAATGTGAAATTCATCCTTCAGTAAAGGCAATGGAATTTTAAAAGTTGGATCAACAAACATCAACACGAGTATGTGCATGAGCATTTGTAATCGGACCTTTAAAATCTCCATCGAGGCAGTATAACTACAAGAGTAGGATTATTTGTTAGGGGTATAAATAAGCTGAGCCGAGTTCAAATTCATTGTACTCGAGCTCGACCCTTTAGCAAGCCAAACTTTTAACTAAACGAGTCAATAATCGAACTTGAGAGTAGCTCATTCATCAATATTAACAAGTCGGGTTCGAGCATTAAGTGGTCAAATTATAAAATGTTATATAAAAATTATTATTTTCGAGCTTATGAAGCCTTATCGAGTCGAGGTCAACTTGTTACTTAAACTCTCCATCCTTGTCGAGCCGAGTCAAACTCAAGGCCGGCTCTTTGGGGAGGCAGTCTAGGCCCATGCCTAGGATCAACATATATTTGGGGCCCCAATTTTTTTTTTTTTTTTTCAATATTATGTATTTATTTTGGGTTTGACATATTTACACAAATGAAATATAGACTTGACCCATCACACAAATGAATTAACCAATGCATGAGCAATATGTAATTTGTGTGAGGATTGAGACCCTAAATACTTCATTTGTTTTCTTATGATGTTCAGTCAGAACAATTGTTAGAATAAATATTCTTTGCAGTGATATGGTTTTTATTTTCTTCTACTTGTTTCGTGACTGCTTGAATATAATTTATTAAAGATCTTTATAACGTATGGGTAATATATCAATTCCAATGTCTAGAAAAATAAGAAAAAATATTATTTTTTAATTATTATTTATTTATTTAATAATCTTGTTTAATTAAGTTTTTTTCTTCTATAATTCTATATGCAAATAGTCCTAATTACCATACAAATTCAAATTGAGAAATTCAAAAAAGACAAACTTGTCTGGAATCTCCAAATTTCTAGAAATGACCCTGGTCAGACTCACAAATAACTCATTTCGTTTAATAGCTCTAGTAGCTCAGCTTATTCAAGGAAGACAAGAAAAAGAAATGTCATATAATCAAATATTCCTTTATCTTTATTTATGTATTGTGCGTGGTGATAGCTTTTAGGTGTTTGTAGTTTTGATTGTGGGTTGAAGGTGTTTTACTCTTTTGCTAGTAGGCTTTCTAGGCTACACCTTTGTGTACTACTCTCATGTATTCAGGCTTTTCAGGCCTGTTTCCCTTTGTACATTTCACCATTCTGGTGTTTTATGAGTATTCCCCTACCGATTGAAAAAAATAAAAAAATAAAAAAAAAAATAAAAAGGTTATATTTATCGAATTTGAGTCCAAAACAAAACATAAACTTTTGTGGGGTTCTTTCGAAATAGACTAAACTTGAGGGGCATATCTAAAATTCAAAAAATAAACTTGTGTTGTGTTTATTTTATTTTTTTAATATATCTTCAGAAAATAATATCCAAATTTTATCTGCACCCTAGAAATTTTTTCACACAATCACACAGCGCCATGCTTCTCCAACCCACCATCCCAAAACCTCTTTCAAATTATCCCAAACAGAATCACTGCAATGTTTACGCTTCAAATGCGATGTCATTCTCATCCGGGCTCCTTCAAAATCCGACCTTTTTTCTGAAAAAATCCATCTTATACACCGGCTATAAAACCCATGAGGAAAACGCAGTATTTGTTACTTGTTCATCGACACCGCGGGTTAACAGCCACGGAACAGTTGACTACGAGAAGAGGGCCTTGCCGAGTTGGGCGGGCATTTACAATGAAGTATATATGCTGAACTACCCGGATTCTGGGGCTGCTGCAGTGTTAAGTCGGATTGAAAATGAGGGGAGGAAAATAAAAAAAAGGGAGCTTTCCAAAGTTGTGAAGGAGCTCAGAAAGTTAAAGCGGTTCAAACACGCGCTTGAGGTAAATTTGATTTTTCAGAAGCTCAGGCTTTTTTTTTCTCTTTTTTAAATCATAAGTTTGCCTCTAGACATTGAACAAGGAGAAGAAAAAGACTGACCAGTAGGTGTGGATTGGTCCTCTGTGGTTTTCAGTAGAATTAAAAGAAAAGTCCTTGATGATCTGTTCTTTTTAAAAGAAAAAATCGATTAAATATCTTCTGGGAATCATGAGGAGTTATAAAATTCTTGAGAAACTCCGGGAGGCATTAAATTATGTAGAGTTGAAGTAATAGTTAAGCTTCTGCTTCCATCCATCAGGACTCCCAAGTTCAACTCATATGCTTTGGTTCTAGTGATGGTCTACTGTGAAGCAAGAATGTTATTTTGGATTATATTGAGCTGGATAGATAAAGCCTTTGCTTTTAAATCAAGAAAGTCAGTAAAAAGAGTTATTATATAATGGAGCAATTTACCTGGGTTCTGCAACTTTTTATTTTGGCGCGTAGCTTCCTACTGTAGTCCTTGCCAGGCGTGGGTATGATGAGCTAGGTTGGAACTGAAAAAAATAGAGCACTGCTTATGTGAGTGGTTTTTGAACTTACAAACTTGAATCATTAGGTTACTAGCTTTCTGAGCCTATTAGATTATAGTCTATGCTATCACTTGGTACACAAATCAGGTCATGGGGCCAGAAACATATGAGGTTGAAAACAATGGGCATAATCAAAAGCCCAAAATTTTTTGTTCTTGAAATTGCAAATGCAGTGTTGGAAGCCAATTTCGTGTTATTAGATATATATGTGATTATTGAGCCACTCTAGTCTTTACCGTGTACTCTAGTTCTTTTCTTCAATTCTAGCATCAAAAGGTTTGTGCTTTTTGCAGATATATGAATGGATGAATAACATGCCAGAGAGGTTCACACCAACCTCCGGCGACGCTGCCATCCAGCTCGACCTCATTGCGAAATTGCACGGCATTTCGAGCGCCGAACAGTATTTCAAAACTATTCCAGACGCCTCAATAGACAATAGAATATACGGCTCTCTTCTAAACGCGTTTGTCCGCTCAAAGATGAGGGAAAAAGCCGAGTCCCTAATGGACGAAATGAGAAACAGAAACTACACCAACACCATCCTCCCTTTCAATGTGATGATGACCCTCTACCTGAAACTCAAAGACCACGAGAAAGTGGAGTTGTTGATATCAGAAGTAAAGGAGAAAGGGATATCACCTGATATCTGTACCTACAATATATGGCTCTCTTCCTGTGGGTCCCAAGGCTCCCTGGATAAAATGGAGCAAGTTTTTCAGCAGATGGAGCTCGACAATTCCATAGATCCAAACTGGACAACTTTCAGCACGATGGCCACGATATATATTAAATCGGGTCTCCTGGAGAAAGCCGAGGAATGTCTAAGGGAACTCGAGAATGGGGTTATGGACTGGAACCGTAGGCCTTACCACTCTCTCATTACCCTATATGGCACTATGGGCAGGAAGGAGGAGGTCTATCGAATATGGAACATTTACAAGGCCTTGTTTGCAAATATCCCTAACTATGGGTATCAAGCGGTGATTTATGCCCTTATCCAATCGGATGACATCGAGGGTGCTGAGGAGATGTATGATGAGTGGCTTTCGGTAAAATCGGCTTTTGACCCGCGGATAGGTAATCTGCTCTTGGGCGCTTATTTGAAAGACGGGCTTTCCCAAAAGGCGGAGACTTTGTTCGACCAGATGAGCGAGATGGGAGGGAAACCCAGCCCGTTTACATGGGAGATACTCTCGGAGGACCACATTGCAAATATGAGGATCACGGAGGCCCTTTCTTGCCTGAAAAATGCGGCCTCGGCCGAGTGGTCAGTAAGCTGGAAGCCGAAGCATCAGAATGTGTCCAAAATTCTGGAGATTGTGGAGAAAGGTGATGACGTGGCGGCTAAGGAGTCGGTGTTGGAGATGTTGAGGCAGGTGGGGTGTCTCGATGACGCAATTTACATGTCGAATATACATTTGTTGGGTGGTGACGAGTTTGGTGGGGGTGAGGATGGGGATTTTGTGCTTCTCGATCAACTGCAGGAGAGCTTGTGAGGAATCGTCTGTGTGTAGTTTTCATGTTCGAATATGGTTTTTCGATGTCAAGTAGGTACATTGTCATAGAGAAGTTATCTTTTGGCGGGCTGTTCATTGTAGTGGCTGTTTTTTTTTACTGATTTTGTTAGTGTGAAATGGAGATGAAACCTTATTGAGCTGCATTACATGGAGGAGAATGGTTAAGGAACTTAAATCATTTGTGTGGTTTTGATATTTCTGTGTTCCATTTCTTCTTCTTATTCTTCTTTTATTATTATTATTATTATTAGTATTATTATTATTTGTTATGGAGCAAGTTGGGCGAAGGAAGGCAGCGTGATACATGTGGTAGGACAAAGGAGGGGATGGGCGAGAGCTGCAAGTCAAGATGGCGAGCAAGTCGAATTACAACTTGTTTGCCCAGAATTGGTACCACCAGGGATTTCGAGGATTTTTCGTCGACCATGTTCCTCGACAGTCCCACGAGAAGACTTACGAGCGAGTCTGTGAGGAGGCAGCCATGTAGATCGTTACACACGAGCGAGCCAATGTACAAGGATCGGAAAAAGAATGTGACAGAGAAGAGCAGACCGAGGGAAGAGACCTCAGAATGATGAGGAGGAAGGATACCAATGCAATCATCTCCTAAAACAAGGCTCATTCACATGATTTCCAGAGCTCCGACCTCGAGCTGTTAAAGAAAACGAGAGGAGGCCGGATTTACTGTCGAGAAATTAGTTTTTGCTTTCATATAATTGGTTGCAAACTACTGTCTATAATTTTTTTAAGATATTGGTTTCTTAATTGTATTTAAGAGATAACTGACTATTGTTGCAGCTTGATGTTCTCCTTGATACAAGGATTAAGATATATATTTATATTATTCTGGTTTTCTCATTTGTTTTGTTTTATTCTAAACTTCCATACAAAATATGGTTTCAGAGCATAAAGTCGAGCAGCATTTAACTTCATGATCGATTTGTTTTACAACTTCAATGATCTTGGTTATCCACTTGTAACTCGACTCGTTAATTAAACGATCTCCATCTTTTTTTCGAGCCGAGTCAAACTCACAAACAACTCGTTCTGTTTAACATCTCTGGGTAAAATGGACCCTTAGATGCATTTTGCATAAACAAGTCAATTCAACTTATGCAAGGAAAACAAGAAAGAGAAATGTCATATTCATTTACCGAATTCGAGTCCAAAAACAGAACATAAAGCGTGATTGTATATAAATATTTTCACTCAAAATTTCATTCTAACTCAAAATATAATTCAACTCCGCTATCCTCAATATTATCAATATTATTAAATAATATTACCCAATCATTCTTACACATCACATCTACTTTTTTTTCGGTACAATAAAGAAGGCAGAAGGCCTTAGGGGTTGCTCGGCGAGAACTTGGCGGGGATAAGACACTTCAATAATATCATGTTCCAGCCATTCTCCCAAACCTACTGGGGGAGATGACGTTCTCTGCAACCCGATCGGAGAAGAAGACGCTAGATGCGCCATATGGTCAGCCGCAAAATTAGCTTCCCTATGCACGTGTTCAATCCTAATACTCCAGTCCCGTTGTACCATGCTACGTATAGCCTTGACAAGCGATGCATGAGCCCTATAGTTGTTTGCAGGACCAAGGACCATCTTCGTTACACATTGACTATCAACCTCGGCGATAACTTGGCGAAACCAACTGAAGCCAGTTCGGCTCCCGTAATGGTGCAATATCCAATATTCATGAGGAATCCGTCAATCTATTTGCCACACTCATCGCGAAGTAGTCCGCCCGCACTACTCAAGCCCGTGGTGCTTTCGATAAAAAAATCAAATTTTTCCGTACCGAACCGGACTGAAGTGGTCCCATTTCGAAAAATAAGGTTCCGAAAGGTTCTCTTTAATTTTGTCTCGTTCCCAGTACCGAACCGTTTTAAACAATGTCGGTATCGGTTTTGAATATTTTTGTCCCGAACCGTCCCGTTTGTCCCGTTTCATTTTTTCATACAAAATATTATATACATATATATATATATATATATATATTATATACATTATTATTATATTTTATATTAGTATTATAGTACCAATTACATTATTAACAATAGGTCATTTCGGTAAAATAATAAATAAAAGAAAAAAAAAACTGAACATTTGGTAATTTGGTTCTAAACACGATGGTTATGTTAGATCTTAGATGTTGGTGAGTGGTGACTTAAATTTAATAAATTGGTATGTTACTTATGATGAAATCAATACTCTTTGCTAATTTGGTCTAAGTGAATGCTTGAATCGGAGTGTGTTTTAATCGAAATCATAGAATCAATATGTTGGTTGTTTGTTTTAAATTTTAATAGAATCAATACTCTTTGGTTTAGTTGATATGTTTGTCCCTTTTGTCTCGATCCTGGACCGTTTTGTTTCGGTCCCAAATGATACCGATCCATTTGGGACGGTGCTTCATACTGGACTGTTCTCGGACCATTTCATGAAAGTGGGATCGGTACCGGGACAAGTCAAATCTCAGACCGTCCCGGACCGCGCTCACCCCTACTCTCGAAAGCATCGTCTGTATTTACCTTAATCCACCCTGATGCCGGCGGAGCCCAATGAATCATACGAGTGACATGGACGTCGGCTCCTGTCTACACGCTGCAGCCACCCGACCATAAGTCTCAGCCAACCGCATGACCTCCAAATGTCGCGACTCGCAGCGTAGGTTTCCTTGGTTAAACTCTTGCTCGTTCCTCCATCCCCACGTTTGCCATGCAGTGAAAGAGAAAAGGGTACCCTAATTATCTATCGTTCCCATTCGTGTCCTCCCTAAATTCATGCATAGCCAGATTTTGAGACGTTGTTGGAAAAACTCTCGGTCGTGATCAACCGGGAGCAACCAGGCCCACAAGGTCTTAGCGGTTGGGCAGTCTCGTAGAACATATAGCACCAATTCATCAAAGGTCGCAATCGGCTAAGGTGGATAAATGCCGCCGAGCCCATTCCACGTTGGTAAGTAAGCGTCCTCTGGCCGCTAGCCATAAAAAGGTCCGAGTCCGTTGAGGTACAGACGTACCAAATTAGTTCCAGAGGAGTTGGTCGGGGTTTCTCTCGGGACTTAATAAAACTTTATAAGCGGTCCTAGTTTAATTCACTATTCTAACAACTCACATAATTTTAACTAATCATTTCATATTATCTCTATCTACTTTTATGTCAAATCAACTTTAATTATTTTATTTTAAATATTACTTTAATATAAACTCAAAATCCCACTAACAACTAATCATACTATATTTTTCCAAATTAACTTTGATTAACCAAAAAAATCCACTTTGAGCTGCTCGAGTAAAAGCTCGGCTCGAGCACGAACTCAAATCGAGCTCAAGTCCATATTTTACATTGTCGAGCGGTTCGAGATATATGGTAAATTACTAAAATACCCCTTCTATATATATAATTTGACAAAGTTGTTTGAAAATTTTCAAACCGAACTCGAGTCGAACTCGAGCATTTTGAATTCGAGTCGAGCTCGAGATATTGTATTTTTCTATTGAGTCGAGTTCGAGCAGCTAAAAAAAAAAATCAATCCTGCTCGATAAGGTAATGTTCGACTCGCCTCGGCTCGACTCGTTTGCAGTCTTAATCCAAACACACCCAAAAGCTTTTGTCGGGTTCTTTCAAAATTGAACAAACTTGAAAATTTAAAAAACAAAAACTATGGAAAATACATAAGAAATCAAGAAAAATGGTTTTTTTATCTTCAGAAAAATAATATCCAAATTTTGTCCAACTCTCAACCTGCGCCATAGAAATTTTTTCATACAATCACACACGCCATGCTTCTCCAACCCACCATTCCAAAACCTCCTCCAAATTATCCCAAACAGAATCACTGCAATGTTTACGCTTCAAATGCGCTCTCATTCTCATCTGAGCTCCTTCAAAATTCGCCCTTTTTTCTGAAAGAATCCATGTTTTACACCGGTTATAAAACCCATGAGGAAAACTCAGTGGTTGTTACTTGTTCATCGAGACCGCGGGTTAACAACCGCGGAAAAGTTGACTACAAGAGGAGGGCCTTGCTGAATAAGGGGGGTATTTTCAATGAAGTATATATGCTGAAAAACTCGGATTCGGGGGCTGCTGCAGTGTTGAGTCGGATTGAAAATGAGGGCAAGAAAATAACAAAATGGGAGCTTTCCAAAGTTGTGAAGGAGCTCAGGAAGCATAAGCGGTTGAAACTCGCGCTTGAGGTAAATTTGATTTTCCAAAAGCTCAAGCATTTTATTTTTTTTCGTAAGTTCGCCCCTCGACGTAGAACAAGGGGAAGAAAAAGACTGACCAGTAGGTGCGGATTGGTACTCTGTGGTTTTCTGGAGAATTAAAAAAACAGTCCTTGATGATCTGTTCAATAAAAAAAAAAAAAAAAAATCTATTAAATATCTTCTGAGAATCATGAGGAGTTATAAAATTCTTGAGAAACTCCTGGCGGCATTAAATTATGTAGAGTTGAAGTAATAGTTAGCTTCTGCTTCCATCCATCAGGACTCCCAAGGTCAACTCATATGCTTTGGTTTTATTGATGGTCTACTATCAAGCAAGAAATGTTGTTTTGGATTATATTGAGCTGGATAGATAAAGCTTTTGCTTTTATATAATGGAGCAAGTTACCTGGGTTTTGCAACTTTTAATTTTGGCGTGTAGCTTCATACTGAAGTCCTTGCCAAGCGTGGGTATGATGAGCTAGGTTGGAACTGAAAAAAACTAGAGTACTGCTTATGTGTGTTAATTTTTAACTTACAAAATTGAATCATTAGGTTACTAGCTTTCTGAGCCTGTTAGAGTAATGTCTATGCCATCACTTGGTACACAAATCAGGATCAGGTCATGGGGCCAGAAACATATGGGGTTGAAAACATTGGGCATAATCAAAAGCCAAAAATAAACTGGAATTTTTATTTTTACTTTGTCCAAATTATTTTTCTTTTATTTTCCTTTTTTTTCCTTGAGTGAATGGTGTAGTGGGTTTGAATAGGGATATGTTGTCCTTGGGCATTTCTTGAAATTGCAAATGCTTTGAAGCCAATTTCGTATTATTTATATATATATATATGACTATTGAGCCACTCTAGCCTCTTACCGTGTCATTTTCTTCAATTCTAGCATCCAATCGTTGTGCCTTTTGCAGATATATGAATGGATGAATAACAGGCCACATAGGTTCACAACAACCTCCAGCGATGCTGCCATCCAACTCGACCTCATCGCGAAAGTGCACGGTGTCTCGAGCGCCGAACAATACTTCAAAAAAATTCCAAGCGCCTCAATGGACAATAAAATATACGGCTCCCTTCTAAATGCGTACGCCCGCTCAATGATGAGGGAAAAAGCCGAGTCCCTAATGGACGAAATGAGAAACAGAAACTATGCCAATAACATCCTCCCTTTCAATGTGATGATGACGGTCTACATGAACCTCAAAGACCACGAGAAAGTGGAGTCATTAATATCAGAAGTAATGGAGAAAGGGATATCGCCCAATATCTATACCTACAACATATGGCTCTCTTCCTGTGCGTCCCAAGGCTCCCTGGATAAAATGGAGCAAGTTTATCAGCAGATGGAGCTCGACAACTCCATAGATCCAAACTGGTCAACTTTCAACACGTTGGCCACGATGTATATTAAATCGGGTCTCCTGGAGAAAGCCGAGGAGTGTCTAAGGGAACTCGAGGATGTGATTATGGGCCGTGACCGTAGGCCTTACTACTATCTCATTACCCTGTATGGCACTATGGGCAGGAAGGAGGAGGTTTACCGAATATGGAACCTTTACAAGGACTCGTTAGTAAATATCCCCAACATGGGGTATCACGCGGTGATTTCAGCCCTTATCCAATCGGATGACATCGAGGGTGCTGAGAAGATGTATGACGAGTGGCTTTCGGTAAAATCAGATTTTGACCCGCGGTTAGGTAATCTGCTTTTGAGCGCTTATTTGAGAGACGGCCTTTCCAAAAAGGCGGAGACTTTATTCGACCAAATGACGGAGATGGGAAGGAAATCCAGCCCGTTTACATGGGAGATACTCTCGGAGGACCACATTGCAAATATGAGGATCCCCGAGGCTCTTTCTTGCCTGAAAAATGCGGCCTCGGCCAATGTGTCAGGAAGCTGGAAGCCATGGCATCAGAATGTGTCCAAAATTCTCGAGATTGTGGAGAAAAGTGATGATGCGGTGGCTAAGGAGTCGTTGTTGGAGATCTTGAGGCAGGTGGGGTGTCTCGATGATGCAGCTTACATTTCGAATATACCTTTGTTGGGTGGTGACAAGTTTGGTGGGGGTTAGGATGGAAATTTTGTGCGTCTCGATAAACTGCAGGAAAGCTTGTGAGGGATCGTCTGTGTGTAGTTTTCATGTTCGAATATGGTTTTTCGATGTCCAAGGTTTGTACATTGTCTCTGAGAAATTATCTTTTGGCGTGTTGTTTGTTGTAGTGGCTGGTTTTTTTTGGTAAAAACTAAAAAGACTGATTTTTTTTCAAATGAAATGGAGTTGTGATGAAACATTATCGAGCTGCATTACATGAAGGAGGAGTATGGCGAAACAACTCAAATCATTTGTGTGGTTTTGATATTTCTGTGTATTTTTGCTTTTCATATTGTTTTGTGCTCCATTTCTTCTTCTTTTACAAATCTTTTTTTTTTGGTGGTTTGTGTATGTGCATGTGTCTGTGTGTAAAAATAAGTTGTAAAAGGTTGGCTTGTACTATATGTTTTGTTCTTGTTGCATGGACAAGCTCTGAGAAATTATATATGTTCAATTAGAAATGGTGTTTCATCTCAATTCTTATGCACAGATAAATTATTTTACAAAAAAGTACAATTTATGGTTAAAAGGATAATAGCTTTTATATGATTAATAAACTATCAAACTTCTGATTCTACAAAAGTAAGAACCAATTAATGCCACAAAAAAAAAGCTCTAAAAGATTAACCTAGATAGATGTAATGTCGGCAGAGTGAAACTCTACCGCTATGGGTGGGTTCCAAGCTGTTGGATTGATTCACACTCGCACAAGCGTGTAATTCGACAGCTCGGAACCTGGTTTGGGCAGTGTCTACACGGGTAAGGTCTAATTAGGCTAATATCTTATATCTTTTGGCCACCATTATCTTCAGACGTGACATCTTGTTACTTGCTGCACCTCTGGGCCTAGAGCTATTGCTCTTAATTTGCTGTTCCTCTCTATCTCTAGCTTGTTCAGAAGAAACTTTTGTCATTTGTCTTTTGTCATCTGCTTGGTTCGCAAAATCCTATTTAGCCATTTCGTAATTGATACTTAAATAAACTGATCCAATGACTTAGCATGTTAGCATATAAATTACGCTGGAGGTGCTTTATATTTTCCTGTAGTAAAGAAATATTATGTATTTCATTTAGCTACTTCGAAATTCTAGGCTCCATTTAAATTACATATATATTGGTAAAAAAGAAATTTATGTCCTTAGATGATAATTTGCTCGTGAAAAAGTTGTTTAATGGCTATCTGCCTGTTTAGAGTATCATGTTTCTAAATTCTAATGTTCGGATGCTCTGCTATAAGCTGATGGTTTGTTCATTTCTCTTAACCAAGTCTTCTTAATCAACTTCAGTCTAGATCAATTTCTTTGCTGGAAGTTGATTATCCTGATGGATAGCTGAGGTTTGTGTCCTGACCGTACTATTTGTACATCTTTTATGCCTTGAGATACTGTTATCTGATGATATCGATTATTACAATCATACATTACAGGGCTTACAATGCTTGTAGGTTCGGTCCCATGGAGGAGATCGTTATGGCCTGAGTTTGAGGTTTTTTGGTTCGACTCGGTTTTGAACAAGAGTTGTGGCTGAATGGGGTATTGTTCTGGGAGATGCTTAATATATCTTTCTCTGTCTTCATGATTTATCTTGTATAAGTGTATCTAAAATATCTTTTTGTTTTTGTGCATTAGATTTTTCCTTTTTTTGTTGTGTATTGGAATTTCTTTCTTCTTCCTTAATATATCTTCTCAGACCCATGCTTTATATTTCTATTTCCTTTTAGCTTCAAACATTCACTTAAGTTTCAAAATAATGAATCATTTTGTTTCTTACTTTTGGCTGGTCATGTTTTTAACTGTATTGACTTAACTATTACTTCTCTGTGTACAACACAACAGGTCAAAATCCCCAAGGTGTTCGTCCATGGAAACACGAAATATGATGAAATATACAGTAGAAGCTAGCCCGGGTGCTAATTTCTGGCTGAAGAGGTAAGAGCCTAAATAAACTCCAGACTCCACTTGCTGTAATGAACTCCCAATTGTGAGAAAATAAAAGGGTAAAAGGAAATAACTGCAAAGAAGAAAAAAATGAAAAAAAAATAAATAAAAAAATAGACATCTGCTAAAGAAAATCATGTATTCTAAACCCAAAATCAAAGCTTGAAAATTCTTAGATGACTCGTCTCGTGCAGGAAGAATACTGTGGTTTGAAGTCGTGTGACGATTTTGTAAGAGTGGATGATGTACAAAAATCAGTAGCATTCAGATTGTCTCTAAAAAATTTCATAATATGTGAAACTATTATTATTTTACCTATTGAAGTAATGTTTTAGTACTGTTTTATCAAAATATATATCTTTTAAAACAAAGAAATATGATTGTATTGTGACAAAGACAACTGTGGTTCCCTTCACACATTGAGATTTGAATGAGTTGAAAATTCAAACTGTTTCATGCCTTGAAGGGCTTTGCTCGACCAGTTATGTTCATGGATTTGATTTGTTCTTTTGTCTATGCTTAAAAATCTCATCCCGATCACAATATATCATGAAAGAAAAATGAAAGCAACACAAACATTCATATATTCATTTTGCCGTTAATTGTAGAATATACATCCAACAATTAATTACTGGAAATCTCATTAAAAATGGATTTTGTAGCATAGAAGAGAAATATAGAAACTAAAAGGTAATAAAGGCTAAAATGATTGTAGTTATTCTTCCAAATTTCCAATGCTTAGACTTAAAAGTGTGAACTTCATCCTTCACTAAAGGCACTATGTTGGGATTTGAATTGTTGGATCAGCACTCTCAACACAGTAGGTGCATTAGCGTGTGTAATCAGACAATTAAAACTCTTATGGCATGATTGGTATAATGGAATGAAATTTCGTAGGAATGAAATGAATTGAAGAATAGAATGATTATGGGAATTGAATGAAACAAGTTTTGTCATTGAATCGGCAGAAGGAATAAGACCTGAATGGAATGACATTATCATTTTTTATCATAAAAATAAATAAAAGCTTTTTTTAATAATAATATATTTTTAATAAATTATATATAAATGCTTTTTTTAATATTATATAAAAATAAAATAATACTACCTCCTTTTTTTATAAATGTCATTTTGGCTTTATCAACAATTGTCTAAATAAATGACGTTTTGGATCTTTTGTACATATCTATTTACTATATTAGGCAACACAATTGCTAAAAATAGTAAATATTTTAGTGGGTCCCTCATCATATTACTATTTATAGAAAGTTAGTTTCAATCTTTTTTTATTATTTTCTTAAACGTGTTCAATGTTCACCTTGCGTTAATTATTTTTTTTTCATTTTTAAAAATAGTTTAATAGTTATAGTGGACCTAAATTTGTTGTCATTTATAGATAGACAGTTTAAAATGTATTTTCTGTTTTGATTTCTCATAAATATCAAAGTAATTTTCTTTTTACATGTAAATAACATGTTGAATCACGGTAAATTATTTATGATGTGTATTAAATAATAATTTATATTTAAAGACTTCCTAAAAATATGAAGATACCAGATAATAATATGGTACTTATTTACATAAAAGAATGGTTTACAAATAAAGAAATTGCAATTACATGTATAGAAAATAATATTAATAAGTAAAATTACGATATAAATTATAAAACCACACAAGCTATTAGAAGGGATTTTTTCTTCTAAAAAATAATATTTTTTTAATAAAAAAGTAACTTGAGATTGGTCTTAATACCAGTAAAAAAAAATGTTTAGAATTCTAATAGGATAAAAAAACGAAAATGTTAAAGCATAACAAAAATTTGATAAAAGATCGTCCTACATATTAATAGTGCATAAATGTATTTTCAGTTTTAAGATAAGTGAATTAGTACCGGTGAAATCGTAGAGAAGTTGGAGTTCCACAACTACCACGATTTAGATAAACTAGCAAATTGAGTTTGTGTATATGTTCACATGATACAACTGCTAATATTTATAACCTCAATTTTTAATTTCTATGATAATGATGTTAACATGATAAGGTAACATAATATTGAGAAAAATAAATAAATTACACCATATAATGGTTCTGGCACATAACATATAACATAATGAAGAAGTAAAGAGAAGGATCTTTATTGTTTAAGTGGCAACAAAATTTTGAGAGAAAATCCATGAATTTTAAAGAGAGAGGGAGAGAGAGAGAGAACATATGTGCAAAGTTTTTAAGGACAAAAAAAAAAAAAAATGAGAGAAGTTAACCATTATTTCTTTCTCTATAATATTGAAAATAATAGAGGCCATATAAAAAAAATTCAGCTTCAAATAAGATCTATTGATTTGTAATTTGTTAAATAAAAAAAAAAAGATATAGTCTATCTATTACATAAATTATTCATTATATCAACAAAATCANGTCTATAAAAATTATTTACTCTGTTTATGTTGATTTATTTTAAATTATTCTGTGCATTTGCACGGGCCACGGTACTAGGTTTTCCATTATTACTATTATCTAGCTAATAAATACACTACGTTTTTTCATATTTACTCTTTATATTTTCTCAAAACATCCATCTATATCCTCATTAATGAGGGTTATTATTGACAAAAAAATATTCTTAATTAGTGTGCAACTTCTCAAAACGACATCTATTAAAAAAAGGAGGGAGTATATTTTTAATAATTTATTTTTAATAATATATAAATTTAATATAATATACTACTAATAATATATTAAAATAAAATAAAATATTTTCAAATTATATATAAAAAATAATATATTCTTAAAAGTAATATATTTTTAATATATAAAAGATAGTATATTTTTAATAATATATAAAAATAAAAAGTAATATATTTTTAATAATATATATTTTTAATATTTTTTAATATATAAAAAATAATATATTTTTAATAATATATAAATATAAAATAATATATTTTTAAATTATATATAAATACTTTTATTAGTTTTATTTTTATATAAGTATTTAATATATCTAATTAAACAATAAATAAAAGTAAGTTTTCAATTTTTTTATTTGAATTTTATTTTGTAAAATATTTTATTTAATATATTTTAATCATGATTTATAATATATATTATATATTTATTTTTTATTATTATATGTTAATTTTATTTTCTGAAAAATTGATTCCTACACACATGGGAATGAGAAAACTTTCCATTAACTATGGAATGGTTAATCTCATGGAGATGGATTTTGCCATTCTCATTGGAATGGTCATTCCATTTAAAAAAATATAGCAATTATAGAATAAGGAATGAGTAAGTAAATGATCATTTCATTCTCATGTCATTCCTTTCTACCAATCATGCCATTAGTACTCGAGCTCAACCTTTTAGTGAGTCAAACTCTTAACTAAACGAGCCAGTAATCGAGTTTGAGAATATATCATTTATCAATATTAAAGAGTCAAGTTGTAGAAAATATATAAAAAATCTTCTTTCTAAGCTTAGGGAGTTTTATCGAGCTGAGCTCAATTCGCTACTAAACTATCTCAATCCTTACCGAATTGAGTCAAACTCATTAGTAGCTCGTTTTGTTTAGCCGCTCGAAGATTTCGAGCTTTATGTAGGATGGACCCTTAGATGACATCTTGCATATACAAGTCACCTCAACTTATTCAAGGAAAACAAGAAAGATCTGTCGAATTCGAGTCCAAAAATAGAACATAAACTTTTATGGGGTTCTTTCAAAATAGAACAAACTTGAGGGGTATATCCAAAATTCGAAAACAAAAACTATGAAAAATACCTAAGAAATCAAGAAAAATGGCTTTTCTTATCTTCTGAAATAATATCCAAATTTTATCCAACTATACAACATGCGCCCCAGATTTTTTTTCACACAATCACACAGCGCCATGCTTCTCCAACCCACCATCCCAAAACCTCCTCCAAATTATCCCAAACAGAATCACGGCAATGTTTACGCTTCAAACGCGCTCTCATTCTCATCTGGGCTCCTTCAGAATTCGACTTTTTTTGTGAAATACACCGGCTATAAAACCCATGACGAAAACGCAGTATTTGTTACTTGTTCATCGACACCGCAGGGTAACAGCCGCGGAACAGTTGACTACGAGAGGAGGGCCTTTCAGAATTGGGGGGATATTTTCAATAAAGTATATATGCTGAAAAACTCGGATTCGGGGGCTGCTGCAGTGTTGAGTCGGATTGAAAATGAGGGCAGGAAAATAAAAAGATGGGAGATTTCCAAAGTTGTGAAGGAGCTCAGAAAGTTAAAGCGGTTCAAACTCGCGCTTGAGGTAAATTTGATTTTTCAAAAGCTCGAGCCTTTCTTTTCATAAGTTTGCCTCTAGACATAGTACAAGGAGAAGAAAGAGACTGACCAGTAGGTGAGGATTGGTACTCTGTGGTTTTTTGGAGAATTAAAACAACAG
>BKCP01008515.1:1982241-1994738 GCA_008636005.1 Striga asiatica
AACTATAATCCTTAATCTTTGGAACTCAATCACTCATGTTTAGTATTTAAAGTTAGGCTAACAGTTTGTTAAGTACTAATGCCGCCTTTTCTTTTTTCTAATAATTATCCGGTTGTAGTCTGTATTTTTCTTGTTAGATTATAATCTGTTTGTGCTGCTTGCAGATATATGAATGGATGAATAAGAGGCCACAAAGGTTCACAGCAACCTCCAGCGACGCTGCCATCCAGCTCGACCTCATCGCGAGAGTGCACGGCATCTCGAGCGCCGAACATTACTTCAAAAAAATTCCAGGCGCCTCAATGGACAATAAAGTATATGGCTCCCTTCTAAACGTGTATGGCCGCTCAATGATGAGGGAAAAAGCCGAGTCCCTAATGGACGAAATGAGAAACAGAAACTACGCCAACCACATCCTCCCTTTGAATGTGATGATGACCCTCTACATGAACCTCAAAGACCACGAGAAAGTGGAGTCGTTAATATCAGAAGTAATGGAGAAAGGGATAGCGCCCAATATCTATACCTACAACATATGGCTCTCTTCCTGTGGGTCCCAAGATAAAATGGAGCAAGTTTTTCAGCAGATGGAGCTCGACAACTCGGTAGATCCAAACTGGTTAACTTTCAGCACGATGGCCGCTATTTATATTAAATCGGGTGTCTTGGAGAAAGCCGAGGAGTGTCTAAGGAAACTGGAGGAGAGGGTTATGGGGCGGGACCGTAGGCCTTTCCACTCTCTCATTACCCTTTATGGTACAATGGGCAGGAAGGAGGAGGTTTATCGAATATGGAACAATTACAAGGCCTCGTTTGTAAATATCTCTAACACGGGGTATCACTCGGTGATTTACGCCCTTATCCGATCAGATGACATCGAGGGTGCTGAGAAAATGTATGATGAGTGGCTTTCGGTAAAATCGACTTTTGACCCACGATTAGGTAATCTGCTCTTGAGCGCTTATTTGAGAGATGGGCTTTCCCAAAAGGCGGAGACTTTTTTCGACCAGATGACCAAGATGGGAGGGAAACCCAGCTCGTTGACATGGGAGATACTCTCGGAGGACCACATTGAAAATATGAGGATCACGGAGGCCCTTTCTTGCCTAAAAAATGCGGCCTTGGCCGATGGGTCAGGAAGCTGGAAGCCATGGCATCAGAATGTGTCCAAAATTCTCGAGATTGTGGAGAGAAGTGATGATGCGGTGGCTAAGGAGTCGTTGTTGGAGATATTGAGGCAGGTGGGGTGTCTCGATGATGCAGCTTACATTTCGAATATACCTTTGTTGGGTGGTGACAAGTTTGGTGGGGGTGAGGATGGAAATTTCGTGCTTCTCAATCAACTGCAGGAGAGCTTGTGAGGGATCGTATGTGTGTGTTTTCATGTTCGAATATGGTTTTTCGATGTCCAATGTAGGTACATTGTCTCTGAGAAGTAATCTTTTGGCGGGTTGTTCGTTGTAGTGGTTTTTTGGCAAAATCGATACATGCATTTTTACTTCTGTTAACAAAGCGATGATGTGGCAAATTTTTTTAACAGACTTGGCATTGGACGACTCCACAACTGTCCAAATCATCCATTTTTTTAATCTTAAACCCTAGCCCTAGGTCTTCGACATCTCCCATATGATTTGATAACATGTCTGCTACTTCCAGTGCTAGTTCAAGGAGATTGATGTCTGTATATTCCCACAAGCAGATGTCTTCACGTCAAATATCAATCTCAATCCATGTCGTCCATTTCAACGTTGCCGCATATTACATGTTAGTTGTTTTTCTGTTTCAAGTTGGGTTTCATTTTCTGTTTAACTACTTGCGTACACTCGCATGTAGTTGGCTTTCATTTTTGTGCTAATATGAACTCAAATGTAGATCATATATATATATTTTGTGGCTAATTTCAAATTTTGTGTTGATATGTACTCAATGCTTTCTGAGATATGGTTTTTAGGATGACTGTAGATGCTTTGTCTAGGTTGATCCGGAGCTTGAGTCATTTCAGAAGTCGTGTTGTTTTGGAATTGAAGTCTAGGAAGAAATTGTTGGAGGAGCAGTTGAAATGCAAGACGGTTACGATTGAGAAGAAACTTTTGGCCTTTTGATTATGTCCATTGTTTTGGGCTAATTAAATATTAATATCAATCAACCATCATTATATATCACACAAACTTTAATTCAATATTCATCAACTCACATAATTTTAACTACTTATCACTTTCAATTACTTTTATCCTATTTTTACATCAAATTAACTCGTTTTATTTTAAATATTATTTTAATACAAACTCAAAATTGTACTCAAACCTAACATAACATTTTTTTCAAAATTAACTACGATTAAGAAAAAAAAAAAACAATCAAAATTAAATTATCCAATCACAAATCTATATTCAATCACACTCTTACTGAAAAACATTAATAGAGAGATTGGAAAAGCATTATAGAATATACCGTTCAAAACTTAACTACTAGAAATCCCTAAAACTCTCTAAAAGTGTTAATTTCATCCTTCACTAAAGTCTCGTTTACTTAATCTTATAGGATAGGATATGGTTGGATAACTCTTGTTATCCAATGTTTACTAACCATGATGTGATTGGATAATAAGTTGATGTGTCATGTGGGTCCCACACTTTTTTACACAATTGGCAAGATTATTTTGTCAGGTCTTGAGGGTGGGACATTTTAATCCCACCTTAGAAATGATCATTTTGTCAAAACATTTGCATGTGAAATGTCTCTTTACCCTTAGAAGTCTACCAAATTACAGATTTAGGCCATATAAATATATTTTGCTGCCACCTCATATTTTGCTTTTTATCCTGTCATTTTATCCAAGATCGTAAACACTTGATTGTTTTTGCCTTAAAATGATCATGTTTTGTAAACATTGGACACGAGCTGACGTGTAAAGTTGGGGGAATTAAAATGTCCAATACATCATTTTAAGTAAACAAGGCCTAAAGGCACTATCTTGGACTTTAAATGTTGGATCAACGCACATCAACAAGGATATGTACATGAGTGTGTGTAGTCGAACGGTTAAAATTTCCATCAAGGCAGTATAAATATAAGTGTAGGATTAGGGGTATAAACAAGTTGACCCAAGTTCAAACTCATATTACTCGAGCTCGATCCTTTAACAAGTCAAGCTCTTAACTAAACAAGTCAGTAATCCAACTCTATAGTAGCTCATTTATCAATATTAATGAGCTAAACTTGAGCCTAAAGTAATTGAACTATAAAAAATTATATAAATTTTTTTCTTTTCGAGCTTAAAGAGCTTTATCGAGTTGAGCTCAACTCGTTAATTAAACGACTTGATTTGTTGAACAACTCTAAGTAGGATGAACCCTTAGACGCATTATGCATAAACAAGTTGACTCAAGGAAAACAAGAAAGAGAAATGTCATATTACTTATCGGATTCGAGTCCAAAAACAGAACATAAACTTTTGTTGGGTCTTCCAAAATAGAACAAACTTGAAGGACATATCCCCTTATATATAATTCTTGAATGTGCTGAGCTTAAGTGACAAACTCGTATGATTCGGGATCCTATATGGTAAAATTCACGCTTCATTGTTTGGCTTGGATATATTTTAATTTACTTCCAATCTTAAAATAATTAAGTTTGGATTATTCATAAATATGTTAATTAATTATAGTCATTTTAGATGTATTAATTGCATTTTAATATCATTTTCTAGTATAACCATTGAATTGTAATGTATTTTAAACTTAATAACTTTTGTATTTTTTTTATCAATTTTACATATATAATATATCAAATTAATCATCTCTTGATGAGTTTCGATTTGACATCCATATTATATGTATAAAATAAATAAATTATATTTATCTTCATAATAATAATAAAATGATATAATAATATAAATTAGAACTTTTATCAATCAATATATTTGTTTTAAAGTAATTATATAATATATAAGTTAGAAAAATTATTATAATATAACGCATATAAGTCGCACAAGTAACAAATGTCATTCTAAAATTTATAATAAAATATATTTTTCGTAAAAAAAGTATTTAAATTATAAAACACTTTTTTTCATTAATTTTAAAATTTAAAATTATTTTTCAAACAAACACCTGTGTAATATGTACTAGTCTAAAATTAATTAAAAAAAACTATGAAAATATATAAGAAATCAGGATAATGGTTTTTTTATCTAATATCCAAATTTTATCTGCGCCCTAGAAAATTTTTCACACAATCACACAGCGCCATGCTTCTCCAGCCCACCATCCCAAAACCTCCTCCAAATTATCCCAAACAGAATCACTGCAATGTTAACGCTTCAAATGCGCTGTCATTCTCATCCGGGCTCCTTCAAAATTCGACCTTTTTTCTGAAAAAATCCATCTTATACACCGGCTATAAAACCCATGAGGAAAACGCAGTATTTGTTACTTGTTCATCGACACCGCGGGTTAACAGCCGCGGAACAGTTGACTACGAGAGGAGGCCCTTGCTGAATGGGGGGGATATTTACAAGAAATTATTTATGCTGAAAAACTCGGATTCTGGGGCTGCTGCAGTGTTGAGTCGGATTGAAAATGAGGGGAATAAAATAACAAAATGGGAGCTTTCCAAAGCTGTGAAGGAGCTCAGGAAGTTAAAGCGGTTCAAACTCGCGCTTGAGGTAAATTTGATTTTTCAAAATCGCCAGTCAGTGAAAAGAGTTTTTATTTAATGGAGCAAGTTCAACTTTTTATTTTGGCGTGTAGCTTCTTATTGAAGTCCTTGCTAAGCGTGGGTATGATGAGCTAGGTTGGAACTGAGAAAAATAAAGTACTGCTTGCTTATGTGTGTTGTTTTTTAACTTACAAACTTGAATGATTGAATCACTAGTTACTAGCTTTCTGAGCCTATTAGAGGAATGTCTATGTCAATTTCGGATTATTATATATATATATATATATATATATATATATGTGTGTGTGTGTGTGTGTGTGTGTGTGTGTGTGATTATTGAGCCACTCTAGTCTCTTACAATGTCCTCTAGTTCTTTTTCCCAGCATCCAAAGGTTTGTGCTTTTTGCAGATATATGAATGGATGAATAACATGCCACAGAGGTTCAGAACAACCTCCAGCGACGCTGCCATCCAGCTCGACCTCATTGCGAAAGTGCACGGCATTTCGAGCGCCGAACAATACTTCAAAAATATTCCAATCGCCTTAATGGACAATAGAATATATGGCTCCCTTCTAAACGCGTATGTCCGCTCAACGATGAGGGAAAAGGCCGAGTCCCTAATGGAGGAAATGAGAAACAGAAACTATGCCAACCACATCCTTCCTTTCAATGTGATGATGACCCTCTACCTGAAACTCAAAGACTTTGAGAAAGTGGAGTCGTTAATATCAGAAATATTCGAGAAAGAGATATCGCCCGATATTTACACCTACAACATATGGCTCTCTTCCCATGGGTCCCAAGGCTCCGTGGATAAAATGGAGCAAGTTTTTCAGCAGATGGAGCTCGAAAACTCCATAGATCCAAACTGGTCAACTTTCAGCACGATGGCCGCGATGTATATTAAATCGGGTCTCCTGGAGAAAGCCGAGGAGTGTCTAAGGAAACTCGAGGATGTGATTATGGGCCGCGACCGTAATCCTTACCACTATCTCATGACCCTATATGGCACTATGGGCAGGAAGGAGGAGGTCTATCGAATATGGAACATTTACAAGGCCTCGTATGAAAATATCCCTAACTATGGGTATCACTCGGTGATTTCAGCCCTTATCCGATCGGATGACATGGAGGGTGCTGAGAAGATGTATGACGAGTGGCTTTCGGTAAATTCGGCTTTTGACCCGCGGTTAGGTAATCTGCTCTTAGGCGCTTATTTGAGAAACGGGCTTTCCGAAAAGGCAGAGACTTTATTCGACCAGATGGGCGAGATGGGAGGGAAACCCAGCCCGTTTACGTGGGAGATACTCTCGGAGGACCACATTGCAAATATGAGGATCCCCGAGGCCCTTTCTTGCCTCAAAAATGCGGCCTCGACCGAGTGGTCGGTAAGCTGGAAGCCGAGGCATCAAATTGTGTCCAAAATTCTCGAGATTTTGGAGAAAGATGATGATGTGGTGAGTAAGGAGTCGTTGTTGGAGATATTGAGGCAGGTGGGGTGTCTCGATGATGCAGCTTACATTTCGAATATACCTTTGTTGGGTGATGACAAGTTTGGTGGGGGTGAGGATGGGAATTTGGAGGTACTCGATCAACTGCAGGAGAGCTTGTGAGGGATCGTCCGTGCGTAGTTTTCATGTTCGAATATGTTTTTTCGATGTCCAAGGTAGGTACATTGTCTCTGAGAAATTATCTTTTGGCTTGCTGTTCGTTGTAGTGGCTGGTTTTTTTTTGGTAAGAACTAAAAAGACTGATTTTGTTAGTGTGAAATGGAGTTCTGATGAAAGATTATTGAGCTGCATTACATGAAGGAGGAGAATGGCAAAACAACTTAACTCATTTGTGTGGTTATGATATTTCTGTGTATTTTTGCTTTTCATTCCAATCCGTTGGATTGATTGCACAAGAGTGTAATTCGACGGCTGGGATCGGAGCTGGGCAGTGTCTAATTGATTACTTTAAATGGTCATGAGGTGCCAGAGGATAAATAATCAGAAGGTGCCGCTTGCATGTAATTACTCAGAAATGGTACAACCAAATTGACATCTGCTGGTAGGAAAGTCAGGTTTTCTTGAAATATAATTCAACTCTTCAATGTATTTTCCTTTATATTTAATTTAAATTTAAGCTTTTCAAAGTGGTCCTACTATTTAAATCAATGCACATATTCAAGTTTTGGTTTCAGCTATAATTCATGAAATGAAGGAAAGAAAGAAACTACAAAGTCCTTTTTTTCAAGGATTGTTAATTCATTTCATTTGTGCCAAGCTGTCTAAGCACTGTTGATTCAACATTATCATTATGTGACTGATAAGTGGTCCAATTTGAGCCAAATAAGCTTAATTATTTACCAAATGAATCATAAATTTTTTTGGAGATTTTTAATACATGAAAGAGGTGAAGTTCTTACCTTACATGCATGCATCAGGATTTTTCTCATGAGAAGAGAGAAAATGCCAAACTTATTCTCAAACTTTCAGCTCTCTCTCTCTAAAAACTTTCAGCTCTAGCGTTCATTTTAACGCCACCGGCGCCGCCCACGCTGCCGTAATCCGGCGAGCAGGTTAGCAGGGAAAACCAAGGGTTAGAGAGAAAGATTTCCTCTCCCGTGAATCCTAACACGGCGCCCTTCAAATCCCAAGCCCGGAATATCATTGATGCCTATGTATCTTCATGGGGAAAAATAAGAACAAACTCAAGTACCGGAAGTTAACGGAGGAAGAGTGCTCCAGCCACTCCATTGAACAATATGATGTCCCCCTAGAAGTCTCGGAGGATGAGCAGCAAATGGAAATGGAAGCTTCATCTTCAACAGCTAAAGCCACCTTCAATGGAGGTTCGAAAGGAAAGGAGGTAAGGGAAGAGAATCCTAATGCTACATTACTCACTAATGCCTTGAAATCAGTTGAGAATGTTAATGGAGGAGAACACCAAATGAAAGACAAAGCTACAAACCACTCCAAAAAAGACGAACACAAGATGCTCGATAAAATGACACAAAGAAATCCGGACTCATTAAAGAGGCCATTCTCGGCCCTCTTTGCCGATAACCGCAAGGCCTCGCTAGGCCTTAAATTGGAATACATACCATCGGACAATGGAGTCGAGCTTGACGAAGAAGACTTATTGGATATAACGAGTGCATGGGGATATTGTCTAGTCGGGTACTTCACCCATAGACACCCGGGTAAGGAGGCCTTGTTAAATCTCTGTAACTCTTGGGGTGTTCGTTACGACTATGTCCCCAACGTTAACGGATGGATTGTCTTTAAATTCAATAATGAAGAGGATAGAGCGAAAGTACTCCACGGAGGACCATACACTATCTATGGACGGGGGCTCATCCTAAAAGAACTCCCTAATTGGTTCCAATTTGGGGAAGACGACATCAAAACCGTCCCCGTTTGGATCAACTTCCCCCTCCTACCCGGGGAATGTTGGAGCACAAAGGCACTCAGCAAGATCGCCTCCCATGTCGGCAAACCTATCTATACCGACAAGCTCACGGCAACTCGAGCTCGACACAACTATGCTCGGGTTTTAGTGGAACTCGACCTCTCAAAGGAGAGAGTCCTTAGCGTCCCCATCTCCTCAAAAGGAGAATTTCAATTTGACCAAAAAGTGGAGTATGAGTATGTTCCTTATTACTGCGACTTTTGCAAGTTCATTGGGCACTCTACTTCAAATTGTGGAAAGTACAAACTATATTGTGAAAAGAAAGATGAGGGCAAGAAAAAGATAGTGGAAGGTGAAACAATGCAAACCTCCAAGAAAGGGAAAGACAACATAGACAAGGTAATCCAACAAGCCAAGAAGGGAGGAGTCAAATCAAAGGAAACGGGAGCACTGGGGAAGGAACCATCCGGGGAGCACCAACCTAATGAAGCCGAACAAAAAAAGATGGATGTCTCCATGAAGAGCCCTAAGAAAGTGGCAACACAACAGGAAACCACTGTCCAACCGGAAGGAGGAGAAACGGACAAACCCAAGGAGAAGGAGGAAGGGGAATATAATCGAAACAAAGGGAAGGAAACAAATGAGGAGAATAGTGAATTAAGGAAAGGAGTGGTGACCATTACTATGGACACCTCTTCCTCCTCCTCCCGTACCATTACCGCACCTCTGAATGAAGACGACTTCCAAGTAGTGGGTAAGCGCAACAAGATAATCACCCGAAGTGGAGCCGTGAGCCAATCCACCGCAACCAATCCAAGAGGCAAACCGGGCGGGAGAAATGAAAGAGGTAAAGGCACATATATGAAGAAAGGGGGCAACCCCTCCTCTTCTCAATGATCATCGCCTCATGGAATATTAGGGGCTTCAACGGGCCCCTAAAGCAAGATGAGGTGATCAACCTCATCCGAAGAAATAACATAGACCTTTTGGGTCTTTTGGAAACGAAAACCGATGCTAGGAGACTAGCACTCTTTGTGGATAGAAGATTGCCGGGGTGGGAATTTTGTGACAACTTTGACGTCGTTGATCGAGGCCGTATAACACTACTTTGGAATCCTTTGAAGGTCGACATCACGGTGGAAGCCACCTTGCCTCAAGTCATTTTAGCGAAAGTCCATTGTAAGGTTAGCAATCACTCCTTTATTGCTAGCCTTATATATGGACTCCACACGAGAGGGGATCGGAAACTATTATGGAACGACCTTAGGTCTGCTCGGGGGAGGATCACCATGCCTTGGTTGCTCCTAGGAGACTTCAATGCCATACTAAAAGCGGAAGAGAGAACTAGGGGCGAAAGGGTCACCAACAGGGACACAATGGACCTTCGAGAAGTTTGTGACGAATTAGGGCTGTCGGATGTACCTTCGAGCGGTTTTTTCCACACTTGGACCAACAACCATGTTTGGTCGAAACTGGATAGAGCTATGGTGGATACACAATGGGAGAATGCCGACCTATTCGCTCATGCGACATTTCTTGCACCGGGTATTTCCGACCACTCCCCCTGTTTAGTTACTACATTTGAGGGTCGAGGCACCTCGGGATCACCGTGGAGATTCTTTAACATGTGGACATACCATGAGAACTTTTTACCGAGTGTCCAAGAGAGTTGGAATGAAGGAGGAGGGGGCTCGAGGCAATTCCAACTTGCATCAAAATTAAAGAACCTTAAGATCCCACTTAAGGCACTTAATGAAGAGGCCTTCTCACACATCTCTACTAGGGCCAAAGAAGCGAAGAATGCTCTTGAAACTGCTCAACAAGTGCTCCACGATCAACCTGACGACTCTGTAACCAAGTCTAAGATGGACTCGCTTCGATTTGAAGCTCTTAAGTTGGCCAAAGCGGAGAAGCTCTTCTATCAACAAAAGGCCAAATGCAACTTTCAAATCAAGGGAGATAAGTGCACCAAATTCTTCCATAGCATGGTCAAAAAACGAGCGAAACGAAACGTCATTGCCTCTATTAACCGAGAAGACGGATCAGTCACTGAATCCACGGAAGAAGTTGCAAAGGAATTCATTCACTACTATGAGGCTCTCTTGGGTACCGAAATTGAAACGGAGGTAGTGGATCCACAAATACTAAGGTCGGGACCGTGTATAGGAGCCGAAGACTGTAGGGCTCTTACCGCCCCGATTACCGAGGACGAAATAAAAAACACGCTAAGAGACATTGATGGAGGTAAATCCCCAGGACCGGACGGTTATACATCTACCTTCTTTTTGAAAAGCTGGTCCATCGTCGGAGCTGATGTCATAGAGGCTATACAAGAGTTCTTTCGTAAGGGCATGCTCCTTAAGCAATGGAACCATACAGCCCTCACGCTTATCCCGAAATCATTACACTCTTCGCAAGTCACGGACTTTCGGCCTATTGCGTGTTGTAACACGATTTACAAGATATGCTCCAAAATCCTAGCTAATAGAGTTAGAGATGTCCTCGGCTCCATCATTGACGAGGCTCAAGCAGCTTTTGTGAAAGGGAGGAGCATAACGGACAATATCCACCTCATGCAACAATTGCTTCGTCTCTACTCTAGAAAACGAGTCTCTCCGAGGTGTATTATCAAAATAGACCTCCGCAAAGCATTCGACTCAATTTCTTGGTCCTTCTTGAAGCAAGTGCTTGACGGGCTCGGCTTCCCCCCGGACTTCTCGAGATGGGTTTTGGAGTGTGTCACCACTCCATCCTACTCACTATCTATTAACGGAAGTCTTAAAGGCCACTTTAAAGGAGCACGTGGATTAAGACAAGGTGATCCCCTATCACCTTTCCTCTTTGTGATTTGTATGGAGTATCTCACTAGGTTAATCAAGAACAACACAAAGGACGGTTCGAACTTCAAATATCACCCGATGTGCGAAGACCTAAAAATCTCGCACCTTGCCTTTGCCGATGACCTCATGCTGCTTTCCCACGGAGACCCTTTATCAATCCAGATTCTCATGGATTGTCTTAAGGAATTCGAAGCCAAGTCGGGTCTCGCAATGAACGTGCTAAAATCTAATATCTATTTGGCGGGGATCAAGGACGATATTAGAACTACAATCTTGAATGGCACGAACTTGAGACACGGCCCAATGCCCTTCCGATATCTTGGTGTCCCTCTTACCTCGGACCGAATTACCGGAAGGCTCTTTGACGATATGATAGCGCAAATAGAAAGGCAGTTGGGAAGATGGAACGGGCACACCCTCTCGTATGCTGGAAGATTGGAACTCCTACGTTCGGTCATACAAGGCATATTGTGTTTTTGGATGGGGATATTCCAATTGCCCGGTATAGTTCGAACAAAAGTTACCCAACTATGTAGAAGATTCCTTTGGGGTTCTAAAAGTGCGCCGGTGGCTTGGGATAGCCTATGCTTACCGAGGTTGGAAGGTGGTCTGGGACTTAGAGACTTGAATGCGTGGAATCAAGCGTTACTCACCCGGACGCTTTGGAACATGCAAGCTAAGAAGGACACCTTGTGGCACAAATGGATTCACAATATCTATCTGAAAGGGAACTCTATTTGGGACTGGGAAATGAGACCGAGGGACTCTCCCCTCTTCAAAAGCCTCTTTGAGATACGTCAAGTATTGGTGAGAATGGCGGGGACCGAAAGGGGTGCGGAAGCCCTTCTAAAAGGCTGGAAATCTCATGAAACCCAAGAGGGGACTGGCAAATGCTACGAATTCCTAAGACCTAGGAGGAACATGGTCCCGTGGAATGGGGTTGTTTGGGGACCATGTAATACCCCCAAGCACTCCTTCATACTATGGTTAGGGGTGCTAAATAGGCTCAGAACAAAAGATCGTCTCGAGTTCCTAGAGGAAGACCCGACATGCCCGCTCTGTGGAGAGGAGAATGAAACTTCGAACCACCTATTCTTCAAGTGTACCTATAGCCTGGAGATTTGGGGGAACATTCGTACTTGGATTAGTCTTAGACATCATCCGGCGACGCTAAAAGGTGCCCTCAAATGGATCAAAAAGGAGGCAAAAGGGAGTGGATGGCAAACCAAATTGAAGAAAGCGGCGCTCGCGGCTACAGTTTACTTCATTTGGAACGCAAGAAATCGACTGGTGTTCGAAAATGAATATCATGGGCCGAGCCTTCTAATCCACAAGGTAAAAACTCATGTCTATCGGACTATGTTTGCCACTTATCCGAATGTGCTCACTGAATTTGAAAGGAGACAAACTAGGTCTTAAGAGGCCCTCTGGACACTTGAAAGTTGAGGATTTGAGGGGGTTGTTAGACCTTCGTGACTGGTTAGTTGGGAAGTGTTGATATGGCTCATATATTGACAAAGGAAGGAGGCAGGCCGATGCCTGCGAGCGGAGCGGAGCGAGCGTAGCGAGGGAAGCGGAGCGACCGAGCGGAGCGAGTGGA
>BKCP01008515.1:1995344-2010905 GCA_008636005.1 Striga asiatica
AACTTGGTATCTGTAGTTTTACAAACTACATGTATATCACTTATTTTAGTAACATAATTTATGCCATTGGACCCAAACTAAATTGGAAAAAAAAAATAAAAAATAAAAGCTATCCCACCAACAATTTAAATCTCAAAGGACATTTTAGTAAACCCAACTCACCTTCCAAACCAACAACCAGCCTACATGTTGTTGGCACATACTAAAAAGTAAAATAATCTAAACACCCCTTTATATATATGTATATTATATCTACCTATTAATTCCAACATCACAATCCAAGAGATTATATTTTCATCTGTCACAAGTTGCAACAGAAAGGAGAAGAATGGGTGCAGAGGGCGAAGAAAGCAGGTCGGCAAAACTCATCGGTTTTGTGTCCTTACTCCTCCAGCGTGTGGCTGAGTCGAACGATCTTAGATGTGGGGCCCGCGCTCAGAAGATGTCGGTTTTCCACGGCCTCACGAGGCCAACAATCTCCATCCACAGCTATCTGCAGAGGATCTTCAAGTACGCAAATTGCAGCACGTCGTGCTACATTGTGGCCTATGTTTATCTCGACCGATTCACACACACCCATCCAACTCTCAAAATCAACTCTTTCAATGTGCACAGGCTGCTTATCACTAGTGTCATGCTCTCTGCTAAATTCATGGATGACATGTGAGTGTTTTTTTTTTTTTTTTTTGATTTTAAAAGTGTTGATTTTTTTTTTTCTTCATCTTAAACTATTATTTGTTCATTTGTATTATCTTGTGTGGTTGATTTGGAGTGTATATATGCTGCTTGGTGCCTTATGGTGAGATTACTGATTTCATGTTCCGAATCTTGAATTCGAATTTGCTGTTAAATTTTGTTGCTTTCGAGTTGTGTGTGCTCTGGAATTGAATCAGTTGTGTTTTTAGAGCTTTTGCTTTTGTACTTGGTTTTTCTTGATTGTGCCAACAACCTATATATATATATATAACTGTGAAACCCAGCTATTTCCTTCAATATTTGTCTCCATACTATTTAAAACACATTGAAAAAACAAAAATATGATGAAGGGTCTCATTCCAGCATTCATAACAGAAAGCTACGGTCCAACGAAAGCTTAAAGCTGACAACTTTTCATGTCATGGACTAATGCCCTCTTAACGTTCTAACGCATTAGAAAACGATATTTTTGTAAAATCACACTTCCTTACAATATAAGAGTTTTATTTTTAATGATGGTATTATCTCTGAATAATAGATTCAGTTTTTCTTATTCTTTCATGTACGTATCATGATAAGACGTAAATCTCTTTTGTTTTCACATTTCATCTTTTTATTATAAGTAAGATTTATCCTGTGATATGAACCCAGGTATTACAACAATGCATATTATGCGAAAGTGGGAGGGATCAGCACAAGAGAGATGAACATTCTTGAAGTGGATTTCTTATTTGGATTGGGATTTCATTTAAATGTGACCCCATCAACTTTTCATTCTTATTGTTCTCATCTCCAAAAAGAGATGATGATCATGCAGCCTCAGCCTCAGCTCAACATTTCAGAGGACCCCTGTGTGTTATATAATAGGAAATCATCATCATCATCATCATCATCAAAAAACTTAATCCATTTGTGTTTTAATGAAGATGAATCGTCATCTCACCAACAACAACAGCAACTTGCTGTTTGACATTATTGCATTTTTTCATTTTCTTTACTGGAGTTAGGTTAGATGAAGGATGCCTTTTAAATTTTCTCTCTCTCTCTCTCTCTCTCTCTCTCTCTCTCTTTTTCAAGTGGATTATTGGGTTGGAAATTTGGGCCATGATTGTACTTGTGGTCTCATTGGACCTCTCTTGTTGTTTGTTCCTTGTTTATCAGTGACTGTTTGGCATTTAATCCAATGGAATGTACAGTGATTGTTTCTTGCTCAGACACTCAGTAATTGGTTAAGTTTCATGTTCTTCATCTCTTAGTTACATTGTCTTGTTCAGTTGTTCGTCATGAGGACTTTTAGTCCAAAGCAAAATTTCTGCAAGCATACAACAAAATATATCTGTCAAGGCTTTTCTTGATTTTAAACAGACTAATTTTAATGTAATGAAAACTGAATAAGTTTTGCTGGTGACTGGAGGAAAAAGGTAAAAGGGTACAAAAAGTGGTGTGGTTAATTTTTAGATTTGAAGACAAGTAAATGTGAGTTGACAGTTGTATTTGATTATGAGAAGGAAACATAGTACATCTGTACATGTGCAATACAAAATACTCTCAAGTGCAGCATGTGCAATGATTCATTGAGGCAAGACAGAAATAGAGTTCTTCTCCTCTGAATTATAGTTAAGGATATTTTAATACTAGTGTCTCTAGCTTTGATTAGTCACCCTAATTGTGGAAATAAGGATACATGCTTTCATATGTGTTAAACACAATTGGGTTAACTCATCATTCTCAAATTAAAATATGTACCTATCTAACCATTTTCGACACCCATTAAACTTAATTATAACCATATTTGTATATTTTTCAAATGTTTGTGTCTGGAGAAGTAGCAAATAGATATCTAGCAACTTGTTTGGAATGTATTCCAGTTAATTTAAAGATAAGATAGAACTCAGTGTTTGTCAACTCACCTCTGAGCAGTGAGTTTCATTATTGCGGCATTTAGCCCAAATCATAAGCAAACTAACAATTCAGTCCTCTGACCCAAAGATTTCATGCTTATTCCGGAGAAAATTACTCCCTACACCATATATTTTATTTTTTATTACACAATTAAACATCTATAGTAAATATTAACAATCCTACCTAAAATCATGTTTTTATTTGTAAATATACCAGAAAACATCTATCTATATTAGTTAATGATGAATTAAATCATTAATTACATATCTTTAAGGAAACAAATAATTTCTCTTCCCCCAATTACGTTTCTTTCTCCCTATCTCTCTTATTCTTCTCTCTCCCCTTCCATCTCCCTTCTCTTATTCTTCACTTCAGCCCGTAAGATTAACCTTCCCAACCTCTCGTTTTTCTTTTGACATCGCCGACGAACAACCCTAGATCCGCTCCTTCCTTCCCAGAATTACTTTTCGTTCCTTCTCCATCCCACTTGCAGAAGTCTGAACATTAGGGTTCATGGCGGAAGTTCGAACATTAGGGTCCAGGCGTGGAAGGGAAAGACAGAGAGAATGATGATGAAAGCCGTGAAAAATCGAGTACAAGAAGGGAGGAGAGGAAGAGGGATTCTGAAAGAGATGACAGGAGCAGGATAAACTAAAAAGAAGATGAGAATGAAGAAAATGGATATGAAGGATTAATTGTATGTATATGTATATGTATGTATATGGGCATCGATGAGAAAGAGATCTGATTCAATATTAAACGTAGTCCCTAATGTGGTTTTTGTATATTTTCTGTGTATGTTCTGTATATAATGACAAGATTGATTTATCTTTTGTGTATTTTCTTTTATGTCCTATGTATACAATGAATATATCTTCTGTATATGTTCCCGACAAATATACTGTTATTTAGTATATGTTTCGTTTATACTGATACACTTTTCAATCTTTATATACTGTATAGACTTTTAACTAAGTTTTTAACTAATCAACTGTATATATTATATGTATATATTGAGTATATAGAACTGCAACAATTATTTTTTTTTTTTAGAATATATTACGGGATAGTATCAACAAGATCGATTGAATTTTTGAATCTTCTTCAATTTTGTTGCGTCATACGATAGGTAATATACACATTCCATTTATTTTTTATTTTTATTTTTTGCAAATAAAACGGCTCATTCAAATCCTATTATTTAAGGAGAGTGATTTATGTTTGTTGAGGTAACCGCAACATTTAATTTCCACACATTAGGTAAACTTGCAAATTAATTAATTTACTTGGCAATATTGCAATTAAATAGTAAATGCCGTGTAGAGATAAAATTCTCTACATTTTCAATTATTCATTAAATCATCATAAGTTATATTTAATTGAGGAATTTTAGCTCAATAAACTATTGTTGGGATTCAATCAAAAAGAAAGTAAAACTTTTTGCAACTCACTCCGGTGAACGGTAACAAGTGTAAATAGCACCATATTTATTTCACACATAATACTAACCAAAGCACGCCACCGCCACCGGCCCACCATTCATCTTCACAGCCACCACTTGAGGCGGCGGACCCCATAATCCACGGTCAAGTCAACCCATAATTCAAAGCAAACCTCCCAAAAACGAAAAAAGGAAAATAAATAAATAGCTGAAATGACGAAATAGCCCACCAGCCACGCTGCCACGCCCCTGGTCTCGCGCACGTTAGCCTCCGCCCCCTCTTCCTCCTCTCTCCACCGCCTCCTTTTAACAACCCTAATGCCGCTCCCCTCATTCACGCCACAACCCTCCGCCGCCCCCTCCCCACTTTCTCTCTCAACCTCCAATTATTCACCAGATCGTCGATTGCAGAAACAGCCATGGCCGCCACGACCTTGTCCCCGTCCTCATCCTCCCCTCGCGGTGACGACGACCGCCACATCCCCACCGCCCTAGCCCTCCCCGCAGCGACCGCCGTCGTCGCCACCGCCGCCCGCCGCCTCCCTCCCCCGTGCTGGTCGCCCGACGAGACGACGGCCCTCATCGACGCCTACAGGGATAAGTGGTACTCCCTCCGGCGCAGCAACCTCCGCGCCAACCACTGGGAGGAGGTCGCCGCCGACGTCGCGCTGCGCTGCCCCGGCACGCCCCCGAAGACCGCCGTCCAGTGCCGCCACAAGATGGAGAAGCTCCGCAAGCGGTACCGCGCCGAGATCCAGCGGGCCGCCGCGCGCGGCGGCGTCCGCCGGTATGCCTCGTCGTGGGCCCACTTCCAGGGGATGGACGCCATGGAGAAGGGATTCGGCGGCGATCCGTCCTCCTCATCCTCAGATGGCGAGGAAGACGAGGATGATGACGGACGCAGAAACAGCATCAAGCGCATCAACGATTTGTACAATCACGGCCACAAACAAAAGGGCTATTCACAGCCGCTGGATCATGGGGCAGCAGCCGGGGTCCGGATCAAGATCCCGGGCGGGATGCCACCCACTGCCAAGGCCTACAACATGTCCGATGAAATACCACCCACACGGAACCCTAACCCTAGATTTCCCGGCACTTCATATGGACCCGGCCCGAACAGGGTTTTCGGAGATGGGTTTTTGGGAAGGAATGAAATTGGGAAAAGGGCCGGCGAGAGCGTGAAGAGAAAGAAAATGGATGCTGGTAGTGGCAGTGAGGTGGCGGCGGCAATTCAGTCCTTGGGAGAGGGGTTTATGAGAATGGAGAAGGTGAAAATGGATATGAGGAGGCAAATTGAAGAGATTAGGATGGAGATGGAGCTCAAGAGGACCCAAATGATCCTCGAGTCGCAGCAGAGGATTGTCGAGGCTTTTGCAAAGGCAATTACCGAAACAAGTGCTCACAAGAAGCAAGAAAGGATGCATTCTATGCCCGATTGCTGAAAAGAAGATCGGTCTCTCGAGGTAAAGTGAGCCACTTGGCGTTTCTTGTTGCTGCTTGCCAAGTACAAGTATAAAGGCAAACAGTCTCTAATTGTGTATGTAACTTGGAGATTTGGGTTATTTATTCTGCTTCTTTTTTTTTTTTTTTTTTTTNTGATTTGGAGTTTGGTCACTCTCTAAAGGTTGGATTTTTCAGCATATTTAAGCATTTGTTGATTTGCAGGCAGCCATTGGCATTGCCCATTGAACTTACTTGCTATTTATATGCCGTTGCATTTCAAAGTTGTACGGTGCTATGGGTTCTGCCTGTCATTGTGACCCATCTGCATTTAGAAAGTTCTAGTATGTCTTGATGTCTATGTTTTGTTCTCTTCCTAATTTGTTCTGAGATGGGGTTACCATTTCTCCAACTAGAAAATAACCATCGTTTTGTTTGTGATGGCTTTCCATCCCAATGTGAGTTATGATGAGTTGGGTTCATCTTGTAGAAATTGGTTCTTTAATGGTTGTTACTTACTCCAAGCCACTTCGGAATATGGTGTTTTTATGTTTATTTTGTGGGATATTTCAGGTTTGATTTATCATTTCTTGATTATGAGGAACTTTTTGCAATGTGTATTTTCAGTCACTTCTTGCATCTTCAGTCACCATATGAGACGACAAGGCTAAGGGTAATTACTGAGGAACCTTTTGCAATGTGCTTTAAAAATTTTCAGGTTCACCAGATGAGACGACAAGGCCAAGGCTAATTTTCATTATACGTGCTCTGTTGTACATTAGGGTTAAATATTTTAGTTTTAGTTGAGGTTATGGTCAAAAGGAGTCCTTTACTAAATCTGTTGTGTTCGAGGCTTTACTTCCCAGCAGTGTTTATTTTATGTTACTCCTTTGTTGCAATGACTGGGCTCAGTGGAGACTTTACTTAATTGATTTGCAAAATTCTTTGTGTGAAAATGAGAGACATATATCATCTCCAAAAACAGAGAAGTTGTTTCCTTTTCTTCTTTATACTCTCTCTCTAAAATAAAGAGCAACGTCTTCTTTCTCTTCCCCTCTATCCTTTGATTTTCCTTTTTAGTTAGAATTGGGCTCAATTTTTCATATTAAGGTTTAGGAGGGGCTTTTAAGCGTGTTGGATTATTCCTGCTAGCTCGATCCATTTTGACATTGTGTTTAGTAGTTGTGTTTTAACCTGCTTCTGTCATTTGCTTTGCTGGTCGTTTCAATCTGTACAATTAAGTGGTTTAGTTGTTGTGTTTTCACTTAATTGGCTCCTATGTGGACCAATTGGTATGCTTGCGCTCTTGGCTTTTCAAGTTTTTACATATTAATATGACCAAGTTACCATTATGTAATTCATTCGGATACAATCAATAATCAATAATGTCAAGAATACTACGTAGACTACATATCTGGTTTACATTTTTATAAATACCAACATAGTTGTACAAAAAAAAAATATAAATGAAAATGGCTACAAAATGATCTGTATAAACACCCCTTGGGAGTACATGAAAAGAGAACAGCATTCCTCAACTCCCATCTGAAAAAACCTCAGACCCTGTGAACACTCATACATCACTTGAACACAAACAAATGAGCATCACATGTTATTTGAGTTCCTAAAACAACCTGGAAGTCACGTGACATCAGAGAGAACTTCTTTACATTGTATATCTTAGTTCAACCATGTACCAGCCCGAATTAGTAACTGAAGCAAACTCCCCACACTCGATTATTCGAAATACTAAAAAAAGGCATGTACGTAAAAGGAATTTCTACAATGCAAAAATGACAAGTCATGTCATTATAGAAATTTCTACAATGCAAAAACACATTTAAGACGTAAAAGGAATGCACATCAACCCTTCAAAATATAGACACACTCTCCTACTGTTGGGCTCCTTTGGTCATTAACTCGAAACTCAATGGGATTTTTGTAACTATCCACTTAAAGAGAAGAAAAATAAAGAGAGGATATAAAGAAAAAAGTGCAGACCATCTGAGTTTTTAAACCCTGAAAAGAGTAATATATATATTTCCTTCAAAGTTTAAAGTGAACTAAAGGACTAGAACGCATATTCATTGCCCCTGATGACTTGAACTACGAGGGAATATTCACCCAAGACCATTGAACCTTGACGGCATTACTTCTCAATGCATTTGATCAGACCAAAAGACCAAACGAAACAAATCCAACTTCTGCTTGCTTAAAGTCCAACTTTTCCTATGTTATTAGGTCCGATAGAAAGACTATACTAAAATTCCCTAATTTTAATGTGATTTCTCCACTAAATACCACTTAAGTTGAACAAAACCAATTCAACTTATGAGGTGAGAACAAACAAGGCGGCTTCAAGCAAAGATATAACATACGCCAAAGTTGTATCAGAAGATGCATGTATCATCAGCCACCTAAACTCAGAAGAAAGCTACAGACATTGTACTGAAATGTCGTCTTGTTAAGGAGACCAACCAGAAAATAACTCAATGAAAATTTTCTTGGTCTCAGGAAAGTAGTCTCTTTCACTTCATAGGAACGCCAGACCTCCAAAATAACACCTAATTAATCAGACATGTATGATTCCTATAGCACATAATGAGAAATACAATGCTACTAAGAAGTCTTGATTCAGATAATGTAGAAGGTTCCAGTTCCAACATGCTCATCTCATTTCCATAAATGTAACGGTGTGCTAATCCAGTAAATAGATTCATTTCTGAGCATTTGTAAAAGCGCGTAAATCCATTAATGAGTAACCAGAGCCAGAAACTCAATTGACATTCTTCCAGAGCATCCGTAGTCATTTCCATTTGTCTTGGTGGACCTCCTTGAATTGGAAAACGAATAGATTGCAACCATTTTATGCTTTGGTATAGGAAAGTTATATCTTGCTTATCCAATAACCTGCACCTACCAGCAAAACATATGGACCCAAAATCCACATGCCATACGACTTTTGAGGCTTTTCCATATTGTTGTTTTCTCCTCGAAACATAAAATGCATACTTTTCCGTAAGTTTTGTGTGCAACAATAGGGGGGAAGTACCTTAACACATTTTTTTATAAAACATCACATCCGGTAGACGGTCTCGTCTTAGTTCTGAAACTTAACAACCCGTACAGCATTTTATAAATAATAGAATCCAATCCGTTACATCTACAAATAGTTTGTTGTGCATCAAAACACCTTAAGATAATACTCGTATTTGTCTCTCAAACCATGAAAATTTCTTATGTCCGAATAATATCTCATCTGGAAATGTGAGCATTAAAATTTCATAATTGAAACCTTCCACATCCTAGAGCAGCCTCTCCTCAACTCCATTTCTGTCATACAACAAGTTGGGAAACGAGAATGATCATGTGACTCTGATTCCATCAAGCACCCCGTTTGGTCAAAGGAGGCATAAACTACGGGTTAAGACGGTGGTCATGTAAACCAAAAACCATGAGACATATTACTCTCCTTTAACAGTGTTAATAAGAGCTAATGCAACATGATAATATCACGTTATACATAAACATATATGTTGCGAGTGTGTGTGGACTGTTAACCATTGCTGCGTACCTCAATAGTATGACCTGGAACCACTGCTTCCCATATAGCTACTTCCACCCAAACCCCGTCCAGGGTAAAGTGAAGAATAAGAGCTACTGTCAACCTGCCACAAGTATCAATAAATACAAAAGGAATGAAAAATAAATATGCCAAGATAACTGAATGTACATGTATGTAAATAAAAAAAAAAAATCAAAAAAAAAAAAAAAAAAACAAAAAAAAAAAAACAAAAAAAAAGATTTCTAGGCATACATTACTCCCACGTGACATATAACCACCACCAGAGCTTGATGAGTACATCCCACCAACATTGCTACCACCATAAGGACCTGAAAGAGGAGAGAGACTACGTAACCATAAATGGTATTGCCAAATTGACAGCTTCTGTTGAGTATGGACTACAACCCAAAGCATACCTCCATTGTAACCCATTCCTTGACGACCACTGTAAAACCCATGGGGATCTTGACTGGGTAAAGAGCCTCGACTTCCACCATAACCAATGTTTGACCTCCCTAACCTATCATCAATAAAAGACAGCAGATCAATAAAGGAGAACTTTTACAGAAAAGATAAAGCCACTAAAAAGATCACAAGTATATACATCCATGACTGACCTATCACTGTAAGCATCACCATAGTGAGAAGCTCCACTACCAAGATCATAATCTAGACGTGCACGAGAGTGACGCATCCCAGCCTCGGAATAGCGTGGAGGGCCATCATCCTTACATGAATTTTTCAACATTAATCCAAGATCTCATACTGAGACAGTACAAAAAGATTTATGTGAAGATGGCAAGATATACAAAGTTATTCCAGGAAAGTACCAAGACAGCATATGGGCGTTTAGAACCAGGCATAGAAACGTATTCACGACCACGTGCATCCCTGTAACTTGGAGGAGGCCTTTCATACCTTTGACTGTAGCCATCATCCACATAAGGTCTTCTTTCTGCAGACCTCGGAACATCAACTCTAGGATAATCAGGGTAAGCAGGTGCGCGAGGAGGATAATCGTCTTTATATTGCATACGTCTATCTGAAACTTCTCGATAGCTGTAGTCTACTGCAGCTCTGCTTCTAGGATGAAGCTCCTCTCGGTGACCATAATCCCTCTTCAAACCGCTCTTGGAGTATGATGTAACTGAATAAAGTATATTAGGACATAAATGCAAATAAAGCAGAAAAAAATAATCAGTTTGAAGTTCCTAGCATACCAGGCGGCGGCGGCCTCCTGTCATAGGACCTCGGTAAGGGAGCAGCTGGCCTACTTCGAGGAGGAGGAGGAGCCACGACTGGTCTTCTATCCCGAATCCCAGCAGGTCTTCTATACCCGCGATCAGCTACAGGAGGAATACGCGATCCAGTTCCTACAGACCCACGGAAGGAGGCACTACGGTTAACAGGGCCACCCCATGGACTCCTAGCACCTCTAACTGACCCACGCACAGGCCGCGAGTCACCTCGAGCAACGCTCTTCCCTTTGCCTCTCTGAAGGGGTCTTGACAATCTTGCCCTAACTTTAACCTAAAACATAACCGCAATTCAGCATGGTCGTAAAATCAATAATGGAAATATTATAGATTACAATTTCAGCAGAAACCTTATCATCTCCTCCGCCCAGCTCCTCATTGTTGATACTTTTAGCGCAAATAACAGCAGCATCATGGGTGTCAAATGTAACAAATCCAAAATCCTTTCTCCTGGCCGATGGCATATTACGGGCAAGCTCAATTTTCTCAATCTCCCCATACTTCTCAAGAAGATTCTTCACATGCTCGTCAGCCCAAGATGCAGATATACCATCCACAAAAACAGTCTTAACCTGAAGTCAAGTTTCCCAGGTCAATAAAGCATAAAGGAAAACTTAAAGAGTGTACAATGCATTTATATAGGTACATATGAGCTATCAACAGAACAGTGACCATCAAACTTGAATGTAAACAAAGATTGACATATGCTTCTACTATTTGCATCTTAATGGTACACATGATGTCGAAGTCAACTATCAAACACTGTCAACAATATGCATGCCTCAAATAATATCTAAAAGATGTACCTTAGCCATTATTTCATCACCGGGGTCGATAAAGGAGTCGGCAAAAGAAACTTTTGCGGGCCTATCTACTCCAAATACTACATCCCTCTTCTGTAGACGCTTAAAAGCATCCATGGCATCAGATCGGGACGAGAACTCCAGGAAGGCAAAGCCTCTGTTTAACCCCGCAGTGTTACTGTCTTCAACCAATGTCAAATCCTCAAGATCCTTAACACCATAATGCCTTAGCTTCTCTTTCAACTAGAACACATTGCAAACAGTGGATCTCAATTAAGCAGCAGTCTACATTTAAATCATATTGATGATCTACAATAACTAATCTACTTACAGCCTCTTTTGTCCATGTCTTGCATATGTTACCCACAAACAGAGTATCACTGTCCTGGCTAGGAATAACACCACACTGCTTGCCATTAACCTGAAATTTGGGTTCATCAAAGAAATGCATGCAACTCACAGGCAAAACAAAGTAGTTGGAACAGGTAAGGAGTTATGAAAATACCACTGGATTTCTCAACTGAGCACAAGCTCGTTTTGCTTGCTCCACAGTTGCAAAACGTAGAAAAGCAAAACCCTTGTTTTTCTTTGTCTGAGTATTCATCATAAGTCTAACTTCAGTAACCTCACCAACTTCACCGAAAACTTTCCTAAGATCACTCTCAGTAGCATCCTTGTCCAATCCGCCAACAAAAATTTCAAACTCCTTCCGCTTTCGTCTCTCCTTTACAACTTCATGCTGTTCTTCTTGCTCGGCAGCATCATACATCTCAGCATGACCCTCCCCCTCATGCTCATCTTCTTCATCAGGTTCAAGTTCTTCAGGAGCACCTACCGCTTCCTCAACCAAGTCACCCTCGTCATCACCAACATCCACTTCTTCAGGATCTTCCTCCGGTTCACCTTCGTCTTCTTGAGGATCTTGCTCAATTTCCTTGTCATCATAATCTACACTTCCATATTCTTCAGGTTCATACTCAGGTTCATTATCCTCCAAGTCCAACCGCTCATCTCTCTCATAATCATCAATGGATACTTTAGCATAAGTGTCCTCTGCCAAGTGAAAACAGGGTCACGGGCATCCATGTAAATGTCAATTGGCTGAAATAAATAAAGGGGAAGACCATATGCACCAGCGACAACGGTGTGCAAACTATTGTTCTATTTCTCAGATATGATAAATCACATAAATATACCACTCACATTCTCAGAGATAGAGAGCAACTGCATTCTCTCATCACGAATATCAAAGGAGCCAAGTAGGTATTCGACTAAAAGAACCATAAGTACGATGTTTGTCTAATGGTCCCTTTGTCACCGAACCCACAACAATAGCTAGACTAAATCCACCATTCTATAGACTTCAGAAAATTAAAGACGGACGCCTCATGATGCAATAATATTTGTTTGGAATCCATCCAAAATTTTATCCTCAACTTATAGTTTTACGGAACTGCTTTTGAATGTGATGAAACCAGTGAGATCAAATAATGGAGTAAATGCCAGAGTTCCTGATTTGTTGCAATTTATGAGAAACATGGGACAAAGGAAAACTGAGAGAGACGAGGGGTGATGACAAGAAAGAAAATAGAATGAATAAAGAACTGGCATGTGGCACAGAATATATACATAATTATATATTTAAAAATAAAAGAAAATGAAAGCTAGGAACTAGTGCTTTATGCAAGTTCAGCGTGATTAAGTATCTTCATAGCCAACCTTAAGAGAGAGTGACAGGCGTGAAGCCAAGAACAAATGAGGAAAAAATGGAAGGCAGAGTTACCAAAATGCGGCCACGTCATTAACTCGAAAGGAAGGGATACAGAGACAAATTAACCATATACTCTTCAGAAACAACTTTATACCACCTTCATAGAGTTCCAAAGTCCTCCATCTTTAGTCTTTGCTCTCATTGATGCTGGAACTTGTTAAGTAAGTCAACATAATTACTCAAATGAAAAGATGAATTCATCCAACAAGTAGTAGTCACCTAAATTTTGAAACATATCGAGTAGAAAACCAAGCCTATTTTTATGGGCAGAGCCAATATGATTCTTCACAAATCATTACAACTTAGAAAGAACCGCAATTAAAGATGGCAGAAATCAAGCACACTCTGATACACTAAACTAATAATAACACATGGATAAAATAACTTTTAGAATGCGACACGTGGGACATAGCCATATGTTATTAATAAGCTAATAACAAATGATGCGATAGATAATAACATACTTCTTAACAAATGGCAAATGCTACAATCCATTAAACCTAAATAACAAAAGTTCCATTCTTTGCAGCTCAGAACATTATTGAGAGCTCCTTCGGAGTCTACATTAAAGTAAACAACGGTTGCTAAATAAACATGAATCCTCCATGAATACCCCTGATTACGAAGCTACCAAATTCATTTAAGCCCAAATATAAACCAACACGATAAAGAAACGAAAACAACCATCTTCAGAAACGACCCAACACATCCTCAACAACAACAACAACAACAACATACCCAACATACTCAGTATATTCCCAACAGGTTGGGGTCTGAGGGGTCAGTTGTACACAAACCTTACCCTTGTAATTATACAAAGAGGATGTTTCCGTAGCGACCCAAGGTGCATTGCGTCGTTTGATATTTTTTTTTTTTTTCTAGAAACTTCACTATAAACTTCACTAATAGAAGAAGCACTAGAATTTAACTGAGCCATTTTGATCTAGTCCATTATTAGCACTATGCCAGGAGAATTGTCAACAATGACTCTTCCAGCTCCATTTGCAGACAAAACGTGAAACCTTCCATATAATTCATTACTTGAAACCCAACACATCCTCAATCAAGGTAAAACGTGAAACCTTCCATATAACCAGGCAAATGCACCAAACCACCAGATTCACCCGGGAAAACTCACATATCTACTACGATCTACAATCAATTACTTGGTACACGATAATTCATTAACTTTTATTCAAAAAAAAAAAGCAGTATCTTTCACTTACTCTTGGAAGGATCATCCTCAATCTCATTCTGAACGTTTGTATCAGCATCCCCCTCAGCCTCCGTCTCTTTGTCTTCAGTAGACATAGACGGCTTTGTTTCATTCTCATCCATGCCTACTGCCGGGTCCATCCCATTCTCCTCCAGAGGTACCGGCGGCTTTTCCTCCTCAACCCTCACTTCCTCCATAATCACAACCTCCTCCAGTACCTTCGCCGCCGCGGCCCGACCCCGCATAGCTCGCTTGCTGCCCGGCCCAGCCGCAGTCCTCCTCGTCACCCTCGGTGCCATCTATATTTTTCCTCGATTCACCGTTTAAATAGCACGAATTTGTAGCAAAAACAAATAAATAAGTCAAATAATTTGGGTAATTCAGGTGTGTGTGCGCGATTGCAGAATACGAGAGAGATAGAAACCCTAGCAATTAAGAATGAACAAAATCTGTGTTTCATACGAGGATGTCGGATTTATTTACTTAAAAAAAAAACAAAAAAGTAAAGAAAAAAAAATCAAGTCGACCAAAATAGAAAGCCCGTATTTACTAAATACGTTTTCCATTGTAAACCGTATTTAGCAAATACGGTTTAAATTATAAAACGTATTAAGTGAATACGTTTTCAATAAATAAATATTACGAAAGTTAAATAACGTAATTAACATAATTAAACTGCATAAAAACGTATTTCCTAAATACGTCTTATACTTCAAAATTACCAAACGTATTTCTTTAACACGTTTTTATGTTAAAATTAATTTAATTTTATTTTTGTAATTATAAAACGTATTTAACTAATACGTTTTATAAATAAAATCAATTTTTTCATTTCGTGAAAATAATTTAATTTGGGGAAAAAAATTTGGAACATAAAACGTATTTACTAAATACGTTTTCCTGTGTAATTTTGCCCCAAATTGATTATATTTGCCCTAATTTTAATGTCAACGGAAAACGTATTTACGAAATACGTTTTCTAATTAAAAAGAATAGAATAGAAAACGTATTTAAGAAATACGTTTTCTGTATTAAAAATATATAAAATCCTGTTCACTATGAAATGCACCTGTTTACAACCAAAAAATACACCTGTTCACAACAAAAAAATATACATGCTCACAACAAAATCCATCATACCATAATTCTTCGAACAAACAAATGAAACACAATAATTTGCCGAACAAACAATATATACAAAACGATATAATTCGGTTTATACATACAATCCAACAATTCAAAATAAACACAAAATCAACAAATTCAACACAACTAGCTAGGAAGGAGTGAATGGTTGTGTAGGTTTGCGCGGTCTAGACCCCCTCCTCCGAGTATATACCACGTGTGAAGAAGACGAAGGTGCAGGTGTGAGAAGCGTGTCAGTTTGAAAAGCCTGCTCATCTTCCTCTTCTTCATCTGAGTAATTCAATTGAAAAAAGAAATTATAAATTGAACTATAAAAAAAAAA
>BKCP01008515.1:2021930-2034826 GCA_008636005.1 Striga asiatica
GGTACCGAGCCCGGTTAGTCCGAGCCAGCGCCCGACCGCTCGGTTCATCCCGAGCCGGCGGTCCGGCAGCGAACCGGCCGGTTCGAGCCTATATTTTTTATTCGTAAGTTCCGATCCGAGTTTTATTCTGGACTTAAGTGGTTTTTCGAGCCAAACCCGCCAGATTAAGTATTTCAGTTATAAATCAGGACTTAGTATATTTCGAGCGAACCCTTAACAGTCAATTTCATTCGGTAAATGAACATTTAGAACCGAGCATCTTAGCATAGTAATTAAATATTCCGAGCATAATACTTAGCATTATTTTATATGTTATGTAGCCTAAGGAGAGTCGAGCCTCCGACCGCTACTTCAGTACAAGCACTTGCCAGCTGTTTTCAGTATACCAAGTGGGAGCCTTTACAGGGCGTTACATTGCGCATTTCAGTTATCCTGTATAAGGTACGTGAGTAAGACAGTTACCCGACCCATTTGGGGGATTAAGTTTCTCCCAGGTGAGAGGCCGATCTAAGGGCCTTCATAATCCACCTGGTATCCGGCTGGGCTTCGGCCTCAGTGTCTGGATGGTGTGCACACGAGCGGCCGACCTAAGGGCCGAGGGTCTTTGACCACAAGAAAAGAAAAGAAAAGAAAAGAAAGATTAAGTTCAACTCCTATATATTGAAGTTCATGATATTTTATTATAGATGTTGTCTAATTCAGTGTCGGCCAGAGTAAGGGTCATGTACTAGGTTTTACACCGTCTATAATTATTTTACCATGACTGAGGTATGTTCGGGGGATTAAGTTTCTCCCAGGTGAGAGGCCGACCTAAGGGCCTAATCCACTTGGTATCCGGCTGGGGCTTCGACCTCAGTGTCTGGATGGTGTGCACATGAGCGGCCGACCTAAGGGCCGAGGTCTTTTGACCATATATTAAGTTCTTGTGCACAGAAGCGGCCAAAGCCGAAGGGTCTTTGACCACAGATTAAGTTCCTGTGCACAGAAGCGGCCAAGGCCAATTAAGGGTCTTTTGACCAAAGTTAAGGTTTAAGAAAAGTATACAGTACAACTTATTTATTTATAACTTGCTATTAAGTTTATGTTTACAGTTGTTAAGATTATTTCAGTTCCAAATTCCCACGAGCATACAGATGTGCTCACACTCCCACAGTCTTTCTTATTTCAGGTAACGGAGTCCAGCATGCCGGGTGAGCATATGTGGCAAGCGTGGTCATGAGCAGTGGACATTTTTATACGCAAATACGCCCCAAAAATTTATAAGCATGTATTTATATGTATGAGTGTGATATGTATATTTTATTTGTAAGCATCCGCTGAGTTAGTGCGATCAAGCGGACTACATGTATATTTTCCTATCGCCACAGTGGTTCGATTGGATGCATGTTTTATTTTATGTCCGAACGATAAAGTTAAGCAAGTTTTTCGTAGCATCCCGCAATTAAGAGAGTATTTTCGAAAAATAAACTCGCACGATATTTTGAAAATGAAAGCGAAAAATTAACTCTGATTTTCAAAAGTCAAACCTAGTCAAGGCGGGGTGTTACAGCTACAATGGTGGATCTACACTAGGGCGAGCCGAGGAAAAATGATTGTAAAATAATTTTTGTATATTTCTTAATATTAATAAAAACGCAAAATAAAATAACCAGACCTCATTCCTAATTTTATTTTTTAGCATCAAGTCAAACGCAAGTTGAATAGAGAACCCCTCAACACCTAGTTGTTCCAACGATTTATTTAATTGTTAATATAAGTACTTTATGCAATATGGTAAAGATTTTATTTGAACTATTTTTTGCCATGGCTCATACAAATTTCTGGATCCGCCGTTGGCTTGCTACATGCTCAGACTCGAATTTTAGCATCTAAACTTGAAAACTACCATAAATTATTTTATGTTCTATTTTTCTTAAATTATCATATATTGTATTTCATTTCTTATGCAATTCATATATTAGTTACTATATGTATTCATTTTAGTTTAAAAAAAACTCATAATGTATCAAATTAATTTATTTATCAAACAAAAAAAAAAATCAATTGTTGTCTCTCTCTTTCAAGGTATCCATATCATATATAGATAAATCTATCTCCATTTAAGCATCATCATCCCATATTTGATAAATACATTTGGCTGAAATGTGACTCACCACTTTCTTTGTTGAATGCTATTTAAACCATTATATTCAATAATAAATACATTTGGCTGAAATGTGACTCACCACTTTCTTTGTTGAATGCTGTTTAAACCATTATATTCAATAGCAAATGCCGGTTCAGCTGCTTTTTCATTTAAATGATCACTTGCTTGGTGTTACTATAAAACCGTCATACAAAAACGCATATCTTATATCGGAAATTTTATGAAGCCACGAATTGTCTTATGGAGTCATCCATCACTTAATATATTAACACTTGTTCAAAGTGTAATTATTGTAGGACACGTGTCAATACACTATTCGTGAATAAGTGTGAATAACTCAATAAATCGAACCATCCGATGGCTCCATAGCAAAACTATATCTTATACAGTGTACAATTGGAGGAATTAACAAAAATACATTTTCCTTATTCCTAACTTGAACAAAAAAACATAACTTACAAAAATACAGTTACATTATTTACTACCTTCATTTAACTTACGTGCCTAAAATTAGTCTTTAGTTTACAATCATAAAAGTAGCATAGATGCTAGTTATGGAATTGTTTATATGCAAGCGCAAAATGTCGGGAAATACTAGAAATTTGCAATTCAGACTATGGAGTTTCCTGGGTTAGTATTCATCTCAACTGATCAATAGGTGAAATGTGAAAGGTTTATAATTAACAAATGCCAGTAAAAATTTTTTAACTTTTTTTATTAACCTTCATACTATGTACAAATAAATAATGTTGTTATTTTTTCTTCTTTATGCTGTGTTCCAATACAGTTGGTCACTTTCTCTGAAAGCTTTGAAAATAGAGAAGCCTTGCATGAGATTCTCCACTAAATATTGTTGTCATTACATACTTATAATAATTATGAATTACTTTTTTTCATTATATGATATACATAGCTAGATAGATAGATGTCATCATGTTTGTTTGATATGTTTTAGAACTTGGATATGGAATGAAGTTCAAGTTATCAAATAAACAAGCATGTCTGTTGACAAAAATATTCTTAAAAAAGTAAGTATATATCATAATTTGTACTTTTATATTTGTATTGTATTAATTAATGTGTACAACATTTTAATAGGTATTTTACATTGCTGTTTGCCGCAGCATGCATACATTAATTGCTTAAATTAACTCATATTTTTTGACCTTACAAATGAAGCAAATTCATCAAATATGGCTGCCAGAAGAGCAAGATATTGAGTGCAAAATAAGTCTATATCAAACAGGAACAAGTTAGTTATATAATTTACACTAAAAGTAAGCAATAGGCCTCCCTCAAGTTAATTTGTAGTTTGATGATTGTAATTTTTTCAATAATAGTTACTAATTAACAAATGAGTGAGTGTACATACTGTGATGGTAACAAGGATTTTATATGACAATTGTACGAATTAAGGAATACAATTACAATTATTGAGATCGGCACTGGAACTCTGCAAGTTTGTAGCTCTCACATATTTGGTTGGATTCGGTCAGAGACCCAAAAAGAAATATTGGGCCTATATCGAACAAAACATGATATTATGACTAGTTTTATTTTTTATTTATATTTTTGCAACCTATTTTATTTCTTTATTTTTTTTAAATTGTTTGTACTAGGCAGTTACGTAATTTACCCACAAAACATTGATCTCGTAAATCTCAAATAGATATGGGTCAAAATAATAACAATAATTAGTTTCTAATCTTAACAAAAATATATGGATTAAAAAGAAGTATAACATACAAAAATATATTAAGACTAGAATCCCGTTACGAAACCATTCCGTTGGGATTTGTAACAGTTAGATCAACTATCATTGACGGTTACTGATGATCTAACGGTTACAAATCTCAACGGAATGGTTCTGTAACGGTAGCATTTTCCTATATATATATAATAGTCGAGCTGGCTTGGCTGGTTTTGAATTTCCATAAGATCTCTGAAGGCCCATCAGAAGGCATACCGGAAAGAGAGAGCAGTCATCACATCTGCGCTCTAAGTCAGGCTTTTGGCTAGGAAAAAAAAAAGGGATGATTTTTGAGGATTAGTGTACAAGTGGGAGTATATATATCTTAGCCTCAAATTCCACAAAGTGGGAATATCTTTGTGTGGACATTAGTCACTACCATCACAGCACAGGAGCAACAAAAAAATCTTAAACAAACCAATTTGTATGCAACAAAGAGGGACAGATAAGAGTGGTATACATGTGAGTGCATGAATGTCAATAGTCAATATGTATACTCACTCACACAACAAATAAAATAACTGAAATGCAAAACAAAAGGCCAACAAACATTGAGATAATCTACTTCTACCAGAAGATAATTTGGTGATATTAATGTTAAGATGAGTTTTTGGACCTTGAGTATTTATGATGTCAGTCATGTCACTTAATCCACAAATCAATGGTTGGAAGCAACCAAAAANAAAAAAAAAAAAAGGATGAAAGTGATGCAAATACTGAAATATGAGCTGTGATTAACAATTCAAATTTAAATGAACTGCAATTATTGCATTGAATTAGCCATTACAGTTATTAACAAATAATTACACACATTGATAATGTGGTTGGTCACTTGGTTGCATTTAATGTCATGTCGAGATTAAATTCAAGCCATTAAGACTAATATTTAAAAAAGAATTAAAGTAAGACCATAATTTTTAGTTTTCTTTAATCTATATATATATAATTACAGACTCATAAGTATTTACTAAAACCTATTAAATTATACATATATGGCAATATAACATTTTCCCTCAAAAAACTGTTACTTTTTATTTATTTAACCTCTCATTTAATTATTAAATAATTAACATACTAATAACTTCAAAAATTTTGATTTACTTACAGCTGACCATATAATGTGTTGACTATTTAACGTGATTAGATACATTTAAATTAACTTCTTTTGGAAAATAAAAAACATATTTGAAATTCTTAAATAATTAATAAATAATTCACAAAAAAAATACATACCAAAATATACATTCCATCCAATATAATAAATGCAATTTGAGAAAATAAATATTCCAGCTCCTTAATTGTAAATTTGGCCTGCAAAAAAGTGCAAGAAAATCATTATATAATATATGCATACAAATAATTCACAATACTTTATCCCCCTTAATACAATTTGAAAACGTACTGAGCCTAAATGGCTGGATCGCACGTTTTGGAAGTTTACTTGACAACATTACATGCTTCGGCTTTTGATTCGGATAAAAATTAATACAATTATTATATATACTATTTGTGCTAATTCTATTCCAATTAAGTAGCTAACGTGTATAATTACACAAAAATACTAAACGAAATGCATGAATGCATATATAGTGTAAAAGTATTTGAGAGGAATTGGATAACAATGATAACATACATTGGCTCTTTTATAAATTTCGGAACACATTTACTATGGTTAATGGTTGCAAAAGATGATTAACATTTATGAAAATAAGAATTAATGTTTTTAAATTTTTCAAATGGGTATTTATATTAATTATCCCCTCTATATATAATTTCAGAATGGGTTGAGCCTACGTCTTAATTTCTCACGCTTCGAAATCCTATTTGGCAAAAAATATGCTTTGAAATTAGGATTGAATATAAATTGGTATTTTTTATCACACTAAATTCATGATTGATTTTTTTCTTCTTTACTTCTACAATTAGTTACCATAAATAATTTTATATATTTTTTTCCTAGATTACCATACATTACATTTCATTCTCTTATTTAATTCATTCATTAGTTATTATAAATTTTCTTCTTCTTTTTATTTAAAGATTTTATAACTTTTTTGTTTATATTTTATTTTTTTATATATGATATATCAAATTAACTATCTTTTAACGATTTTTTATTTGACATCCATATTATATATATATAATACAAAATAATAATATATATTCTTATAAATTAAATTTAGTTTATTTATCAAACTAAATTAAAACATATCAAATAAAACTATAAATTATATTATAAAGTAATTGAAATTGATATGTATTCTTTTAAAAATGATATTTATTTCAAATCTAATTGGTATGTTATCAATCTAATAAAAATAAATAATTATTTATCTAAATTTTAAAATTGCATATAAAATTAGAAAATTGTGAAGCACGACAAATACGGCACTTGATGTATTAGGCATCTAATTAAGTATAAAATTAATCTATTTTGCTTAATATTAAACAAACATAGTATGCACTTATGCATATACATATCACCATATTATTTCTATTTATTTAAGATATATATTTTTTTACTTAATAATAGTAAATAATATAAGTAAAAAAATTCAATATGAGTTGACATTTTCATTTAATATACGGGTGTTTAATTATTATGATTAAAAAATATAATTTAAAAATTTAATTAAAACCCAAAGTAATTTTTATGTAAAATTAAATTATTTTAGTTTAAAAAATATTATTTTTTACATATGCTTCATAATTCAACACCCGTGTATTTACATGGGTATTGTACTAGTTCATAGGAGGAAACAAGAAATATGTGGAATGCAATTCGGTGGTGCTTTTTAGATTTTTAAACAGCTACAAAGGAAATAATTTTTCTTTTGACATAAAAAGATTTTAGCATTTACAAATAATATGTTATATATGCATAATTTTTATATACTTAGTAAAGTAATATCCACATATTCAAATGAGTTGGAGTTTTGGTCAAATATTTGTTAGATGGATGAATACAATACATTCATGCTTATAAGTTATAATACCTGATTGAAGTAGAAATTAGGTTACTTTAAATTCATATGAGAAAAATTAACCACTCCTATTATTTTTTATTATAATATTATGAAAATTAATTGTACACGTCAACACATCTATATATATATATATATTTATATATATATATATAATAAGAATTACCATTTATTAAAAATGAAAAGTCAAATTTCAGTCAACATTAATTACCTACCATTGTTAGTAACTTTTTTTTTCCCTAATAATCATATTAACAAATTATTAAAAGAGTGATTAACATGCTTTGTTATATAGATACGTGATTTTCACTTCAAATTGAAATGATAGCAGATTTTGTTCATTAAAAATTGACAACATGTTAACAAGATTTTCAATTTATGAGGCTTTGTTCATAAATTTTTCAACATGTAACAGCATGTTAACTATTTTTCAAAGCCTGTTAATACATTTCAAGTTTTAATAAGAATTACCATGTGAATATGACAACAATATTTATTTATTAATTCAATTTTTAATATTTCCCAAACTTCAAATAATCATATTAACAATAAGTTTATATGACAACATGTTTAATGATTAATGAATATTTATATATCATTTTATTAATATTTATGTGAATAAAATAATATTTTATTATAATTTTTATTAATGTGCAGTGAATATGGCTTTCAGAATCGAACAATCATCGAAACGATCAAGTTACTCTATTAAATCATTTGTAGTTTATTCAGATTTGAATTTATAAACATTTTACTATCAATATATATACATTTTAATATATATATATATATATATAGAGTACCTTTTGTAATAAATTTTAAATAAATATATTACTTAATATCTAAACAATTTATAATTCAAATGTTAAAACTAATTGATAAACAATTTATAAATCTCTATTTTATTTAAATATGTAATTTTATTTAAAATAATTTTAAATGTAACAAAATTTATTTAAAAAATCGTATCGATCCTACCAGTCCAACCGACTGATGTTGAAAAATTAAATATTATCTTAAATTTTTAACAATAAATCTTATTGCATAATTTAACTATATCAATTTAAATATTGTGAAAAAGGTATAAATATCTGAAATTATGAACAATAAATTTTATTGCACAATTACAAAATGTAACTCGATCGTTTTAATTATTGTAGTTGTGTTATCATGTGTGTCTACGGCAACACCTTGGTTCCAAAGAAACACGATTCCTAATAATGCGCATTCCGTCAGTCAAGAACCTGGTATTTTTTTTTTTATTATTATTGTATGTGTGTCACCATAATAAATATAGTTATTATTATGTATTTATTATATTGACTATTAATTAATTCTTCATGTTAGTTGTTCGTTCGTAAATTCTCAAATTCGTCGACTTATTATTAAAGAACCATGTATTTAGTCATGGACAGTTATAAGTGACACTATCTAGAGTCAGGAATCGGAGGAGTCTGGAGATTGTGACGATAGAAAAACTACGAACGTTGTGTATAAATAAATATTTAATAATATTTAGATATTCTTTCTTTTTCTTTTCAATAATTATGATATGATTCTTACAGTTATTTTTTAATTATTTTTTTCTCTATCATATAATAGTAAATATTTTATTCAAGCGAACAACACTGTTTATAACTCGGTTTTCGGTCCATCCGGTTGGACTGTGTCCAACCTGGTTTAATTTAAAAATAATGAATAAATCATAATTAACAATATTATATATTTAATTTATAATATAATTATAATATTATTTTTCCGTGCATCGCATGGGCCACGCACTAGTAGTAGATAAATCAATTTGACAAATTGGTTAAAAAAAAAGGTAATTTGACAAATCAGTATTTTTGACAACACATAATTTTATACACGAGTAGATGAATCAATTTAACAAATCAAATTACCTCATATATTAGTAATTAGTTAGAACGATTTCAATAAAAATCCATATGAATAAAATCAGGAATACAAACAAATAAATATCTTCTGCAAACAAATGAAACAATGAAACACACCTCATTTCAGTGAAATTCTCACGAGTCTACGCACATAGATATATTGGTTAGGGCAGGTCCAAGATTTCCGGGTTCCAAGTCGCCGGAATTTGGTGCGAACATGTACAGAGATCGAGTCGGAGGGGTCTCAGCAAAGGGCGGCGGGGAGATGTTGGATCGGAAGCGAATCAACGATGCGTTGGACAAACACCTCGAGAAATCGGTTCCGTCGGACTCCAGGAACAAGGGTTCCGCTGGCGCCTTTCCGTCCACGTCAGCAGCTGCCGGGAAGCATTTTGATCCCCGGGACAATCGCTCCAGCAAGAACAAGCTCTCTGAGGGTACTATTATGCTTTTTTGGCTTTTCCAGAAGTTTGGTTAGCTTTGATATATTTTGTGCTGTGTTTGATTTCGATTGATTGTTGTGGTTGTCATTTTTTCTTTTTTTTTTTCGTTGGGACTGAGCCATGGATGATTTAAGCATATTTTGTTTTAACCATTTCAGCTACAATCATAGAACCTTATGAGGACTTAGGGTCTCTATGTTCGTGTTTGTAATGAGCATGGATTGTGTGTGCACCTCTTTTGTGAAAAATCTGTATTCTATGATAAAAACAGGATTATGGGGCTATGAAGTATTGGGGTTGTTTTGGATTGTGATTATGCTTTCTCGATGCAGCTTTTCAGGAACTTATGGGATATTAGAGCTTCCAAAAAGCATCAAGTCATATAGATGGCAGAATATCTCATTCTTGAACCTGGCCTATCTCTGTGCCCAATTGCATGATTTAAGAACTTCTAGCTAGTAATGCAAACTCTTTTCAGAGACTCTCTGGGATGGGATTGGGAGCTGTCATGGATTGTTCTGTCTAGATTAAGTCACATTCAGTAGTCATTTTTTTTTTTTTTATACATGATTGCTAAGGTTCGAAAGCCAGGTTTTAAGCGAGAGGCAGGGAAATGGTGACTTTCGCTAGTTTAGGCACGCGAGTTTAATTTTGTGTTATGACAGTTTTATGCTTAAATAACAATTTATGAGGCATGTGAAGTGCAAGTGATGTTTTGTGCTCCATTCACGCTTTAAATGGATGGAAGTATCCATGTCGGTATCTCCACCAGTGATGAGGTCTATTTGCCAGTTGCCACACCCATAATGGGATTTAGATAAAACACCAAATTCTGTTTACTGTTGATGATTTTTATTGGATAAATGTTACGCCGAAATGAAAATTTGCCTGTTGTGCATCAAAAGCAACTTGTTTACTGTTCTCATAATTATAAATCATATATCAGAATTCACATTCCATAATTTATATGGACTACTAGTTAAGGGTAACCTAGTTAAGAACTTTATAGTCCACTTAGTTATCCATCGCAGTAAGCCAGTAACGATTCAATGACAATTATATTTTTTCATAGAATCTTTGAAAGCTCATTTATATTATGTGAATTACGTATATATGCATATGAGCAGGTTTATTTCTTTTTTTGGGATCTGTTATGTGGCGTATGTATTTAGCTTATGATTGCAATGTGTTTCCCGTTTTGCAGAGGAATCTGAAACTGATAGTGAAGATTCAGATGTCAGCGGCTCTGATGGAGATGATACATCTTGGGTTTCATGGTTTTGCAACTTGCGCGGGAACGAGTTCTTTTGTGAAGTTGATGATGAATATATTCAAGATGATTTCAATCTATGTGGTTTGAGCAGTCAGGTGCCGTATTATGATTATGCGCTTGACCTAATTCTGGATGTAGAGTCGTCTCATGGTGAGCATTATGTCAGTTCGAAGGAGCTTAATAATGCTTATTTTTTATTATTATAAATATTTCTGGTGAGTAGTTGCTTACTTTCTCGACAAAGTTTCAGCGTTTACAGGACAAGTTGTTTGTCCAGAAGTTTTCAAGCTGCTTCATTGGAATAGTTACTTTCATGTCTGGAAAATTGTATGTTTTCCAAAAAAAAGTAACTTGGTGTTAACTTTTACTCCATGCTGGGTTTTATTCAGGTGACATGTTCACCGAGGAACAAAATGAATTGGTTGAATCAGCTGCAGAAATGCTGTATGGCCTTATTCATGTCCGGTACGTTTTGACGAGCAAGGGAATGGCAGCAATGGTATCATCATTAGAAAGATTCACCCTTTGATTTCTGTATTTTTTTTTTTTTTGGTAAAGTTTTATCCTTTTTGTTGACATCTTTTGCTGGAACCTGTACCAGTTAGAGAAGTACAAAAACTACGACTTTGGAAGATGCCCTAGAGTTTACTGCTGTGGACAGCCTTGCCTTCCAGTTGGCCAATCAGACATACCGCGCTCAAGTACCGTGAAGATTTACTGCCCCAAATGTGAAGACATTTACTATCCCCGATCCAAGTACCAAGGCAGTATCCTTTGCACTTTGTCTGTTATTTTTTTATTGCTTTCATACTTGAGTTGGGTCCTTCTCTTTCATCCTATTGGTTTCTCCCAGCTGATGCTATGGAATACGGTTGGCTCAGTTTCTTGTTTTTCGCCATGAATATGCTTATTATAGTTCCTAAGGAAACAAGCTCTTTCTAGTTATGGTATGTTGATTTTCTTGTGATGCTTTTAGGGAATGCTGTAGTTTATTGATTCAATTTCCCTTGACTTGCAAAGATATCGACGGAGCATATTTTGGGACTACATTCCCACACCTGTTCTTGATGACATACGGACACCTCAAGCCTCAGAAGCCAGTACAGAGTTATGTCCCAAGGGTGTTTGGCTTCAGGCTGCACAAGCCTTAATGGCCAACTTGTAATTGCCGGTTATTCTTCTTCCAGTTGATGTGCAAATGGGTTTGTAAACGGGATAGGTTAAAATGCCCAGATGTGTACCGGAAGTGCTTATAAAGTAATGGGGAAGCAATTCTAGTTTACATTGGTTGTGCAAATTGATGTTTAAATTTAGAGATCATGTCAAAGTTTATTTTCATTTTCTATTCAGGTTGAGAATTGTTGCTAAATATTCTATTATACTGTCCAATTGTATTGTGCTATATGGTTGATTATCAGCACCATGATTTTATTATGGGGAATTTTTAGTGGACTATCTGCATTGTATTTTTTGCTTAGGGTTAATTGATGATACCTCATTCAATAGTAGTGGTGGTCACTCAAGTTTTATCATAAACAAATTTAGTATTTGCAAAGTAACTAAAAGTAGATTGAAAGTGAGATTACAAGATCTTTGGTGTAAGGTAGTAAATTTGACCTTTGCCTTATCTTTTGTTTGCTGTTTATGTACGTGTTTAGACGCGTGGAAGGAAATTGTGAAGTGAATGTGCCATTGGAAATAAAAAATTAATTCAATTGCCTATTTAATTTAACCGGAGGTTTTTGAAAAAAATTACTCATCTCGTTCGTAGTAGCCAAGATTTTGTAGAGGATAGTTGTTATTATAATTTGCCTAGGAAAACTATTGATTGGTTTTATTTCATAATTAACTTAGGAGGTTTCTCTTCACGAGGCGCTATTCTACTCTATGATTTCTTGAAAATATAATAATCTTGGTTTATTTCATGTGGTAGGTTAGGGTCCTGTATTTTATGTGATACATATCATATATATACTTTATTTATGTGCACAAATTATGTGTGGGTGTAACTCTGAAATTATCTTCTTTTTTTTTTACTCTAAAATTGTCTCAAGGCCTGGCTACTCGGAGAGAAATGACGCTGAAGTTTCATAATAAACGCTTCAGAAAAAAAAAGCCACACACTACTTTTTAGCTTCATGCTTTTCATTATATCTTCCTACTTGGTAGGGACCCTAACAAATACCAGATAAGAAATAACAACTCAATTACTATTCATTGTCTCTTTTTACTAGTCACCGCCCCCTCATTTACTCTTTTGCCCTTAACCCTTATCTCTCTAAACTTTCTATCTCTCTAAATTCCTGAACTTTCAACGAGAGATTCGAGCACCGAAAAAATGTCGAAAAAATCCTACGGCCTCGGCAAATGACTCTTCTCTAATAAGGTAATTTTTTTTTGAA
>BKCP01008515.1:2035015-2086659 GCA_008636005.1 Striga asiatica
TTGAATAAATTGTAATTAATTATAAATTCTAAAAATAATATTAATAATATTAATAATTATAAATTATAAATGCTTATAATAATAATTTGTAATGACAATTATAATTAAATATAATAATAATTATAAATTAGTATTAATTATAATAATTTAAATAAAAAATTATAATAACTATTATAAATCTCAACAATTATAATTATAATAATAATAAATAAAATTTATATATTAAAATAAAAATAAATTATAATCTATTTTAATAGTTATTAGAATAGTCATTACATATGGAAAAATTTAATAATTATATTTCTGATTCAGGGTGTTGGCAGACCTGGACAATCTAATGCCAGGGACGACGACGAGGCGTTTGATGACTATTATGATGGTTCTGGCACCCAACACACTAAAAGTCGGGGTGTCAATGCGTCCGTTCGTCGGGAGAGGGACATGAAAAGGCAGGCGATGATCGATGAGGCCTGGAGGGTACAGGTTCGTCAGGCTAGGCCGAGTTCGAGACCCCCCGCACCAGTGCGAGATTGTCCGCAGGGATATCATTTGAGGGCCAGCCAGATAGTTCGCGACTTCACGGAGTCCTCCAGTACGGTGAGCATGGATTTTATTATCCTGGCCAGGCAGCCAGTTCGATGCCCCTGGCACTAGGAGCGTACGATCAGTCGCGATATGCTTTTTCCCGCTACGCAGGGAAGTCGATACTTCCTCGCACACGAGTACCATTACCCTATGGTCAGCAGGGGTATGCTGATGAGTCGTACGGCGAAAGGGAGCAGGGTTCAGAGGAGTGTGACTCGGACGACTCCTCATATGATCAGGACCACGCACAGCCTACGGGTCCTAGCCACCCTCGTCCTCCTGTGCAGCCTGTTCATCCGGTACAGCCAGTTGTACAGCAGGTTCGTCCGGTACAAGCTGTTCGTCCTACACAGGCTGCTCTTCAACGACAGGATGGGGGGCGTTTTGGCCCATCTGCATCCTCATCAGGTAAATAATTTACGTATTTATTGTTGTTTAACATAAATTATTTTCACTTAATCATAACAAATTATCGGTACTGTTAGAAAAGTATTATCGGTCTGCTCCTCAACTACGGTATAATTATTTTGTAATTTAGAGGAACCATACAATTAATTAGTTAGAAAATTATTATAATTATTTTTATTATTGTTATAATCAATTAGTAGTAATGTTACATAATAAATTAGTTTAAAATTTTCATTATATTTTATTAATGTAAAGTGTAACGTTTGTAGATTAATTGAAAAAAAAAAGAATAGAAAACTTATGAAATATGTTTTATTAAATATATTTTATTAATGCATCTACCAGCAAGTCAATATATACAGATATGTTGTATTTTAATGCAGGTACTAGCAAATGAGCTAGGACCGATGATGATGCACCCTGGATCGTTAAAGGCCCAGTGCCCGGTGGGCCCATTGATGGGAGTGTCATCCCTAGCTTTCTAGGGCACGTCGCCTCCCGCATGTAGAGTGGAGATTTGAGGGGGCCGCTGAAATGCCACAACAGACTGAGAGCGGTCGAGAATCTGAAGGCTTGGCGTGAAGAAATGTCGTCCGATGCGAGAGCTCTTCTCAACCAGAACGGGCTGTCACATTTGGCCGACTCCATGCACATCCACTTCGACACCCCATTTCTTTCTGCGTTTGTGGAGCGATGACAGCCGAATACTAACTCGATTCACATGCCTTTTGGTGAAATGAGCATCATGCTGCACGAAAATTATCGTACCTCCGAATTTGACGACATTTCACCGTACACTTTCTTCTGAAATGTTTAGGAAAAATAAAAAGAGTAAAATCGTCCAAGAGGGGCGGTGAGTAATAAAATGGAGGCGGTAAATAGTATAACAATAATTGAAAGGAGGCGTGGAATTTTGTGATATCCTCAAAACATCTTGTCTTGTGATTTTTGAAAAATTACATTCTAACTTTTACACATGTAGGTCAAGCATGAATATTAAAATTTTTGGGACAATTATTTTTTCTAATATTGCTTTATATCAAAAGTTAATTGATTCTTTTTCACAAGTAGCAATGGCATAGGGAGGGGCCTTTGTCTAATCCCCCTTTTTTTGGTTCATTTTATAGATGAAGAAAGGAACTCTCATCTGGCTTTTTAACTTTCGAATATATTTACTCAAATAAATAAATTGTGTTTTGAAATAACTTTAACATTTGAAAATGTTTATTCAATGATTAATATTAAATTAACAAATTGAACTCCATTTAGGTGTTTGACCTGACAAATTCCCTAATTGACTTGTTTGGTAAAAAAATTATTTGAATTCAAAATGCTAATCATAAAAAAAGTTCAATAGAACCGTGTTTTTAGTTTATTCAAATGATAATTCAAACAAAAAAAAAATAAAATAAAAAAGAAATACTATTTACCAAATATTGATTTATAAACCATATTACAATATGTTATTAATATTATTAACTATCTCTAAATTTAGTATATAGTAGTTTTCAATAAACACCAATTAACAAGGAGTATATAAACTATGTTTGGTAAAACTAACTAATAAGCTAATTTATAACTTATAAATGATTTTCGAGTTTATAGCTTACGACTTACAGCTAAAAAGTTAGCATAATAAAAGTGTTTGATAAAATTAGTTGATAAGCTAGCTGAAATAAAAATTTCAACGAATTTGTTTGAAAAGTTACTCAAATTAGGTTATGAGATAAACTTAAACTTAAAAAATAAAACTCGTCATACTCGTCAAACTTATTTGGTTACAAAACACAGTGATATAAGACTTGTTCATAAAGACAATGGTTAGAACAACTAGTTTCTTACAACGCATTCTTTGTGAAACTCGTCACAATTGATGGGTCAACGATACATAACGACATTAAATTCGTATGATTTAGTTTGATGGGTGAAAATTCAAAATATTGGAACATTGTGCTCATTCAACTTTTCCTAATTTTATTTTAGACAGCATAATTCTTTGCTATTTGCATTTTGAGAACCAACTCTAAATTTATCTCCCCTATTGTTTCGAATTTTATCTAAAATAAGGATATCGAGAAAGAAATAAATCGGAAGCAAAAGCCGAGAAAAAATGAAGGACATTATTTAAACAGGGATTAAAATTGGGGAACCAAAGTAATAAATGCGAAAAAATGAGGCCAAAGTGCAAAAAAACAAACGAGCCATTTATAAAATGAAAAGGCTTATGGGCCATTTTTCATTCCTTTTTTGCGGCGACTCGCCCTCTGTTTCGAAATTGATCTTCCATTTTCATCACCACCATTAGCTCATCGCGCTCTCCGTTCTTCTTCGCCTTCTTCCTTCTTCACCAGTTTCCATTTTCAGACATATACATGTCATAAATCTTGCAAAGAATAACCACAAAAAAAAAACAACAACTTTTTTTCTTCTTTTTGTCCTTCTAGAAATCGGGTGAAGGAGATAAGATTACAGTTGCAGAATTTGAAAACGACGGAGATAATTGAGAAGTGAAAGGCCCGTTTTTCTCTTTGTTTTCGTTGTTTTCCTCAAATAATTTTCCGTTCATCCTGCAATCGAGGTGCTTGATATTTTTTTTTAGGTTTTTTCACGTATGTAATGCATCAGAAAAAATCCGAAGTACAGATCGGAAAAGAAAGCAGCGGCGTCTCTTCCGATTTCAACCCGACCCCACCTCTCCCGCCGTCTTCCCTCACCCAGAAACACCCCCACCTTTCTCAAAATTCCCATCCGTGTCCCCACCACCCGCCTCCTTCCTCCGGCGTCGTTTCCACCCTTCAGATCCTCATCAACGACGAGAACCAGCCGCAGCTGGACCAGAATGACCATTTTTTCCTCAAGCCCACCCCTTTCAAGCGACCCCATCTCCAGCAGCAATTCTCCAGTACCCTCGCCAAGACGCCGACTTTATCCAACGCCCTCCATAGATACAGCGGCGTTACCTCACCGAACCTACCTCCAAAATTCAATATTTTCTACAATCGGTCTCGGAAATTCCTGACTCATTTCAACCACCACCTCCGCCACCTGCGCCGCCGGTTTCGGGTCCACCTCCGCCTCATCCTTCTACTCACCCTTCCATTCTTCTACTTTCTGGTTTCTCAACCTTCCAGCTCGTTTGTGCTCGATTTCCTGTCTGCTTTTGCCTTCTCGGCCGTGCTTCTGTTCTCATTAAACTTGGCCATTCCAAGGCTGCCCTCTATAAGGTTGTTCCTTTCCAGGTCATTGCCGATCAAGATTAGTGCAAAGGGTCACACTACCGGGCCACACTTGCCGGTGTTTTGGTCTATCGGGTCCCGGGAAAAGGCGGATAAGAAAACTATCTCGGGATGTTATGTGCAGGCATATAGCAATGGGGATGTGTACGAGGGTGAGTTTCATAAGGGAAAATGTAATGGGAGTGGGGTGTATTACTATTATATGAGTGGTAGGTTTGAAGGGGATTGGGTGGACGGCAGGTATGATGGCTATGGGGTTGAAACGTGGGCAAGGGGTAGCAGATACAGAGGGCAGTATAGGCAGGGTCTTAGGCACGGTTTTGGGGTGTATCGGTTTTATACAGGGGATGTTTATGCTGGGGAATGGTCTAGTGGACAGAGTCATGGTTGTGGGATCCACACTTGTGAGGATGGTAGTCGATATGTGGGAGAGTTTAAGTGGGGTGTTAAACATGGTCTTGGGCGCTACCACTTCAGGTAATAGTTAGTCATGTTGCTTTTCTTCATATATTTTGCCACATTTATTATTTGTCGCGTTTAAATTTATATTTAGTTAGCAAGTTTGGAAATTATGTATTGAGTTCATGTATTTGGTGGCACAAACTTATCTAACCATGATACATAGGAAGAAATGTGCATCTTTATTTCCTCATCATTTAGGGAGTGCTTCAAGGATCTGTTAGATATACTGACATTTGGTTAACTTGCAATATCCATTTGTCTGTGTTCTATCTTGTGTCTTCTGGAGATAACTTTCCTCGCTTGTGCACTCTGCAGAGCTTAATTGCTTTTATGAGAACGCTTGTTGATGTGAGATTTTCTTGCTTTAGCTTTCCTATTATGCTATGATGCTTAAGTTAGATATGTAGAAGTCAAAATGTGTGGTACTGCCCTCGGTTTCAATTTACAGTTTGTTGTATGTATGGTATGAGGTTGAGTGTTCTGTAGCTGAAAACGTCATCAACAAAATAATGTCATGAGTTGCCTAATTATTGATCAGTGAAAAATTATTGATGATTTAATGCGTAGAGTTATTCTAAAATATTTGGATTATGTTTCTGACTCTGTAATTGCTGCTTACAGGAATGGGGATAGATATGCTGGTGAATATTTTGCTGATAAGATGCATGGATTTGGAGTATACTATTTTGCAAATGGGCATCGTTATGAGGGGGGTTGGCATGAAGGTAGAAGACAGGGACTTGGTATCTACACTTTCAGAAACGCTGAAACTCAGTCGGGTCATTGGCAAAACGGAATTCTCGATGTCCCCAGCACGCAAAGCACCGTCTTTCCTGTTTCTCCTGTTGCTGTGAACCACTCCAAAGTGCTTAATGCTGTCCAGGTAAACTTTTTCCACTTTTTTTTTTGTCTGAATTAGCACAAAAATGTTTTGTTGATAAGTTTTATGCTAGTATTTCAGTTTACCCCATGAATTGCAGAAAGTTTCCGGCTTGGCATGCTGAATTAATTCTTTCCACTTTTGTTGAGAAAAAAATTATGCGAGGATGATGGCTTGGAATACGAGGTGTTATTGGCTGACCTTTGTACGGTCTTCTGAAGCAATTAATTTCTATCCTTTTTACCAGGAAGCTCGACTGGCGGCAGAGAAAGCATATGAGGTGGCAAAGGTGGACGAGAGAGTCAACCGAGCAGTTGCAGCAGCCAACCGAGCCGCTAATGCCGCTAGAGTTGCGGCTGTGAAGGCCGTGCAAAAGCAAATGCATCACAGGAGCAATAGCGACGGGATCCCAATTCCTATTGTGCGATAAAGCTTGCAAATTTAAATATCACAACTCAAAAAAGGCCTTTTAGCAGAAAAATAGATAGCACCTTTAATCTTGAGAATTTCCATTTAGCGTAGTGTGGTTTTAGTCGGAAGCTGAATTTTCGTGCAGCCATGCTAGAACCTCCTTGCTATCCCTCTATGTTCATATAGCCCTTTTTGTTTTTTCCCTTTCCTTTTTTTTATTTTGTATAAATTTTGAAATAGGTATATGAACTAGTGCTGGTAGCCAGGGAACCCCCAACCCCATCCAGCCCCCTTGTATGTGAAGAAATGATGATGACTTGTGAGAAAATTGAGATTAAGTAATGTTATATCTCGTCCCAGTTGTGTTCTTTGGCTCTTTTAATTAGTCGTATTTCACACCAAGATCCTAGTAACTCAAGTAGTACCAATGTTGTACTGTTTTCTGAGAATAATTATAATTATTTTTGCAAAATATTACACAAGTGTTACGTAGAAGATGCGAACACATATATTAGCCCACATTGAATAGGTGGTAGCTATTAACAATCACTTTCAGTCTGCTGCATAGAAAAATCTTCAGTCGGTAACACATTATTTTAATTAGTGAATATTGACTCTGCTCCACAATAAGTGATCATTTGTGCAAAAACTTTGATTTTAGCAGTTGAACTATACTATGTAGAACTTTGAAGAGCTTGGCCAAGCGCAGTCGTACAAATTAGTGTTAGTAGATATTGAAATGGTACTTGCTATTGATATGGGTGCAATTTCAAATGCCTATAATATGCAGAAAAGTTTGCCAGTCATCTGCTACTTCCACGCTCAAAAAGTAAAATTTTCCCATCCCTCTTCCCCTCTGTTTCCCTTTAGTATTTGCTTTTCAAAACGAAACAAAAGAATAAAAGAAAAATGTAGAAATAGGCTACTTCCACCCACAGCATGCAAAACCGAAAGAGGCATAATTTGAGCAGTACAAATTGTGATGTATCTCAGTCGAAAAGACATTATCTGAATGACAAACACAATATATTGGCTTAACAGTCTCACAGGTCACTAACGGTTACTCCAAATGTTAATATCAATTCCAAAAGGACCAATTTGCCAATAACAAAATTCACTGACTTTTAATTCTCTGTCTGCTCCCTTAGCCTTCGGATGGTGCTCCTCACCGTGACAGCACTCGCTGTGCTGCAAACACAGAACAAAAACAAATTTAGCTACATTTCAACTGAGAAAAGAAACATAACAAAATTAAGTGGGCATTGAAGAAAGATGATTACTTCAAGGTGTAGGCACCACCAGCTTTCACTTTGCCACAGTCCTTGCATCCCCAGATGCCGACAGCTTTCCTCTTCACTGCATACTGATTAAAGAGCCATTCATTCAGGAAAACAAAATGTATAAAAATAATGGAAAAGTCACCACTGTACAAAACCACCAATCACGATATAAGATACTGGTCACTTTGCTTCATACCTTGCCACAGAATTCACAGAAGTACTTGCTGTGCTGACTGACTTCCATCTTCTTAATCTGCTTCCTCAAACTAGCACCATAACGGGTGCCTAAAACGTAAAGAGATCGAGTATAGGAAATCAAAAGAAATTTTATAAACCAATCAAGTCAATTGACCTTTTTCTGTTGTCAACACGAATATGTTACAAGGTGATCAAAAGAGAAGACTGAAACGAAATGCCACTTACCATATTTCCCAACAATACCAACCTTCTTGGTTCTCTTGGCCTGCAAAGAATAAAAAGTTCCAACAATCATACAAGAGAATCGAAAGAAAACACACAAACACACACACGCACACACAAAAAAAATTACATTTCTTCTTAAATAATCAACAACCCTCATATAGTAAATCTGAAAAAGTGGCAGCCCAAGTTATCAGCATTCCATGAAAAGAGAATTTAGCACAACTGCTTCACAAGGAGCATGACTAACTTCTAAAAATGATCATCTTTTCATTAGTTAAAGTTCCTCAGCTATGCTAAATCTAATTAGCTGATAACCTGCTGGAATATAACCATAGCTGAGTAAAGATAAATAAAATAGAATAGGACTAATCATTCTCGAAACATTTACATTAATCAGATCCATGAAAAAAGATAAAAACATTAAATTAATTTCTAATTTATAAAAATTGTCAATACAATACTCATGAAAATATACTTCCACGTCAACATTGGTGTCATTAACTTATCGCTGATTCAATAAAACTACAGCACAAACAGATGAAAATGGCAGAAGTCCCAAAGCTTTGCCAAACATTTTTCAGATATACGATAAACTTAGAGTTAGTAGCAGATTCAATGCCATAGTCCACTGTATAATGAAATATGTAAGAGATGGAGAAAGAATACCATCGGAAATGGGCGTTAGCAGGCGGCGCGACGAGTATGCAGCTTAGCAAACCCTAGTTTCAGCTCTGGAGCGAGACCGGCAATTGTCGCTGGTTTTTTATTCTATATCTCATAAATAGTAGTGAAAATTGCACTGACCTCCCTAAACTTCTTGCATATTTTAAATACACCCCAAATTAGATGGCTCTATTTTTTTTTTTTTAATCTTGTATATTTAAAATGGATTAAATCTTTTAAAATCCCGAGATATTTATTTAAGATTAAAATTTGTTTTAGAAAAATTGAGTTATTCAATTTCTTTATCAATAGTTATGTTGTTTTTAAAGTTTTAAAGCAGTACATCTGAAAATATAAAAAACAGTGTTGGTGACAATGATTATCTTTATTCCATATCAGTTTTGCTATAAAGTCAAAAGTTGTTACATAGTGGAGTGAACTTTTTATATACAACATACCATACTATATGTTTAACTAAATAATACTAATAATGTTATTAATATAGCAAAACTGCATTCCATATTATATACTTTTTAAATTAATTAGTGAAGTTTTGAAAGAATTATTTAAAATTCCATATTATATACTTTTTTAAATTAATTAACACTTTTTTAAATTAATTAACAGTGAAGTTTTGAAAGAATTATTTAAAATAAGAACTCCTTTTCCAAAGTTGTTATAGGAACGTTCAAGCAGCATAAAACGGGTAAAGTCCTAACTTCTCCACATCCAAATCCAAATTCAATTAATAAACATAGAAATCCAACATTCAACAAAGTTTGCCTACGCGCAACGCAAACACTCTGTTAAAAACCGATTATACCCTTAGCCGCCCCTCGAATTCTCCATCTCTACCAACGATGTTCATGCTGGTCAACTGCTCCCATTGCCGCACGCCGTTGCAGCTGCCGCCGGGGGCCAAATCCATCCGATGCGCTATTTGCAAGGCCATCACGCAGATAGCCGATCCACGCCACGCGCCGCCACCGCCGTCTCCCGGGCCGCCCGCCCCGCCCTCTCCCTACACCCACGCGCCGCCTGGACCCCCGCCCAACTCCCACGGCCGAAAAAAAGCTGTGATCGTCGGAGTATCGTATAGATACTCCCGCCACGAGCTGAAAGGATGCATCAACGACGCTAAATGCATGAGACATCTTTTAATCAACAAGTTCCGCTTCCCGGAGTCTTCAATTCTCATGCTAACTGGTAATAGGCCTGTTTATGCTGTTATTTTCATGATGATTTTTGTGAATTACATACATAATTGTGGGAATACGAATCAGTGGTAAGTTAACTGGATGGGGGCACAAATTTGTTTGTTTATTTTGCCTTTTTGTGCGTCTAATCTCGGTTTAATTTTATTGATGCTGAGGAGTTAGGACTGTAAAAGTAGGGGCAAAAAATTTTAGAAACCTAACTGGTATAATGTGAAAAGCTCTCAACTTGAAATTTATGAAAACGAACAGAAAGGAAGAAATCTTCAGAATACCTAATTTCAGTGATGCATTTAGCTGACACCTGATCAGGTACTGGTTACACACTATTTTGTAGCAACTCGTTTTAATGGTTCGTTTGTATAAGGAAAAGAACTAATTGGGCTCACGTTAATTGTGTACTAGAACCTTAGCTGAATGCTGAACTTATAGATTGTGATGTTTTCTCGTTCTGTAGCACCTGCTTATGGAGTTTAGTTTTACCAACCTGGACTTGTGTTCTTTACCATCGGCTTATTCTATGCATATTCAATCTGTCAAAGGGCCGATCTTCAGAGCCTTTATTATATATTTCAACAATGTAGAACGTGCGATCCTTTCCTTTCTATTTTAATGGTTTGTGTAATTACATTTTGCTATCGCCTTACCAAAGGAAATAAAGGAACAGTAAGATTGTAGAGCCTTACCAAAGGAAATAAAGGAAATAGAGTTTGTGTAATTCTTGTTTTGTAGCAATAAGCAAGTAGTAGCGCTCGAGTATATTACTTTGCGTAACTTTTTTTTTTTTGGAAATTTATTTCATGAATCAAACAAATAAATGTATTTTGCCCCCCTTCTGGTGTTGGAAAGTTATTTTGGTAAAGATGGTACTTCTTAATGGCTGACTTTTGTTGGTGAACTCAAATACAGAAGAAGAAACTGATCCCTACAGAATCCCGACCAAGCAAAATATGCGGATGGCAATGTTTTGGCTTGTACAAGGATGTCAGGCTGGGGACTCCTTGGTGTTCCATTATTCTGGTCACGGTTCTCGGCAAAGGAACTACAATGGAGATGAAGTAGATGGATATGACGAAACCTTGTGTCCTCTCGATTTTGAAACACAGGGTATGATTGTGGATGATGAAATTAATGCATCTATTGTCAGGCCTATACCCCATGGTGCCAAGCTTCACGCCATAATAGATGCCTGCCATAGCGGAACAGTTCTTGATTTACCATTTCTTTGCAGAATGAACAGGTGAATCTAAAATTTTTCTCTTGATTAGTTTGAAAATTGAGCATTCTTATATCTTATGTTCTTGGAAGTTGGAATCGGGTCGTTGCTAGTTTCTCGAAACACAAATAAATTGCCTTACTAAATGAAGTTTCTCAAAGGTGGCAATGGTATGATCTCTAGGGTAGCTATTTAAGAAAAAGAATATCTACCGGTCACGTCTATATGACTATCAGGTCATCATTTGTTCAAAAGCAATCTATTATTCACTTGTTTGGTGAGTAGAAGCATCTTTCCTTTATTTGTGTTTGGTATTTCTTTTCTTGTGTTTACTTCCTGATAGTGGACATTAAATATTTGTACTTGAAACGAAGTTGAGATCCTGTTGTAAACGGCAAATGGTTTTCGAGACTGTTAAACGTGATTTCATTAAGAGTCAGTTGAACATAAATGCATCAGCGATAATGACGTTCAAAGAAGGTCTACTACTTTCGTCATAATGTGTATTCTATAGTATGTTGGACTAATTGGCTTCATCAATCATTATGGTATGGACAAACTGGAAATAGGAGTGGACAGTATATATGGGAGGATCATCGTCCTCGATCGGGTGTGTGGAAAGGATCAAACGGTGGTGAAGTAATTTCCTTCAGTGGCTGTGATGACGATCAGACCTCGGCCGATACATCTGTAAGCTCGTTTCTAATATTTTAATCACAGTGGTCAAATTGAGGTGGGGTGGGGTTAACTGGTGTGTTGTGTAGGCTCTATCAAAAATCACCTCAACTGGTGCCATGACTTTCTGTTTTATCCAAGCCATTGAGCGTGGGCATGGGACCACATACGGGAGTATACTAACAGCCATGAGAAGTGCAATTCGGGATGCGGGCAGTTCGGGTCCTGACCTTGGACTTGGAGGCGGTGGTGTCGTCACATCACTTTTGACTATGCTTCTTACTGGCGGTAGTGTGAGCGCTGGTGGCCTTAGACAGGTGTTTCTTTTATGTTTTCATATTCCTCTGTGAAATTTGTTTGCTTTTGCTGTAGAGATCACAAAGATTACTATGTTTCTCATTTGTATTGCACTTCCGCTCAATGGTAACTTGAAACATAGCTGATTCATCATCATCCTTGTACATTGGTGAACAAGATTTTCAAGTTTGAGTTCTGAATTTATCTTTTTGTTTGTTCTGGTCACAGGAACCCCAACTCACTGCTTGTGAACCTTTCGACGTGTATGCAAAGCCATTTTCTCTATAATCGCCCTTTCACGCATAAATATTTGGATATTATGTTTTTACCATTACTTACGCTGTAATTTTTTATTTTGCTTGTGGGAACTGTGTTTCTCGAATGTGCAGTTGTTTGTAAGGATTTTTTATGTCTAGAGACGAGGTGTGCCAGACCATGTGAGCTTGATGATTGAGTGCTTATTTTTTATATTATTATACATAGACTGAGAATGGCGAGATGAGACATGATCCATATATCAAAATATATATCTCATTAATTTCTTAGCTGCCTGTTGGTTTTAATCATTTTCCTTTTTTAATATTTATGATTAGCAAATTTTTTTACTGTAAACGAGAATAATTTTAGAAATGACAATGAGAAAATGTGTTATTTTTTGTAGTGAATTTCAAATTATGGATTACTGATAGTGCAGTTTGATATTGGAGTGTGGTGCCTACACCTAATGGACTTCAACCAACAAGAATAACTGAGTTGGATCAATATGGCCATTATCCAAGTCATCATCAGATTATTTCTAACTTTTGCCCTAACACTTTCTAATAGTAGATTTTTTCCTTATAATCATCAAGTGTTGAAGAAGATAACAGCGAAAAACATATAAAGGACATTTCAACAAAGCCATCAATCTCAAAGGTGAGTATAGGGTTCATATCTCAATTCTCATTGCATTCCAATTACAGGACTCTTGATCCTCTCCGTATAGACATCAGATGCCATTTTTCAGTTCAGAAAGAAAGAAGTAGAGCAGGAAAGAAAAGGATCAGAAAAAAACATCAAGAGCTATAAGAAAAATCAAAACTATTGGGTGGAACTTCCTTCTCACGACCCCCAGATCCTTTCTTTTTACAGATCAAATTCGATTTTTTTCCCTTTTTTTTTAAAAAAAGATAAAAAAGAAAAATGTTATTTGGAGTTTAGGCCACAGCCACAGTCGTCCCTGTCCTAACAGCTTTCTTGGTGTCGGATTCTTTAGATGCAGATTCAGAATTAAGCTGTCTCACTGATTTAGATTTCTTCGAAGAGGAAAGTTTCCATCTTTTTTCGGTGGCTTCATCCATTTCGATCTGTTCCTGCCGGCACTCTTGGCTACAAAACGGTGTGTTCCCTCTGCAAATTACATATGCAAACATCACAAAACACTACTATTAGTTTCAAGATCATATATATTCATTCCAAAGAGAAAAAACGAAAACACAGGAACTTGATGAGGTAGTTAATTAGTAATTACTAACCTGTACATGAATATGTCATGGTTTTGGCTGAGTGGTCTGTTACAAAGGTAGCAAGAATCAAGGAAATGGGGTTGGTAGTTCTCATATAATTCACAACCGGCGTAGTAAGCAGCTGAGCCCATCTGAAATATTTTCCGGCGGAGCAAGTGGTGGCACACGGTGGTTGTGTATACTTATATAGGCTGAGAAAGCTGTGAGTGTGGGGGGAAGCAAAGAAATTGGGTTCAGTGGGGTTATATAGGGAAAAAACTGGTTATGGGGATGAGGGTTTCATTACGGTGTCCTAGGACTACGTAGACCCACCAATCAAGTTATTCACAAGTTGGAAAGCACGGGTTTTATTGGTTGAGACATGGTGGCTTTTGAGATACACGAATGTTGTAGTGTAATGCTCATGATCAAATGGTACATTAGAAAAGCCACTGCCTGCTTATTTATTAATTTAATTTAATTTAATTAACTGCTTTATATCATTCTTGAGTTCAGTGTATACCATTAGTAGAATATTTTTGGGTATGTGCACATACCAACATGCTTGCATACAAATTCAACCCAAACAAATCCAATCATTTTTAATTCAACTATTTTTTTAACTCAACTAGTACAGAGCCCGTGCGATGCGCGGGGTGTATAATTTTAAGGGAGAAAATTACAAATTTGGTCCCAGAACTTTTGCTGTTTCCCACATTTGGTCCCAGGTACGCCAATTATGGTCCTTTTTAAATTTTCGTCGCCAAAATGGTCCCACTCCGTCAAGACTTAACGGTCAACGTTTATAACCTGAGACCAAATGTGGGAAACAACAAAAGTATTTGGACCAAATTTGTAATTTTTGTCAAAGAGTAAGTGATAAAAATTATTTAAATTATTTTTATTAGAAACATTTTTTTAAAAAGATTTTAGTAAATGTTAAAAAGGTATATTACCATTATTTCCTAACAATACATTTAGTTTATTTTTTAATAAATTATAAAAGATAAATATAACTAACATACAATTCTTTCACATTTTTTTAACTAAAATTAAAGTTTAACTTGATTTTTTTACGTAAAAATAATTATTTAATTGGGTAACTTAACAAAAGATGTATAAAATAATTTTATTAAGTAGTTCATAATAAATGAGATGGAAAAAAAAAATATGATATATTTTACTATAAATAAGTGAGAGCAAATGTCTATTTTCACTTAATTTAATGCCAAATTTTGTTTTATTATGCTTAAAATTGAAATTTTTTATGTAGATGTAATTTGCATAAAAATAGATTTTTCAATTTATAGTTGTCAAAATCAAATTGATAAATAAAAAATTATTAAAATAAAAGACAGTAATAAAAAAAAATGTTTAGATTGGTTTTTTTTTTTTAATTCGTATTATTTAATAAAGTTTGTAAGGATATATATAAATTATCACATTATACTAATATTTAAAAGTGTAGAAAAATTAGTATTATTGTAAACATACTCACATTTTTTCTTATTTTGATAAATTGGATTATGTCTTTTGGTTTGCTTTATTTAATTAAAATAATATTATTTCTAAATATTCTTTAATTTAAATAATATTCAAATAATTGCCAATATTTTTTAAGTAATGACGGTAAAAATATTAGAAAATAAAATAAATACCACACAATTAGCAATTATATCGTTTACTTTTCCACCCAAAATTAAAATTTATCAACGCCTTTACTTTTCCACCCGATATTTATTTTTATAAAATTATTTTTAATATTTATTTCTCCCATCATATTCATAGTAAATTAATTTTATTATGTCAGCTTTGAGTGAATGAGAGAGACTTGAAGAACTTGAAGAACTCATTTTTTTTTTGAAAAATTGCAAAATTGGTCCCAAAATTGCAAAATTGGTCCAATCTAACGTCCTCACATGAGCCCCGTCAATCTTGACGGACGTGGGACCATTTTCTAAACGAAAATTCAAAAAGGACCATAATTGGAGTGTCTGGGACCAAATGTGGAAAACAAAAAAAGTTTTGGGACCAAATTTGCAATTTTCTCAATTTTAAGGCTATTTATCCAGGCTTATAATTATATACATGAATAAAGAAAAATGTACGGGATATATATAGTACGTGAACCGTGCAAAGCACGAGATATATTTATTTGGAGAATATTATATTATAAGATGCAATATTCAATAAAAGTTTATAATACGCAAGAAAATTGTACAATGTTCAATAAATGTTTTAAATATTTAAGTGCAGTCTTAAAATCTCTTGTACATTAAGACTACTGACAAAATACTATTTTACTCAATGACTTTCCTTTCCTTGTAGCCAAATTGTGAATGTGATTTGAGGAGTACAACAAATCGATATATAGCTGACTTGCTTTTTTCATTGTAGTTTTTTTTTTCTTTTCTTTTTTATAATGAATTTAAAGATATTCTAAAATATAGCAAAAATTAATTTTTTTATTAGAATTAGGAATTTTACTAAATATAAACTCTCAATCTATGGTGTTAATCAACGTTTAAGTCTAAAAAATTAAGAATTTTTACCTCTTTTAATCAACGTTTAAGTCTAAAAAATAATAGAGTTATTATAAGTTTTTTTTCTACATCTTTTAAAACATTAAATATGAGCATGTTAGGGCTAGCTTGTAAAATAATTAATATATTATCTCACTAAAACATTTATACTAATATTATTTTAATTTTAGCATATACATTTATCCTTTGATATAAGAGAAAGTAATAGTTTTACTTATTGTTGTTCATCATATAATATTTAATTATTATTTTATTATATAATAAAAAAAAATATTGTTAAATAGTGTAGTAGAATTGTTATAAAATTATATGATTTTTTTTTACAATATGGATTTAATATTTTTTTTGATTTGATAATATAAAAAAATCTATACTTAACTTTGACAAATGAAACAAATAAATACTTTAGTAAGTATTTAATGTATATACTAAATAGGAATATATTTGGTATAATCAAATACCAAATATAATCAAATAAGTCAAAGTGTACATTTTTATTTGGTATTTGATTTTTTTATTATTAAAATCATTTTATTATACTAACCTTTTAAAATAAAATAAATAAATAAATCAATTAGATAAATAAAATATTATAATACAAAATAGTAATGGCATTTAATGCAGTTGACTTTTCTGGATAGTAAATGTAGTAAATAGAATCTCCTTTTATATAAGTATAGATTGTATAATACGGAAATAGTAATGCAATTTATAGTTATTTATGATAAAAGTTTACATCCTCATATCATAGTTATTTCAATATTTTATCAATCTTTCTTTATAGATAACATATAAGCTAACCTACTGGAAGGATCATAAGATAGAACAATGAAGTTCATAATAAATTGATAGCAAAAGTGTTCAGGGACATGAAAAGGTAAAGATTGAGCATAAACACATGTTTATATCTAATTAAATAATTAAATAAGTTATAAGAAATACCTACATTCTAATACTGTTCATGTGTTTATATTATTTATTATTTATATTTTATCAATAAAACATCAATAAAACAAAAACTCCAATGAACTCATTAATTAATATAGATCTATTTTGATTGAAAGTCTGACATAAATTTATACATCGGTGCGAGGACGATGATACAAAAAAGAGACTGCCTCTACATTCTTCACAATACATCAGTCTTCACCGTACCTCATTCTTCACAGTACAGGTAATGTTTATTTGTTCATGGGACAGGTAAAGTTTCATTATTTACAGGTAAAGTTTCAAATAAGAATCAATGGTGAATCTCAATTACCTTCTTCGATTATTTGATGTTTATCTCGCTCTGTTGAACCGCATAGTTGTTTGTGTGTGTGATCTGCTTTTTTTCCACATTTGTTCTCCTTCATATTGTATTGCAATCCGTGGAAGCCTTTCAGAAAAATAAATTTTTCACAGTTATACCTAATCAATTTTTGAAAACATGTTTTTCTTAAGGATGAATGAACTCAACTACATACAAATATGCTGTATTTTGAATCATGTGAAAAAGAATATTGAGAATATTCGTACATGTAGAAGTTCACTCGCAAGAAATGCCGAAGTCAAATTGTAGTTGTGAGATAATGATAATATTTATAAGAGATTTTAGGTGTTTGACCGTATCTTTAGGAGTATATCCGATTTAGTTCTGATTTTTTGGTAACTAAATATATGTTTTAGATAAGTAATTATGTACATTAGAAAAGTAAATCACTCTACGTAATTAGTATCAAAATCAAGATGATATTAAGTATACTTCCCAAAAATAATCCATTCGATATTTCTCAAATAATTCCGTGCTTCGACAACGAATGATGATATTTATGCGTGAACCCTACAATAAAAAGTTATACAATTAACGAAAATAATTAATATAATTATGTATGTTTCATAAAACAATTCGTATGCTTACATTTTCATCATGAAACAGGATTTGAATATTGTTCTTGGACTGCAGCTCGAAATTTGATTCAAGAATACTGACTACTCTTAATCTCAAATACGGTTGGGTGGCCCTATTGATGTCCGCGAGTGTACCACAGAACCGTGCCATTTCTTTTTTTCTGTGTATCGATGTATTGATCTTGTTTTCTCTCTGTATTTCGATGTATCTGTATTTCGATGTATCTGTATGTAATTTTTTTTTTTTGCACCTTTGGAGAAGGGGATAAACCAATGTATTTATATAGGTAGGATTTATTTATTTTTTTTAGAATAGGATATCTACAAATAAGTGCCATAAAAATCTGACCAAATCTTATCATCATCCCATAATAACTGCACACCATATAAAGGTGCTGAAATCACTCCTATTAAAATTGACATCCAAAATTTCGGAATTCTATGGGCGGGAGTTTGCTCAATTTTCGCCAAAAAATTGCACTCATTACAATAAAAATTTAGGCGGGAAATGAAATATTTTTTTTCCTGATTTTCCACATGATTTTTTCAAAAAACTATCATTCCCTCTTTATATATTAATAGATACCACTATTATCAATATAATTAAATAATATCTAAAAAATTATTGAAAAGAGAATCATTGGCCTTGTTTGGTAATTAGTGGTTAGCTTTAGCGGATAGCGGATTGTAATAATTGTTTTGACCAGCTGTTAGTATTAACTGTTCTGACCGGCTGATAGTATTAATGGTTTTTAAAAAAATGTTTGGTTAAGTAGCTGATTGATTTGTAAAATTGTTTTGTTTTATTAATTACTAACATTTTAACTACTTTTATCAATATTTATATACATTATTTTTTTTAAATAATTGTAGTTATAATTACTTAAATATCAAATCATTTATATTTTTAATAGTTAATAGAGATAATAAGTGCTAGTTTATTGCTTTCTTTTTCTTAATAAATTTATGTTAACGTCCAAAACAATTTTTGTGCTTCATTTTTATTTTTAGTTTTTCCAAACATAAGAAAGCAATAAATATCTTAATATTGGTAAGCAAAAAGCTGAGTCCAAACGCTACTACATGTAGCGGTTTCTAAATTAGCTGTTTGGAGAAAAAAAGTCAAGTTCCCAAACATAATTATTGGTTGGTCAACAAGTCAAAAAAGTTGTAAATGGTCAAACAGCTAAAAATTGGCTGAAACGTCAATTACCAAACATAATCTATATCTATATCTATATATATATAAAGAGGTTGTTGGAAAAATACATTAATAGAAAATTTGACCAAATAAATATAATGTTTGACTTACGATTAATGAAAAGTTCAAAAAAACACATGTGAATCTTTAGTAACAAAATCTAAATCCTATTTTTTTGGTAACAAATTTAGAGATTTTTATGGAAAAATTTGAATCCCATTTTTTTCGTATCATATTTTATTTTTTACCAAAATTTAAATCATATTTTTTTTTTGTAACAAATTTAGAGATTCTTATGCAAAAAAATATGTCAATTATTTATGAAAACAATTCTAAATACAAATTAATTCAAAAACCGTGCAAACTGGATACAAATTTAAGAAGCAAATAGTTGTATAATTCTTAATCAATTCTTTCAATCTTATTGAATAATTTTTTCTTTCAAAAAAATTGTGTAAATTGGATAAAGCAACGTGCAATTTTTATTTTAAATTAAAACTGATATTTGGACGGGATGTACATTCAAAATTGTGTCCACATTTTTTGGTAACAAAAACGGTTCATCATTGATATTTAAAGTCACCTTATCCAATTATTTAGGAAAAATTGTGTGCAACTTTTCAAAATTTAAATACATCGATTTTTCTGGATTCTTATGTTTTTTCTTAACCATGTTTTACCGAGATTTTGGTAAGTTCATATCATTTTTTTTTGTTAAGTTCATATCATTTTCTTTAGGAAAGAGATAGTTTCATAAACATTAACAATTTATTTCAATTTTTATTAGAATTATTTTCAATTCAATTTTTTTGGTACAAAAATTGGTGCAATGTTAGGAAAATTCGGTTGCATTTTTAGGAAAAATTGATGATTTTTTTTTATTTGGTTTAAAAAAAAATTCGGATCAATCTGTTTGATAAAAAAATTGGTTTATTGGTAGGAAAATTGGTTTCATTTCAAGGAGTAACTAATAATTCTTTTCAATTTTTCTTAATTGAAATTTAGAATTAGATTTAAAATAAATAATGGGTGAAAATCTCTAAAAAAATCTACTTTTTTTCTACTTTAATTTTGTTTAATAAATAAGATTCTTTAAATTTTTTAAAACTTATTAACTACTAACTAATAATATGCAATTTTGGATAAATTCGAACACCTATGTAGTACTTTACGTGTCAAAGAATCAAATCAATAATGTTGTACATAAGGAAGTTTTTAATAACATAAAAATTTTATTTTCATGAAATTTTTAATGGTATGAAACAATTTAAATACAAAAATACCTTTTAAAAAATAAATGGGTAATAAATGCTCCCGTGTATCGCACGGAATTTGTACTAGTAGTAATAATAATAATAATTTATTTTATACATATTATTTACACTCTATAGGAATAAAACAAACTCCTGTGTAGGATAAATACTTAAAACAAAATTAATTGAAAGAAAAACAATGCGATTGAAAGTATTTTTAATTTACTAAATAAAGGGATTGATTTTGAGTGTGAATAGATCTTAAGTCACAACGTAATGTAAAAATAGTAAAATAATGATTGATAATTAAAAATATAATGATATACAATAAATTTTATTGAAATTGTACAATAATAATATTTAATTATATTATTAATATTGAAAAGAATAAAATAATATTAAATTTGAGTTAAATTTTAAGTTAAAATTTTGTCCAGTTACAAAATATTATCTGTCAAGTCAATTTTTTTTTTTTAAAAAAAAAAAAACTTTATCCAATTAAAAATCGGGTGGGCGTAATGAAATAGGAGCCCATTGAATTACAAAAAAGCAGAATTAAAACCCACACCATAAAACCACAATCAAAATTCCATAATTGTCACTTAAGTCCCTACACCTTTTGTCATTTTCCTTTCAAACCACATCGGAGCTGAGTAGGACTTGGGCCCACGCAGCATATGGTGTGATACAATTGCGGGTCCCACTGTAATTATAATCGTAGGCCCAAGTGGCAGGTGGACATATGCGAGCTCATATTCCGAGCCCATTGTCTCCCGCTACCCGTTGCCCGCGGGCAGTAGAAAATATTCGGGGAAGTTCATTTTTTATTCATTTATTTGAAGAGAATTAAATAAAGGGTTGTTTGCTACACGTGTGAGGATCAAGGCGCTACCAGCGAAGCACGTAATAATAGCCCACAGCGGCTACGTGTACTTCCACTTTCAAGAGTGAGGAAAATTACGTTGACATTTGATATGCATAATTTTCATAAAAATTGTAATTGAATTATAAAATGTTTTTACAGGATATCATATATTTTACTTATTAAAAATGTAATTTAAAATAAATGTTAATTATTTATGTAAATTAATAATTTATCGTTCACGTTTTTGCCATAACTGGTGCTTTAAATTGGATTTTCAATTTTCAGTTTATTTATGTTAAAACTCTAAAACATAGAAATCCTTTCTCGTGACAATAAAACTAATGTGAAATAGTTAGTTCGTACGAAATCACACAGAATTAATTAGATTTAGGACAAGTAATGTGCAATTATTATCAACAGCTCAACATGTTAATTATCAAAGAACAATTATTCGTATTTTGGTTTGTGGCTAATCAAACACATCGTAAACAACACGTATGTTTGTTTTGGCCTTTGTCCAGATGGCGTGGACCATCAGAACTCCATTGTGTGTGATTATAAAGTACTTTTTTTTTTCCTTACTTGTTTTTCTCAATTTTTAATGATTGGTGATGCTTCTCATACGTGACATTACATGATTGTCATAACTCATTAGTCATAAGTACAACTTTTGACATTCACATGATTTTTTTCTTTCAAAACTCAACTCGACTGAAAACATACAAATTTGAAAATTAATTGTGTGATATCATTGATTTTGATGAATTGCACACAATTATTATGAGTTATGAACTTGCAATTTTTTTTTGCCCAAATTAATGAATGTTGATATCAATTAATTTTAAAAAGGATTGGTATTAAAATAAAACTCAAATTTTTAAAAGCATTATTTGTATCAAAATTGAGCAATTTGGTTACCAAAATTAAGTATCCGTGATTAAAGACATATTTAAATGTTTCTCATTTAATAAATAAAAAATAAAACAAAACTTGCCCGAAATGATATGCAATTAATGTTGCCAGATTTTTCTTCTTACTATTTTTAATAAATAGTAATTCTTATTATATATATATAGATATAGATAATTCAACAACTTGTTTACTATTTTTTATTGTATCAAATTCTGCCTTAATCTATCTTAGATAGCTAGAACTTGGAAATGTAGTTAGCTTGAAAAGCCCACCAAAATGATTATGACATTCCACAAAACTGTTGACGAGAAAATGTATCCAACAGATGGGGTATGCAAACATAATTTTGAAAAACAAATAAATATTGTGTTTTAAGTACATAATTAGATGAATGCACAATATATTAGTTGGACTCTACTATTAATTTCAATCTTCTTTTAATTAAAAAAATAACTTTGTATTAGTAACTCAACAATTAACAATCAAACCTGAGAGACTGAATATAAAGCGATTAGAATGTCCAATGCTATACTTATATGGTCTTCAACTTCATCAGTATCAGTTGAAGCCGAATCAAGCTTTTGAGAGAGTTTCGCAATCGCTTTCTGGACGGAATGAGGGTCGACATGCTCAAATCAAAGTATATCAATAATGGAATCCAAATGCAAAAACGCTAAACCACTGCTGATCCGAATACAAGGGTAAGGCCTACCAAATGTTTCAGTAGTTGATCATATAGGAGAATGTAATGCATATCATCTTGGAAACTCAAGTCTTACTTTAGAGAGGCACTTGCTCCTGTGAAATCTTAATCTTACTGTTATTACCCAACATCAATAAAAAAAATAGGCTGCTTCAACTGAAAAACTCATCTTGACATAATAATTTTATGAGTGATTGCGGATTGGGAACTGTGGACACCCTCATCAGAAAATTCCAACCGTTAACCTTTAAGCGCAAAAGATACCAATTTGGAGTCGTTGGTTTTGGGCTCGTTAGCAAGTAACTATACAACTCAAGCGGATAAATGGGGACCAAAACTATACAAGGATATCTGAATCAATATTCATAAGTTGATCGTTCAACCATATCTTGAAACTAATGCCGATTGGACTTCAACCATATCTAGAAAATTGAACACCCAACACTAAACAATGACGAAAGCCCAACACTAGAATCAAAAGAACCCTCTGATTGTTCATTTCGTAAGAGTTAGATGCAAAGGCTTAAAAACTTTTTTTACTGCAACTTGTCTAGCTATCCTTCATTCTGCATCCACAGATTTTGAGTTTGTTGCAAAACAATGCCCATTAAGTTATTGTGCAGATATCCACTTGCAGGCATAATGTCGAACAGGAAATGTGCATTACAATACATATACATAGAGCAGACAAAAATTGAATGTTTTCAGAGGAGGAATCAACTAAACAAGCTAAGAGAAGTGATGCTACATACATTACAAAGTAAAATATGTTAGATCAACCTCTTGGATGGAAACGAACAGCTCAATCATTAATCCCAAACCCAAAATAGTGAAAGTACAAGAATCTGGCATGGACTAAGTAGGGGAGACAAACCTGTTCATTGGAGAACTCGGAGGAGACTTGAAAATCATGTTGAAAGTGAGCTTTGAAGCCGTTGATGGCTGCTGCGAGTGCGTTAAGGCCAACGGAGTTTTCGGTGGGTCAGGTCCGACCAATATACGCCTCCAAGACGCCGTAACTAAATCGTTCACCGCGGTCTCGATCGGAACCTCGGAGGTTGAGAAGGGGAAGGAGCGGCGGCGGTGGCGGCAAGGCGGAGATGGCAAATATGGTGAAAAAGAAATGATGCTGGGTGAGAAGGTCCATACCGGCTATTTGGTTAACGTGGGCTTAGATCCATACCGGCTATTTGGGCTTTCATCTATCCACTATAATGGGCTCCATACAAATTAAGTCCATTTGTATACACACTAGTGTGTACCGGTAACCGACCTAAAGTAAAAAGTAATTTATTATAATTCAATTCATGGCGATCATAAGTAGAAAGTTCATATTCTTCAGCCATCGACAAAGAATTTGTTGGACAATACTCAACACAATTACCACAAAATATACAGATTTCAAAACCAATACTGTAAATTAAGTAATCGTGCGATGCACTGGAACAATATTATAAATAGACCTCGAGTTTGAGTCACTCAATGGCGGAAGTGGAAACTACTATTGATCCTATTTAAAAAGAGGAAGAAAAAAAATAATTATAAATTAAAGAGGAGGATAAACAATACTTAATAATTATAAATTAAAGATTCTTTTTTTTCAAATAAATTAAAGATTCAGGATCAAACAATGTAAAAGTATTTTGTATAAGAGAATATAAAAAAATTTGATTACACACCATTTCAAAATTATTATTATACTTTTTTGTATGGTTAGCTTATAATATTTATAAAAATATTAGTAATTAGACCGATGAAAATTAGCTTCTTAAAGTAGATAATGGATTTCTAATAGTAATTATGAATTGATTTTTATTTTATTTTATTTTTTCAAATCTGTATAGTTAAGGGATGAGATTTTTTAAACACGTGAGACGTATGCAATGAGATTTTGTAACAGAAAAGTAGATTTATACTAAAAATAGGAAAAATTGAAAAGATGATTGATTATTCACGAGGTAGTTAATTATAATGGGGCCGTGCATTTAGTTTACAATATTATTCATATGACATGTCTCTCTCTTTAATGCTTCAGCAGAGTTAACATGATCATCACTCATCAGCTGTATTTGTACCACCACTTTTAGATTTTTTATTTTTCCTTGCTCTGCTCTGCATACACGGTATAAAAATTTGACCACCGCTACCTTAAAAAGAACATTTATAATTCTCTTAGGTAAATCATCTAATTTTTTATTTGGTGTAGGTTGCCAAACTCAAATGAAGTAGGCAAAAATGGTCATTAATTTTGAGCTTCAATCGTTGTATACTTGTTTTTAAAAATAGAATTAGTTATGCAAGAATTAATGTTAGTCGTATTTTGAAAAATTGTATAAAAAAAAAAAAATTAGAGATGAAATTTTAGTACATTAATTAAAAAATGTTAGTTGATCATGTAGGTGGCGTGTCACGGCTGGTAGCTGTTACAATATGCGGCGGAGGTACATATATAATTATTAGTTCATAGCTAGTATCTTAAAGAAAAATAAGATTAATTGTTATTTCTCCAAATGCATGGAATTCTCTTTTTGGAGTGGCAGCACTAGTTAAAAAGTTGATCAGCCTTCATTCTCCACCCAAAAGAAAGGACAAAATAAATAAATAAAAAGCAGAATAGCTCAAGCCTTGGGCAAAGGATCAAATCAAAGTATATATAGATTATTATCTGGGTTTCGTTGCTTTTAGAATGCTGAATTTATCTTATATATATGCCTACTTTCCAAAAGCCAAAGTCCCGAAACCAAGTCAAACTAATTTGCTATACTTTTTGGCATTTACCTGTTTTTTTTCGCAGCTATAGCTTCTTATCTACTTCTTCTTTAAAAAAAAAAAAATGAAAAAGAGACAAAATAAGAAGAAATGGAGTTCAAATTGATGAGTTCTTATATATACATACTAATGAAGGTCACGTTTCTCATTTCATCATTTCATGAACGGGAGTTTTTCACTTTAAACCAATGCACTCAATCGGATTTCAGTGAATTGATATTAAATTAGCAAATGAGTCTTATCAAGAAGTTTGACCATAAATTTGCTAAATAATTTGTTTGATAAAAACGTATTTAATTACTTTTTCAAGTCCAAAGCACTAATTCCTAAAAAGTTTAATAGAACAACATAGAGATAATTTGTTAAATAGCAATTACATAAAAAAATTAAAATGGCTATATCCCCTTATATATAATTCTCGATGTGTTGACCCTAAGTGGCAGACTCGAATGTTTCAGGATCTTATGTGACAATTTTTTTATGCTAATTTACTTCCAATCAAAAAATAATTAGGTTTGGAATAGCCATAAATATATTTGATATTTATGGTCTTTTTTGAGAGCATTAATATTATTTTTATTCTAGACGTGATTTGTAAGGAATAATTTTTTTCCCAATATTTTATTTTTCCCCATCTTTTTTTTAAATTATGAAAAAATCACTAACTTAAATTATAATTAGATTTAAAATTAAGTTAATATTTTTTTATTATTAATTTTTTTATACGTAATATATTAAATTAATCATGTTCTGATGAACTTCGATTTGACACATATATTTTACATGCAAAATAAACAAATAATTATATTTATCTTTATAATAAAAATTAAATTACCTATTAATATTAATTAAAAAATAAAATTATTTAAATCAATTTAACTACAAAGTTCTTAAATAATATAATTTAAAAAAAAAATTTAATATAAGATGGTAAGCCGTATAAGCGATGCGTGTTATTTTAAATAAAAATAGTTATTCAAAAAAGTATTTAAAAATTAAAATAATTTTTTTATTATTATTTTTAATTTAAATATAAATTTCTTAACAAACACCCGTGTAATACACGAGTATTATACTATTAGACCATTATTTACCAAATAAAAGTTTAGAAAACCTGTAGTGAAATCAGCTAATCTAGCCTGCCAATATTTTATCTTTATATTCCGCTGATTGGGTAATACTAATTATTCATTTAAATATATATACCATAGTTTTTAAACCCGGCCGGTAATCGACCCGGGTTGGTCCTCGGGTCACCGGGTGATCGATTCAAACGGCGGGTCACCGAGTCAATTGCTGAACTGGATAATTAATTTTAAAATTTTTAAAATTATATATAGAGTATTTTTGTCGTATAAATATACACAAAAGTAACAAACTTAAAAGTTTTGTGTATAAAATTTGTACATTAAAGTGTTAATAACATGTACCTCATGATCAATATACCATATAATCACATATACATAGTTTTTTTAAATATATACGGATCGAATCAATGCCCCGGGTCGGTCGGGTTGGCCGGTTTTGATCGGGTCGTTTGTTGCCGGCTCCAAATAGCCCACCCGGACCGATTCCGGGTCGACCGGGTCCCGGGTCGGCCCACCGACCCGGACCGGTCCGGGTAAAAAAACTATGATTTATACATTAAAACTTTTCCAATGTATCCAGCATAATTAGTTAAACAATTTTATGCAAGAGCAATCATCATGTATTTTAAACAAAAATTTATTCTTACACCACGAAATGTTATATTTTATATTATTTAAAATTTAAAACACTGAATATAAAGAAATGCATATTTGCTAATCATGAATTCAATTAATCCAGGTGGTCATTAATGCGAACTGAGAATTTTAAAGTAAATTAAATTTTATCCTTTATATTTTTGCAGTAGTCTCTAGTGTTTTATTTACCTTTAGGTGATTGGGATTTTCAGTTGAAAATTAGAAAAGAAAATTATAACGAACAGGTGAAAATATTTAATTATAAAACACCTTTCATCACTTATAAATAATTTGGTACTGCATGCAGATCATAAGAGTAAATTTCAAGGCCCTATGAATTAATGAGACAACCCCACAATTGAAAACTGATGTTACAAATTATTCCCTTTAAAAAGTATATGTTGCCTGTTATGATTCGTTCGTAATTATTAATTGACTATATTATAGTTTTATCAGGTTCGGATGACCAACAATTTCATTAATAGAAATATTTTACTAACAATTTTAGTAGAAGATCCTCGGGCAATAAACTTATATGGTATGTTGATTAGATTATTATGGTCAAACCAATCAACCTTCTATATATAACAAATAAACCTTCAATATTCTCTGCTTACTTAAATAACACTAATAGAATTTTATTAATATGGTAGGTTTATTTTTTGTATATAGAAGGTTGGCTCCACTATGAAGCCAACTGTTGGCTTCATAGCAAAACCGCGTGTACTTATAATGCTAAGATATTTTCCCCACATTGATAAAGTGTTTAACAAAAAATTCTCTGGAGCCATGAATGATTTTCTTATGGAGCCATAGCAAAACTGAATGTTTAACATAATTTTTTCCTGTACGAATCATCATTTTTTTTTCTTTTTTTGAATAGTGGATCGTACATATAAATTACGATAATTTTCTTGTGCTAGTATGAATAAAAGTTGTTAATGTACACATAAACCAAAAATACATCATTCCATATCACACAAGTATACATAATATTTTTGGATAATTTGCATTAGTTTATATGGAGACAATAATTTAGCCACAATAATTTTTCATTAATAAGGACAGTTAAGATAATTTAAGCATTGTCCACTAACTATTCAATTATTTAATTATTAAATCAAAATATATTTTATTGTTAAGTAAATTAATAAAGTCAAATATAATAATTAATTTTGGTACATGATATGGTAACTTTAGAGATTTGATGATTTATTTTGTATTATTTATAAAAAAAATACTTAGTTTGTACATTTATATTTTTTTTCTTTTTTAGGAAAATTATGATATAGAATTGTATTCATTGCAGTATAACACGTTGAGAAAACTTTTCACCGCACCACTACATATGTTACAAAATCAATTTTCCACTCCTAAAGTCCTATGCTCCATTTTTTTATTTGTATTTAACTATTTATTATAAAAATCAGTAGTCGCAAGAAGAAAATGGGAGAACTGAAAACACTCTTAAGTCTTAACAAAACCAAAATGGATTAGACTAAACCAAAAATATGTGAACAGAAACACTAATTAGAATATGCTCAAAACCAATACCAAACCCTTAAATTAAAAAGTTCAATCAAAATATAAATTTAAATGTATGTGAGAGAGGAAGGGGCCCATCATTGATTTCAAATGGCCCAAAACCAGTTAATGCTCATCCTCTGCCACACTCATCAACCTTATACTGCTTTCAATTTCCTCATAAACTCAGCCTCTTCCTACCTTTTATTTTATTTATTATTATTATTATTAAGTTCTTTTAAACAAAATATTGGGTCAAATTTTTATTTGTTTTTTAAAAAATGCATACTAATGCTATCAAATGTCACTTTTATTTAGTTGTATAATATTTCATTAAAAAAGTATCTATATCTATTCAATAAAAGGAATGTATTTGAAAAAAAAAAAACTTCAATTGTATTAGTCCTAATCACGTGTCTCGCCCANCAGTACTATCAATAGTATTTCCCCAATAGTATTTGCCTTTTTAATTGTTCAATTAATTAATAAATTCCACCGTTGGTAATAAATACCTTACTTACTACCTCCGCCCCTTTCCATTTCCCATTAACCCTCTCCCCAAATGTCTACCACTTTCCCCCCACCTCCTGCCGTCGCCGCCGGTGGATCCACTCCTGACCTCACCACCCAACAATTTCCTCCGCCGTACAACTCCAGCGCACCGTCCTCCTCCACCGCCTCTTCCATCGTCATCGTCATCATCATCATCGCGTCCGCAGTGATCGTCTCCGCCTCCATCTACATCCTCCTCCGCTTCCTCTCCCGCCGCTACCACCGAGCTTTCCGCACCGCCGACGAAGACGTCGTCGTCCTCCGCCCCGACACCTCCCGACGCTTCCAGGCCTCCGCCGGCCTGCTGGACGACCTCCCGCTCTTCACCTTCAGCTCCGTCCACGGCGACCTCGCCGGCGGCGACTGCGCCGTCTGCCTCTCCAAGTTCGAGCCCCACGACCAGCTCCGGCTGCTCCCCATCTGCTGCCACGCCTTCCACGCCGCCTGCATCGACACGTGGATCGTCGCCAACCACACGTGTCCCCTCTGTAGGTCCGCCGTCCTTCCCCCTGCTGACCCCGCCGACCTTCTGGCCAAAATTGCACCCGCTGCCGGCAGAGGAGGCAGCTTTCGTGTCGAGATCGGGAGCGTCAGCCGCCGCGGCGCGGCGGACGGCGGGCGGCGCTCGTACTCGATCGGATCGTACGATTACGTCCTGGACGAGAACGGGTACGAGGTCCCTGTGGGATCCACCGCCGTCCACCGGAGGGGGGGTTCCGACTGCACGTCCGTGGACAAGGAATCGTCCGTCGGGGTCCCGATGCCGGAGCCGCCGGGGGAGGCCATCGCGGCCGAGGTATCCGGCGGGAGGAACTGGCTGAGGGAGTACGTGGACAGGCTCGCATCGTCCTCCAGAGCGATGTCCTTCAGGAGTTCCGGTAGGTTCTTCACCGGAAGCAGCAGGCGGAGCGAGCTCGCTGCCGAGGATCTGGAGGCGAACCATCCCCGCGTGGGGGAGGAGATAAGCGAACTGTTCCGGTGGCTCTCCGGGATCTAGGACGTGTAAATTCTATCAGCCTATAGGGGTAACAACGTCATTTTCGTATATAGGTTCACGCTATTCTGCTGCACTTACACACATTTTTTTTTTTTTGAGAGATGGAAATATTTTGATTGGAAAATCGTAAAACTATAATTGAATATTATTTTCTTAAATTTATTCCCCAAATCCCCAATATAGTCTGAAAGTGATTGGTGGATTAAATGGAAAATAAGTTTTATTGTTGATTAAAGATCTTCTTGACTTGATTAACCTGTTTATATTCTCTAATAAATATTAATATTTATCTTTGTGGTTAAATGGATAAACTATAGGTCTAGCTGGCGTAATGTGATGTGTTGATTGAAAAGTAACTGCAAAAGTTTGAGTGGTGGTTTTTGTGGTGTTGACTAATTAATGTCTTTTGTAGTATAATGCATGTTTGGTGAGATTGGGAGGGTCAAATTAACCAAGACAATTAATTGTTATCTTAAATTGGTTAACCAACACCAACAGCTTCTTACACTTGTGAGATTTAGAGTTGGTTCGGACACATTCCATTATCCACCAACTATATTTATACTAACATGTGGCATTAAACCTCGTTTTGTTTCCCAAGGCCATTTAATTAAATAAATTAATGAGATCAAATCCTGTTCTGATGTCATGCATTTTCTGCCCCCTTCTTTTTCAAATCGTGATATTTACTTGCACACATCTTCTTGTTTATGTAGTATAAATTATTATCAGCATCCTTAACAATTTTTTGATTAACCAAAAATTAAAATAGGACAAAAATAGATTAATAAAGATAGAATGAATAAAAATCGTATGCAGTTTTAAGGATCAAAACACGCACCCAAGATAGTGTACATGTATAGTTGATCTAAAGCCATTCAAGAATTCTGCAATGCATGTCTAAATAACTTGTCCTCCACGCATCATTTCTTATTTCGCGTGTAAGAGAGACATACTTGTAAGCTGCCAAAATTAAAAAGGAATCCGTCCACCAAACATCCGTTAACATCTATGGATTCCATAATCCAACTCCATCTTTTCTCTTCTTTTCTTCATCTTGTAACCAAATAATAGAATAAGAAAATATTATATTTTGTTTGTAATGGATAATTTAGAGAAAATATGTGTATTAAATATATTTATTTCTATTAATTAATTCTTGAGTTACTAACAGCCAACTTATCACATCTCAGATGATCTACCAAACTGGTTAGGTTGGGGCTAATCCATTGGGAAAGAAAATAAAAAAGCATTTGAGCATATTACATACAAGATGAATATGGACCAATAATTTACATAATTATGAAAAACAAACATTTTTATTGTCTTCAAATCTCCATTTTATTGAACAACGCGTTTCTTTTTTTCTTTTTATTATTAACACTGCTAAGAAGATGGAGCCAGCTACTGAATTGAAATGAATATTGTTTGACATTCGGAAGCATTTTTTTAAAAAATGCCAGCAAAGTCTATCGGGAAATTGTAGTGCCACCCTCATCATGTGCCATTAAATGAGGGGATTTGAATTGGATTTAAGGATCAATTGAATTTCTGTGCTCCATTTGTGCTTTCCCCATCACTAATTAATGAGTTGAGTTTATTTGGAATGCTGCTGTTAATGCAATTAGTCCATGAATCCAAAGTCAACTCGGTGCCATTATTATTATATTAATTAAAGTTGCAAAGACTTTTGTAAAGCTTAACATGATTACTATATACATATAAATATATTTAATTAACGAGATACTTAATTAAGTAGATCGTTAATTATTTCATGGATGTGCAGATTACTTTAGTGTCTGCTTTATGCCATNCTCAATAGGATACAATGTTCGATTAACCAACGAGTTAAATACAGAAATACAAAAGGGGAAAGATATCAAACATTGATATTTTCCTCTTCGACCAACATGGCCTTAGACCACAAAAATTATACAGCAGATTGATCAACAATAAAAGAAATCGACCTAAGACAACCAACCAGGAAATATATATCCTCAACAATGGCATTATAGCTCGATGGAAATGCAGATTTTGAAGACAGAGCTCGCCCCACACCTTTACATCTATTTTACAAAGCAGGTCAGAACATTTATTGAGATGAGCATAGTGCAAGCCTTGTCTGATTGCAAGCAGAGTAGCCATGGTAGTATCCTGTGAGCTTTTTTGATGAGTTCACCAACAATACCGCACTTCTTCATCTTTGAGGATAATAAAGCCCATCTTCAGCTTATTCAATGAAAAGGTAATTAGCACTGACAACAAGAACTGGTTGTCCTACTCCTTTACCTTCATCAACAGCCTCAGAATTTTCAGTCAGTCATGCATGATGAATACTCTTACCAATATCTGTAAATTCCAGCCATGATGCTTTTGCAAGAGAAACAATTTGGATTTCAGAAAGAAGAGATTTTAGTGTATGTCCACCACAATAAGTAGGTGGATAAAGAAATTCTTTCTTCCGTGAGAGGCCCTCTTCATTAAGCATAAAGATTCCCACCAAACCTGAATACTCATAGAATTGTCAGCCAAGTAATCCCATTGTGACCCAGCAATCTTCCACATTATGCCATACACAAGCGTAAAATGAATGAAGAAAACAAGTAAGGATGAGGTCACGAAGAAATAATCCATCTACTAATTTGTTAGCGAAGAAGCCTGGAAGATGGGCCAAGCAGCAACCACTTTGCTTAGGGAAATTTGAGTCTTTATCATATGGGCTTGGGCCAAACAAGTGAAATTACCTAAATAGGTTGTAGCAATATGAATGAAGAGTTAGATCCAAATTAAGGGTGGCAATTGGCAAACTTGTTTCGTGTAATTAGGAGCGTATACCAGCCGAGCCGAGTCGAGCCGAACTATAGTGTCATTAACAAATGAGTCACTGATCGACTCCAACACGGCTCATTTATTTGAAGTAAAGAATTGACCTCGAGCCGAGATCGATCCACAATGATGCTACGAAAGGATGGTGGCATTGATGTTGATGTTAGGCATAGAATTGCAGCCGGTTGGTTGAAATAGCGTCAAGCTTCGGGCGTTCACTGTAATTAGATTGTGCCACAAAGGCTAAAAGGTAAGTTCTATAGTACGGTGATTCGCCCGGCGATGCTATACGGTGCTGAATGTTGGCCTACAAAAAGCCAACATGTCCAACAACTAAGTGTAGCAGAGATGCGTATGTTGCGTTGGTTCTGCGGGCACACAAGGAGGGATAGAATCCGGAATGAGGATATTCGAGATAGGGTCGGGATGGCTCCAATTGAGGAGAAATTGGTTCAACATCGGCTGAGGTGGTTCGGACATGTCCTACGGAGGCCTCCTGATGCACCGGTGCATAGGGAAGTTCTATAACGGGTCGATGATGTAAAGAGAGGTAGAGGTCGGCCTAAACTCACTTGGGAAAAGTCAGTTAAGAGAGACCATAAAGATTGTAATATCTCCAAGGATTTAGCGGTGGATATGAGCGCTTGGAGGCTAGCAATCAACGTGCCAGAACCGTGACTTTTGCTCCTTTCTTTTTTGCTCCAATATCTTCCTTTTGTTTTGAGCCCTTTTTGTGTTTCTCTTACCATTTTTTTGGGTTTCATCTCTAGCCTACCCCAACTTGCTTGGGACTAAAAGGCTATATTGAAGTTGTTGTAATGTATTTTAATATCATTTCCTATTATAACCAATGAATTGTAAATATATTTTAAAAGTTGATAATTTTTGTATTTCTTATCGGTTTTACATATATAATATATCAAATTAATCATCTTTTGATGAACTTCAATTTGACATCCATATTGTTTATATAAAATAAATAAATTATATTTATTTTTATAATAATAATAAAATTATTTATGAAAATTAATTAGAAAATAAAATTTATCAATTAATATATTTATATTTAATGTAGTTATATGTTATAAGGTAGAAAATTTATTATAATATAACACATATAAGTCGCATAAGTAACATGTGTCATACTAAAATATATAATATATACTCCCTCCTATTTTTATTATTTGTCACTTTGGCTTAATTGATCATTGATAAAATAAATGTCGTTTTAGATATTTTCTTCATATTTTTTCATTTTTAACCCTTCATTTAATACACAGTGTCTCTTCATATTTCATCTCCATCGTTTCTCATAACATCTATTAAATAGGGTTAATATTGTTAAGAAAAAAAATCCATACATAATGTCTCTTCATATCCCATCTCCATCGTTTCCCATCACATCTATTAAATAGGGTTAATATTGTCAAGAAAAAAAAAAATCCTAGTTGGTTGCATTTGAATTGATATTATGAAGTCCGTTTATATTTTACTATATATATATAATACAAAACAGTAATATATATCTTTATAAATAAAATTTAAATTTATTTATCAAACTAAATTAAATTATATCAAATAAAACTATAAATTATATCATAAAGTAATAGAAATTGGTATGTATTCTTTTAAAAATGATATTTATTTCAAATCTAATTAGTATGTTGTCAATGTAATAAAAATAAATAATTATTTATATAAATTCTAAAATTACATATAAAGTTAAAAAATTGTGAAGCACGACTGATACGACACTGATGTATTAGACATCTAATTAAGTAAAAAAAATAATCTATTTTGCTTAATATTAAATAAACATATTCTACACTAATGCATATACATATCACCATATTATTTCTATTTATTTAAGATATATATTGTACTTATGTAATAGTGAATAATATCGATATTTTTATATGATATAAGTAAAAAAATTCAACACGGGTTGACATTTTCATTTAATGTACGGGTGTTTAATTATTATGATTAAAAAAATATAATTTGACAATTTAATTAAAACCCAAAGTAATGTTTTATATTTTTAGTTTTTAAAAAATAAAAAAATTAATATTTTTTACAAAAGCTTTCTAATTCAACACTCGTGTAATTCACGGGTATTGTACTAGTTATATATTATATATGAATATGATTGTAAAAGGCTCAATTCATAAAGTACAACTACTTAAATGGTAGGTACACACAATTCAAAATGGAGGTGTAAATTTAGCTGGAAAATTAGAAAATTAGTATATAGTTGATAAGTTAGTTTATAATTCATCAATTAATTTTGAGCTTATAAATTATAGTTTATGATAGAAAGATTATAACAAAAAAAATTGATAAAATTAGCTATAAATCATTTGTCATAAAATTTTCAAAACTTATGAGATAAATTAAAAAATTTTAAAAATTCATTCTACCAAATTAAATTTTTTTGAATTCAAAGAAACTAGTGTAACAATAAATTTCGTGTATTGAATTTATAAACACGAAAAATATTATTCAAATAAATTTCTTGAATCAAAATAAATATAACGGGTTACAATCTCTATTATTTCTCTGATTCTTCTCACGAACAATTTTAAGTCTTGGAGCGAAATTTTCGGCTTGATCTTCTCCTTGACTTGATTTGACTTGAATTAACGTTAATCCGAGGGCCAACGCCTTGATTTCGGATCAAACGTCGAAATATCCCAAGAACGCGAAGAACACGAATCCTTGGTCTTCGTCGCGAAGTAGATCTTGAATCTTCTTTACGCCGATTTTGAATTTACTAACGTTATTCGGAGGCTTTACAGCTTGTTTCCGGAGTGAACGCCAGTCTTGAGGTTGAATGCGCTTGAATCTTGTTTCAAATCTTCAAAAACGCCTTTGAATCTTCAAGAACACTTGAATCTCGTCGAGAAAATTCTTTAAAACTCTTGAACTTTGAATATGAATTATGATGTGTGTTTTTGGCTTTAGGGAGAGTTTCTTTATAGGTGTAGGGGAGAGAACCCTATCAAATTTAAGAATCGTAGGACGCGATTTGATTGGTCCATGATGATTTACATAAGATCTTTTAGATCTACTTAGATATCTCAAGATCTTCTGGAAGACATACGATTTATTACCAAGAAATAAGATTTGACACTTGTATTATTTGATTGGTGAAGAATTAAAATATTAAAATATTAATTACTTAACTATTTAAATTTAAGAATTAAATATATGAAAATTCCTATAATATAAATAAAAAATATGACTTGATTTTTAATAAATTAATTTTTACGTAGCGCCATTTGATTGGCCACAAATTTTATGTATCTACAACTAGTTAAATAAATAGGCTATAAACTAGATAATTTGTGAAATACACCCTAATTGCTTTGCCCTTATGTTAACTTGGGTGAAGTGGACTGGACTTGGTTCTTATAAGAGAATACTAGCCATTTTCTCTTTCTCTAAAGCCACCCAGTATTTTCTATGGGCTGGACCTTTTGGTTCTAAAAATCCAATAGCCTCATGAAACGGCCCGACCTATCAGGCCCATTTTAGTTGACGGGATAGCAAGTTAACGGATCGGGTATCCGGGCCGAACTCTCTAGAAAGCCTAGAACCCTGAACAGAGAACCAACTCGCTATCAGTTTGCGGCCTAAGCACAAGGCACAGCACCCACTGCGTAGAAAACGCCCCAACCTCTCTCTATCTCTTCCTTTCCTTATCCATGGCGGCTTCTTTCATTTCCTTATCTGGACCCTTCACTTCCAGCAGACCCAACTTCCCCCCTCTCGCTAACAAGGGCTCAACAGGTTTAATTTTTCCTAAACTTCCACCCCATTTCCTCGAGATTGTAATCTACCTCTCTTATCTTTTGGTTTGTTTACCGACCCTTTTTCTTGTTACTGTAAATTTGTGTTATTGAACAGGTTTAAAGTGGAGATCTTTGCGGGTCTATGCAATTTCAAAGAAATATGAACCGTCTAAGGTTTTTCCCTCACTTTTTTTCTATACATTTGTTATTTCTGTTCTCGTTTTGTGTTACACTGAAGCGAGAGACTTCGAAAGTCGAAACGGAGTTGTAAAGTAGAGGGTTTGATTCGTCTGTGTAGGTTATGCCACAAGCTGATAGAGTCTTGATTCGTCTAGAGGCCCTACCGGAGGTACTTCTGTTAATTTGTTATCTCCGCTGCTTTCACTGCATGCTAAGATGTTTTTATGTTTATGTTGGAAATTGTTATTATTCCTTCTGTGCGTGCATTTATGAAGGTCTCCTCTGATGGTGGTGTATTGCTGCTAGTTTTGTTGTGGGTTTTGTCATTTTGTTTTTTCTTCTTTCCATTGTAGAATGTTCATGGTTCCAGCTTGTATTCTGTGCAACTGTAATCAAATTTGAAGAGATTTCTGGTTTCCTCTTTTTACTTGTCTATCCTTTAGACCTTACCATTATATTATCGTCAACTGTATTAGGGCTCATTCAGTAATGGCTTATGAGGTACTATGTTGTCTCATGTGAAGCTGGTTGCAGAAGTCTGTGGATGTAGCTGCATGTTTTTAATTATTTACTGCAGTCTTTTCGTTAGTAGTATGATTTTAGTTCTCGTTAGACTGCCATTTAGACAACAGAACACTTTATGTTTTTCTTGGGGGTGCAGAAATCAGCTGGAGGTGTTTTGCTGCCAAAATCAGCGGTTAAATTTGAGCGCTACCTTATGGGAGAGGTGCGTGAAGTATCAATAATGTGCAGTCATTCTAATCATGAACTATAATTTTCTTGCTTCTCTTTTTGAGCTTCAAGAACATGTATGGATATGGTTTTGTGTTCTGTTTTTCTTATTTTTTGTATAAAAATCTGCATGCTGCAGGTCCTTTCTATTGGTGCTGAGGTTGAGAAAGTGGAGACTGGAAAGAAGGTGAAATATAAAAAGTTTCAATTATCACAGACTTCATGTTATTTACCCATTTCGCCATCTGTGCCTGATTCCATTTGATATTCCTTGCACACAGGTTCTTTTCTCAGACATAAATGCATATGAGGTATGTAATTTGGATTGTAGTATTTTTGTGTCGTGTTATGGAGTAAAAAGAGATCTACATAGATTATAGGACATCTTCTAAATCATATATGGTGCTCAATTTTTGGTTTTGCTTACATGTTTTTTTACCCATTTTGATGGGGTTGGAACGAGTGTGACATGTCATAGCATAATCTATGAAGTTTAGCTCCCGCACGACTTTCACTTGCTTGTAAGTCAGCACCAACCCTTACAATTTTGTGTTGGTTTTGTCTAAAGGTTGACTTGGGAACAGAAGATAGGCACTGTTTCTGCAAAGCAGACGATTTGCTGGCTGTGGTCGAGTGATAGAAAAAGTCCAACTGAGTCTGTGTTTTCATTGCTTTAAATATCATTTTGTAACGGTTTAGTGAACCTCTCGAGGAAACAATGTCCAGCCTGTTTATCAAATATTTTGCAACTTCAAAATAATCGGTTTGGACTTGTGGTGTGTTATTACTCTTTGTTGTAGTATCATGTGGTTTTTCTTTCCAACTCTTCCGCCAATTGAACTGCGAATTAGTTGTTGATCTGCTGATCGAGATACTTGGTGATGTTGCTGGAAAAATGAAATATTCTTGAGAAGCTTTAGATTTCTGATGTTGCTAGAAAAAACTGTGATTATGCTTTATTAGGTACATTTTATGATTTATATATATATATATATATTTTTCTTTCGTTCTAAATGCCACTTATCATACGCCACAAATGATATAGTCCATCAAAAACAGTTGTGTTTTAGATTTAATTTTTCAGGTCATAGAATAAAAATTTCTGACAGTTTCACACCTCTCATTACCCAATTGCCAAGCAATTCCACTGGGAACTCTCAATACTGGAGTCTCATTTCGTTTAGGCCAAAGCAGCACACTAGTTATTAACTTACTATGGCTATATTTGGTAAAACTAGCTGATAAACTAGTTGATAATTGATAAGCTAGCTTATAGTTTATATGTAATTTTTGAGCTTATAGCTTATAGCTTATAGCTTATGATTTATAGCTGAAAAACTAGTTTATATAATAAAAGTATTTGAAAAAATTAGCTGATAAGCTAGCTGAAATAAAAATTTCAACGAGCTTATTTGAAAAGCTATCTAAAGTAGCTTATGAGATAAGCTCGAGCTTTTTAAAAAAGTTCGTCATACCAAACGAGGCTTATTTGAATACGGGAAGCTTATAAGCTAACCAAATAAGCTATAAGCTAACTTATTTGACTTACCAAACACAGCTTATATAAATAGAGATTACGTTTTTCTTGAAAATTCGAGTGGCTGAAGTAGGGTTTCGAAGTAGCAGAAAGAAAACAATGAGTGAATATATTAATAAGCAAAAATAAATAAATAAATAAATTTCGAAATTGATTTATGAATATATTAATAAGCATTTCAAAATAAGCAGAAATGCCAGAACATTCGAGTTTTTTAACGATTGAATCTACTAATAAGCATTTCAAAATGAGTAGAAATGTCAAAGCATTCGAGTTTTATGAAGATTAGGTCAAAATACATCGGAATAGGACTTTCACAAATGGCGGGCCGGCCCATTTAGAATCTCTAAATCCTACCCGGCCCGGTAAGTTCCTTAACAGCTGAGCCTTTCGGTGACTAATTCGGGTCGCATTAAACCCCTTTCATTTACCGAGAAAAAAAGCTATTGGAGCTGCGAAAAAAGGTGAAATGGATCGACAGTTGCTGGAGAGAAGACCCTCAATCTTCGTTGTTGGATCGCCCAACGTTGGCAAACGAACCCTACTTTCACGTACTTACTCTCTCTCTCTCTCTCGCATCTCGATCATTTATTTATGAAATTTTAATCGGCATATGCATGTTGGAGCTATCGCAAATGATGCTCCTAGACTAGAGAGGAATTAGAATTATGCTGTACAGATTTTCTGCAATATCTTTTGGATACTCCCGGAGGTGAATCATGATGGCAAAATGTGTGGGCAATCTGTTGAACTTTGACTTCAATTTAGTTTTTACTATGTAGAGCTCATTGATGTAGGAAAACTAGTGACCTTGGAGATTTGAAAATGACAGCAGTATGAATCTCGGATTGATGTGAAGCTGTGAAAGAGCATTTTCAACGGAGTACTTGGCAACTATAAAGTTTGATTGTAGGTATTTCTTCATGAAATTATGTAGCCACCAGAGGTTTTAGTTTGGTGGAATTTTGGTTCACTGATTTGTCGGAGACTGGTCCAATAGTTAGTTTCATGTCTTATCCGATGAGTGTATTGCTCCTTTGAGAAATTGTTTGGTGAAGAATACCCTTTCTTTAACATATATAGTACCTGGCATTCTTGCTGCTTCAGCTGCCCTCTCATGTCCCTGGTTCAATGGCCAATGGGGGTGCCAATTCTTATGCACTTTTTTTTGGAAGTTTGAATATTATTATGGTAGTATGAGTTACTTCCTTGGTTTGAACTGTAATGGTCAACTGCCTTATGCTTATGTTGGGTGCAGGGTTACTTAGTATAGATTTTGAAGATGGTCCCGATCTGTCGCCTGAGTTATCTCTCCATGCGTAAGTATTAACTTCTTAGAGGCAAACACTGATTGCCTGATAATATTCTGCTTTTCTATCCTTTTATGGATCATAACAATTTGAGTAACAATCTTTATTTGGGTGCTTCATAAGATGGACAATCAACACCAAGTATTATTCAGCAGATGTTTCGGTGTGGATGGCTCATCTTAGTGACACGTTATCTGTTGCGAGCTCTCCAATTGTCGATCGAGCAGTTGCCTTGGTGATGGTTTTTGACCTTACCGACGTAAGCCTTTCAGTTTATTCCCTTCATACTGAAAATCTATCTTTCATATGTGCCTAGTCTTATCCCCTTTGATATTGTCCTTTGCAGCTCTCATCTCTTGCTGCTCTTCAAGAGTGGGTGGCCCGCACGGACATCCAGAGGTTTGATATACTGCTATGCATCGGTAACAAGGTGGATCTTGTTCCCGATCATCCAGCTCATATGGAGTACAAGAGGCGCTTTATGAGGCAAGAAGAATCTCTTCTGGGGTTTACTGAGTATGGGATATCCGAAACTGAAGGAAGTAGTCTGTTGCGAGAAGAAGAGACAAATTCGGAACTTAAGAGGTCTTGCTTAGAATGGTGTCTTGACCATAATATCGAATATGTTGAGGCTTGTGCATCCAATGCTGATTTTGACAAGTGTAGGTGCCTATAATGTTTTTTGCTTCATATGATGAACCTAACATATTTTGTAAGCGTACTTCATTACTACTAATATTAAAAAGTAGCATAGAGTGCTTCCAAGGAAAAAAAGTTAAAATTTTAATCACACTCTGATCATGTCCGCCTTAAAATGCATATTGCTTGACTTCTACTGTAAGTATTTTTTTTTTTAATTTTCTGTGCTATTTTTATTTTTCTTTTCTTTTTTTTTTAATATGAAGCTGAATCATTTCATTACAGGCCTCTCTGTAGAAGGAGATTCACAGGGTGTTGAGAGACTTTATGGGGCGTTGTCTGCTCATATGTGGCCTGGAATGTTGTTAAAATCTGGTGATAGAATAAATGAACCTTCACTACCCTACCAAGAAGGTTGACATGCTAATTTTATATGTTGAAGTTGTTTTTATATGTCATGTTACTCGACTCTACACTCGTATCAAACTTGTGAATGCTTGTTCACTTTTAAGCAGATTTGTCAGAAGGAGAATCTGATGATTATGAACCTGAGTATGAGAAATTATCCTCTGGTTCAGCAGAACCATGGGACGATGTGAGATGGATTTCTGCAGATGGTTTTGATTCCGCCTCAGGAACTAATATAAACTTAGAAAGAGAGAGTGAAGTTAAATCAGTTGGAGAAGAAAACCACTCAACCACATCCCAATCCAAGCTGGCAGAAGAGATTGACCAAGAAAAAGCAAGTCTGGTCCAGGAAGCTGAAATAACGTCAGGGGTAGATGAGGATGATAAAGCTTATGATTTTGAGGATTTGGAGCAGCTGATGGCTGAGATTGGTAACATGCGCAATGGCCTGAGATTGATGCCCGATTTCCAGAGGAGGGAGATGGCTGCAAAGCTGGCAATGAAGATGGCTGCAATGTTTGGGGATAGCAGTGGAGGTGAAGAGGAGGATTTCCTTGACGAGAGTGAGAAAGTATAACACCGTCTTTGCAATTATTTAGTAACAGCATTTAAGAACAGGAGTTGTTTTCTCCAATGTTTGTAACGATTTTATGAATATCACGTAGTCGAGGGATGAATTTTGGAAGAATGTATGTGAGTGTGATGATGTAGTGTTGCGTATTTCAAAGTGTTTGCTTGTTCGTATCTTTTAGTTTTCAAAGCTATTTTTTGTCTGGAACAACGCCATTTTTGGTAATGGATGTTTCCATTTCCTACTTTTCTTGGTTATTAGTGATAAGGTAGTATGGGAAAAAAAAGATTACGTATTCCATGGATCTAAATCACCTCCTATCAACCAGTAGTTATGTATTTACTATTATTTGATGGAGCCCTTAGAGTTGAAGTTTATACTTGGAAGAGACCCATGCATAAGGTATGTGATTATGTAGTGGTGGAATTAACTTCTTCGTGGCTTAACATATTGCAATGTCTTTGCTTTTGATGATGCGTATAAGCAAGAAATTAGGGGGACCCAATCACCTTCCATCACTGTTAACAAGTGATGCAAGCTCAATGATGGGCTTTAGAGACTTTTATTTTATGGTCACTTTAATCAACAGAAACAACTACTTATCCTCTAATCCACTCAATCAAGTGAATGCCTGCCTTGCTTTGTATTTATGGAAAACCTGCTAATTTGTATATAATAACTCCCATGTGCCAAGTACATATATGATTTAATCATCATAAATGATTTCCTATAAATCTTTATCATGTCTAGTGTCTAGATAATAAGGCTAAAGAACAAAGAGATGTAGAGTTGTATGGTCAAGCAGATTGCTCAAAATCAAAATTGTAATATAATAATACTTTAGGGCCAACAAATTTGATGTCTTAGAAAGTTGTGATCTCAATACAGGATCCCACCGGAAAATTCAATCTCAAGTCCATTTTGCATGCAGTAGCTCAAACAATAATTCTTATTCAACCATTTAACTCATTCTCAAACTCAAAACTAATTATTATTAAACCATTGAGCTGTTGCAAATGTCTGTTTTGAATGATGAGATTTTTCAGGCGGCCTCATATCGACAATAATCTTGATTTGGGTGTCATCTAAAATAGTAGACCCATACCATCTGACCCGACCCGTTATTATTAGGCTGGTTTTATAATCATCACGCCCATAGCTTGGCTGTGAATTCCAAATGTTAATATAGCTATAGCTAATGAGTCGGCATCAGCAGCAAAACAATGTTTAACGACAAAGCATGCATAGCATAGCACAGGACAGCTACTTTTAACCGAACCAATTTTTGCTCCTCTTGAATATTAGTCCAAGTGCAACATTAAAAAATGTACATGTCTATATATAAAGAAATAAATAAAAAAAAAAAATAAAAAAAAAAAAAAAAAATTGCTATTTTAGTAATTTCTCTGGAAAAAAACTGCACAGTGCACACACACACAACCCCATCATCACCACTAACCCATTTCCTATATAAAAAACCACTTTCCCCTTCACATCTAAAACCAAAAACACCAAATGTTAACCTCCTGAAGAAAACCAACTTATCATCATCAGTCAAAAAACAAGATAAAAAGAAAAAAGATGAAGCCTATTTCCATTTTCTTCCTCTCAGTCCTGATCATCATCATCATCCAAGCTGCTTCCAGTTCCAACCAAACCTTAATCAACTCGACCTGCAAAACCGCAGCTAACGACAACCCGAACATCAACTTCAGCTTCTGCACGACATCTCTTCAGGCGGCCCCAGCCAGCCGGTGCGCCACCCTCAAAGGCCTCGGTACCATTTCCATCCGCTTAATCCGCTACAACATAACCGACACGCGCTGCCACATCAGACAGCTTTTGAAGAACAGCAAGAAGCTGGACCCTTATGTCAGGCAGTGTCTTGACGATTGCTTCCAACTCTATTCGGATGCTATACCTTCGGTCAAAGAAGCCATGAGATTGTACAACCAAAACAAATTTGACGATGCCACCACACAGATAAGTGCGATCATGACCGACTCGACTACTTGTGAGGATGGATTTGGGGAGAGAAAAGGGGTGGTTTCCCCTCTCACGAGCAGAAATGGCTATTCTTTTGAGCTCTCGGCTATAGCGCTTTCTGTTATGCGCATTGTGCAGACGGGTTCTGGCTAATTGTGTTTTAGTGTTTATTTGTGTTCTTCCAAATCTTCAAGTTATGCTTATTTATTATCTTTGTCGTTAGGGTTTGATTACGGAAACTAGCCCTGAGCTTAACTACAAAAGATGATTAAAAAGAAATAAGAAAAAAAAAAGAAAAGGCCTCAGTTGTCTTTTCAGAATTCAAGAGGGTTTTGTAATTTGAAAAGATAGTTGAGTTGGTCGTAGTTAGGCTTACCCTTGGGGTACTTATTGTAGTTCACCCTTGCTGTTATGCAGTATATATTTGTATGTGGCTCATAAACTATTTATATATGTACCTATTGGAATGGAAAACAGGGTTGAAATCCTACTTCACAAGCAATTCCATGGTACTGAGTGACTTCTACTTAATCTATTGTCTTCGACTTTTGCACACATGGAACGACTATTGTCTGCTGTGCTGTGAGTATTGTACAAGATTATTTTAGATGCTGTGCTATTGTAAACATCAAATCAACTCCATCAGAACCTAGCTTGATATATAAAGACTAATTATAACTAGTCGATTTTACCATGTAACAGAAATAGGTCCGCTCAAAAAAGAAATGCCTGCTGTATGAGATTCTTTACTAGAAACTTCAGAGTGAAAAAAAAATCACAAGTTTAGGAGATTGGCTTCTAGCCAACCAATAAAACGAGAGCCCAGATANAGAAGGAATGAAGTCTGTAATGAAAGTAAACCCTGTGAATGACAAATAATCCATCTGATAATATAAGAACATCATGCACTCAGCAAATACTTTGCAAGTACAAACAGTACAAATTATTGAACTCCAGTTTAGGGATACCTATTTTATCAAATGAGACATACTTATTTCCCATTCTGGAGCCAAACCTAAAATCCCAAGTTCATGCAAAACAACCATCTAATTGGAATAAAAGAGATAAAAACCCACCCGAAATAGACAAAAGCCATGCATAACTTCTTAGCTAGACATCGGGTGGTTGTAGATATATTCTACCGCGAGCGGACACGAGTCGATTTTGTCAGCCTCCTTATCAGGAATTTCCAGCTTAAACTCTTCCTCAAGAGCCATCACAATCTCTACTGTGTCTAAGCTATCTAGCCCCAGATCCTTCTGGAAATGAACATCCGGCGTCACCTGTGCACATTACAATATTAAAGAAAGATCACGAGATTCGGGCTTCAATCCCCATTTTTAGGAATTGGATACAAACAAGCGTTGAAAAGGATAACATCATAAACTAACTGAAAGATGTTTAATGTTCATAAGAATGAGACAGAGAAGGGTTTTACAAATATTTACGGTAATGCGTGGTATCAGCCTTGTAGAATTCATTGTTCTGATGAACCTAGTGCATAATTACATAAACAGGACACAATATTCAGGGGCATTTTCATTTAAACATGTTTACCACAGAAGAAACCTCATCTTACACAAAAAGAGTATTTAAAATTTTAAGTATAGAAATTGCAGATTTCCATGGTTGCACTCAGCAAGGAATAGCAGTACTATCAGTATTGTCGTTTAAACTGAACAAGAACGCTAGAATTATTCATTTTATCATGTCTATAAATCATTTAATTCCATCGTTTTCTTGTTACTAAAATGCAGGAGTTCACCCCACCTCATCTAAATCTAGTCTACTTGTAATAAAGCACATAACTTTAGTATTTCATCCAAATGGGTATTTCAATAACGAGCTCAGGAATCTAACCACTATCGAATCCAGCGTCAAAAGAGCTTAGGTCAAGATTAATATTTATCAAAATTCACGCAAATATTAAAAAATTTCCCCTTTTTGCTGCCAATACCCTAAACTTCTCCGGTGATTGTCACCTTTATATAACTACAAATTCGAGGTGAAGCTTCTTAACTCCTCGAGACAAACACCATCAACATTCAAATTCACAGGAATCAGGAAAATACAGTGCTTTGTGTGAATTTTGGGAAAACAGAAAACTTTAAATAGAAAATGGAAATTAAATTGGGAAAAAAAGGGATACCTTGGATGGGTCGACTTTGGGGTAGCTCTTGATGACATCGAGAACCCGATCCACCACCTCCTGTTTGTCGAGGTGATCGTCTCCGTGCGATGACATTGATCGAAAGGCGAGCAAACTGGATCCTTTTAGGTTCAGAGGCCCCGATGCCGGGACCCGAATGTGGCGGAGAATGCTGGATCTCAACGCCGACGCCATTTTGCCCGAGAAAAGAATGGAACCTTTGATCTCTTTTACCTCTCTGTGTGGAGTAGAATCAGCTACTGTTGGATGGGGGAATTAGATCGTGGTTGGAGGGTGTTTTCGGTGTTTCCAGTTCTGAGCTTAAAGGATTGCCTTTTCGATATATAATTTTCCAACTAATAAGTATTTACAAGATTTTATTTTTTTGTAGGTTATAGTTATAGTAGTATAATTTGATTCAAATACCAACTTGTTTCCATGAAAAACATTTCAAAAATTCAAAACTAAGAATAAAGGAAAAAACATCATATTGAAAATATTAACCAACTTTTAAAGAACCAACATTTTTAGTATTTTACACAACATGGTGAGACTATATAATGCAATAGTATGTAGTGGTACAATTTTGTATTATGCCATCACATTGTGCAATTATATGGTATGATGAATCATAATATGGAAGTGTTCCAGAACATGGTTAAAAAAATATATAATTTTTTGTACCAAAAAATATATATAGTTTTTATTTTGGGTGAAAAAGAGGTAGAAAATTACACAAAATCGACAGACCTCGGCCGGCGGCAAAACCGCATAAGCTTCCGCCAGCCATGCCACTGCGTGTTGCATATATATATTTTTGTTCATTAAATATAATCTGTTTCCTTCGTCGTCCTCCCTCGAACGCGCAGAAACACGCAGTGGCACTGTTGATTTACAGCAGCTCTCTTTGAAGTTTACACACAGACGCGCAAAAGCCGATAAAAATTACACTTCACGTTTCTTTTTTGGCCCATCTTTTTTGCCGGCGAGATCTTGAGGCCTCCGTCGGAAAGAATAAAGAGGCAACATTCCTGATTCCGAAAGGCAGCCCTCTGATCCCCTCACGATTCTGATCGATGGCTCCGGTTTCGGCTCTCGCCAAGTACAAATTAGTCTTCTTGGGGGATCAATCCGTTGGTAAAACGAGTATTATTACTCGCTTTATGTACGACAAATTCGATAACACTTACCAGGTCTCGGTTCAATTGACGTTTTAAATTTCCTCATTGTTGTCGTTGTTTGGTAAAAAAGTTGTGCTTTGAATAGTGATCTGAACACTCTATATCACGGATAAACTAGTTAAGTTTTACCTTTTAGTAATGATCTAACCCGTTTTCAATTGTCAGACACTGCAAGTTTGCACCTTTTTCCTTCCTTTAATTCACAAGTGATCTGATATTAATTAAGGTCCTGATTTGTGAGTAAGGATTTTATGATTTGCTGAGTTACTGGCTCATTTCTTCTGTTGTTCTAGTAATCAATGTGCACATTAGGCCTCGAAGATTGAACTGTACCCCTACATTTTCCCTTCTTGGCCATGATCAGAGTCTATCACGATGTCATCACTATACTTTCTGCTTAACTTATAATGATGAATATCTGATAGTTGGAGTGGGAGTAGTGCTGAAGGAAAATTTCAAATCGGCATTCTTTACATTGTAATGATGTTGCCTGTGTATAACTCTAGTGTTATGCTCTGGAATTTCTTGTTAAACAAGAACTGTGATCTTTTAAATTTTGTATCTGAGCATTTGTAAATCCTCAATTTAGCTTGATACTTGTTTTTGTTTCAGAATCAGTTTATGCTTGATACTTGTTTTTGTATTTAAACTGACATGAAATATACCCCTGTAAGTTTGTGACTCCGTATTTGCACTTTGGCTCACCTTACTCACAGTCTACTGCTATGCAGTCTCGCTGCTAATTTCACTTGTGGATTACAAAATTTTTTATTTATCATGAAAAAGTTTAATTACTGATCGACTTGCATACCTCTAAATATTTTGTGCTTTCTGTGTATAGCCAAAGAAAATTTCAGTATGTAAATATCTAAAGTTCTCATTGTTTTTTTATTTTCTTATTATTTTCCAATAATTTGTGTTCAGGCAACTATTGGTATTGATTTCCTCTCCAAGACAATGTATCTTGAAGATCGAACTGTACGTTTGCAGTTATGGCAATATATGATTCCCAAAGCAGTTATTCATGCATGCATCGTTCGTATTTATATCTGCACATTATACAGTTTGAATGAGTACAATGAGAATATACGGTGGACATCTTGATCTCATCTGCCTTGTGCAGCTGGAATCTTGTCAGATGAATGAATCTATATGATGTTCTTCTTTTACTTCAAACGAAATGTCTAGTGCTTCTCTTTTGCTGTTCTCCTGTTACTGACTCAATTATGTTACACGAATTTCAGTTGCAAAGAATTTTCTTATCTTGCACGTTCAGGGATACTGCTGGACAAGAAAGATTTAGGAGTCTCATCCCCAGCTATATTAGGAACTCCTCTGTTGCAGTCATAGTGTTTGATGTTGCAAGTAAGAGTTTTATCTTTTCATTGTGCAATCTAAAGTATTTTGTTCTCGATAGGATGTCTGCTTTGCCCCAGATCTGCTTTTAGTTTATATTGAAAAGCATTTTTGCCTTTCTGTGTTTCATGCCAACTAAAATAACATTGTGTTTTGTTATATTGATTATATTTCATTGGCAATTAGGCAGATAGTCCTTTCTTAACACTTCAAAGTGGATCGAGGAGGTTCGCACTGAGAGAGGAAGTGATGTTATTATTGTCCTTGTTGGCAACAAAACTGATCTTGTGGATAAAAAGGTAAAAGGTTTCTTTTTTTTATATCTCTAGTTATGTATCCTACTTTTCTGTAGTTTTTCCTTATAAACGTTAGAAATTAATGGAAAACTTTTTCCCCACTTGTTCAGTTACATATTTACGATTTCAATTTTACACATAATAGTTATGTGGAAGATAGTGGTGGATAAATTATTAATTAGATGTTAAGTTTGGACATTTTGGTTTGGGGTTTCCTGAAAATTTAAATTTTGGTTCTATTTTGATCTATTTGAAAAAGTTTTGATAATTTAATTCAGAGCTACTCGCTGGAAATTTTAGAAAGCAGAGAAAGTGAGCATTTTATGACTGAGAAAACTGATTATTCATGAGTGTTATCAAATCACGCGCCATGGTGGGATTTTGGCCATTTGCTGCCATCCGCCATTGATAACACTGTTCATGACTGTGTTTAACATTTCTTGCATCTGGAGAAGATAATCTCCACTTTGACAGTTAATAAGTAACTTTATACCTCTATGCTAGAGTTTTTTCAACCTTTTTATTTCCACTTTTCATTTAGAATAGTAGAGGTTGTGACGTTTTGCATGATGCAGACGGAAGTTGATTCAGTTATTCTCATTCTATTCAATACATAATATTCTGATGATGCTTTGTTGACCCAACGAATGGTGGGTAATTGCAGGCAAGTATCTGTAGAGGATGGAGAGGCTAAAGCTGGTGAACTTAATTTCATGTTTATTGAAACTAGCGCGAAAGCTGGCTTCAACAGAAAGGTAGCCCTGAAATTCGCCCTCCCTTATAATACTTGATTCATTGATACAATTGTCCATTTTTTCCCAACTTTTTATTATATATATATGATATGATGGGGTCCTGGGGATACCACACCACATCTGCTGCACCAACTCTCTTCATTAAACCTGTTTGCCTACTTTGATAAAATTTGGTGTGATAATATACTAATTGCGCCCGGTGATGAGGTCATTTGCCAAAAACAAATGGATATTCCTTTTTTCATTTGATGACACGTGTAATTGTACCAAAGAGAAGACAGCTCTTCTGCAACTGAATATTACATGAAAATTAATCATTAACTCTGTTCAGGCATTATTTCGGAAGATTGCGGCAGCATTGCCAGGAATGGAAACAATATCATCGACAAAACAAGAAGATATGGTTGATGTGAACCTCAAGTCCACCAACGCCAACTTATCTCAGTCTCAACAGCAGTCGGGTGGATGGCGCTGCTGATCAATTTAAGGTGTTGATTGTCATGTGTTTTTTTGTCTGGACCAATGCATTGGTGCATGCATCTGTGTGAAGATCTTGCCACCAGCGACAAGGAATTTTGGGATTGATTTTTTGCGAGTATTTCAAATTTGCATTGTTAGCCTTTGTCATTGTTGTTCCTTGTATTTGTATTATGTTGTGTCCCATATGCTTATATATATGTTCATTTGGTGAACGGTTTCTATTTTTGGTTATTTGGTGTATTTATTTTCATGACCTTCTTGTGCAATGTGGATGTGTTGAAGCTATTAATAAGCCTTTTAANAGGAAACCCTGCCCACAGGCTCAAACTTTGCTCTCCATTCTCCAGAACTACCAGCAAATCACTCCTCAGACCACACAAGCTGCTATTTGCCATGTCCTGTTGGGCATCAAAGCCCAAAACTCCACTAATTACCTACGACTCCCCTTAGGCATTGGCAAGTCCAAAGTAGCTACATTTTCATACATAGAAGAATCTTCCCCTTAGGCATTTTGGCAAGTCCAAAGTAGCTACATTTTTATACACAAGTCCAAAGTAGCTACATTTTCATACATAGAAGAATCGTCCCCTTAGGCATTTTGGCAAGTCCAAAGTAGCTACATTTTTATACATAGAAGAATTTGTTAAGAAAAGAACTTCAAACTGGAAAAACAAATCTCTCTCAAATGCAGGTAAATAGATACTCATGAAGGCAGTTTTGGGAACCCTGCCCACTTACTCCATGGCATGTTTTATGCTGCCCCAAAAAACAATCAAGAAGCTTTCATCTATATTTGCAGATTTTTGGTGGAACAAAAGTGATGGCATATCTAAAGGGATACACTGGAAATCCTGGCCTCTAATAACCATGCCAAAAACTATGGGAGGTCTTGGCTTCCAGGATATGCACTACTTCAACAAGGCCCTAATCTCTAAGCAAATTCGGTTTTTCATGAGTGCACTAAACACATTGAGGTGGATTGCCACTTTGTTCAAGATGTTGTTCTTCAGGGTTTCATTTTTACTACTCATGTTCCTTCTGGGAAACAACTCGCTCACATCTTCATCAAGGCGCTTGGAAAGCGTGAATTTGATTTCTTTCTTGGCAAGTTGGGCATTCGAAACCCGCATGCTCCAACTTGAGGGGGGGTGTTATTGTATATATATTTATGTAGCATATCTTGTGTATTATTTTGAGGCGATATATTAGGGATAGTTAGTATCTTGTGATTAGTTAGTTTCCTTATACATCATGTAATATTGGTTATATATTTTGGT
>BKCP01008515.1:2087975-2123197 GCA_008636005.1 Striga asiatica
GTTGAGATTATTTTTGTTAGTATATTGTGATTTGTGATAGTTTGCTCCTGGTATGTGTTGTTGGTTTTTGAATTATAAAACAACTTCTGAGAATCTTAACGAGGGTATCAACTATCAAAGTTATGTTCTTACCTTTGTTTGATGAGTGTTGAGCTGAAAACTGTATATTTATTCAGCTTTCTTTTGAAGTTCAAACAAACAATTGGCACCTAACAAGTGGAGTCGGACTTGTTATTAAAGTCGAGTTTATCGACTTCTTGAGCAACTAGACTTATTTATTAAAAAAAAACTTTACATTACTAATTTATTTATTTCAGAACTAAAAAATAAAAGTACATCCAATCGGTCTTAATTTGAAAGAAGAAAAACCCAATTCCTCTTGATATTTTTTAAATATTTTATTAGATCCAATATTAAACAATCTACTTTATTAGATGGATTGTTTATATATAAAAAAAAAAATTGTTTACTACAAAATATCATATTTTGTAAAAATATAAAGTAAAATAATTATTTAACACTTTAAAGATATTATATTTTATACCTTACAAGTGTAAAGTATTGTGAAATGTCACCTGAAATAATAATAATAATAATAATAATAATAATAATCATGGTGGAATTATTGTTGAAATTAATTTGGATCTAACTGAGTTTGGAGATTGGAATCCCCTTCAAAATTACGCAAAGTGTGCAACTCATTGCCAAACTGCCAGTGGCTAGCACAAAAACGTGCATAACTTTGGAAAGGAAAAACGTACAAACGCACCGTTAAAATACTATTTGTGATGCACAGATTTCAGTTACTCGTGATTCAATGTTCCCAACGCTCGTCTCTCTATAAATAATACAGACAATTCATACCCTCCCTGTGCTGCACTACCTCACAAGAATAAGGTAAATCCCAGATCTTAGTTTCTTTGATATTGTCATTACGTGATTCGAGCTGCTTTAATGTTATTGTATTGGTTACTTCTCGATCTATATGATTCCGGTGTGTTTAGATTTAATCTGCGTCCTATAACACGTGGAATCGAGAATCATGTTCCTATCTGTGTTTTGCGTTGTTTGACGCCCTTGTTTGCTTAACATTTCATACAAAGTCTTCATTTTTACTTCGAATTCGATCTCCTAGCATTTTCTTTGTGAACGTGTAATTTGATTACCGATGAAACTGCAGATCAAATTGACCTTGCCATTCATTTTTTCTTCGAATTCGATCTCCTAGCATTTTCTTTGTGAACGTGTAGTTTGATAACTGATGAAACTGCAGATCAAAATGACCTTGCCATTCTGTGTGCTCCACAAGCTGAATTGTTGAATATAAAGCTTATTTCATTCAAAAAGATTGAACCTTTTGTTCAATCTATAATTCATGGTTAAGTGGTGCCTTATTAAGAGTACCTCTTCACGTATTAATTGCAGTCTTGAAATTCAGTCCTTTTCCTGTGGATCTGATATGAATAGCGTCAAGTAGAATGTGTTTTGATCTGCATAATCGTAGCAGAATGTTTCAAATTCATCCTTAAGTCAGATTTTGAAGGTTGCTCTTTCAGCTAATTTCAATCTCCATTTTTTCCATTTCATAATAAATAATCAACAATAAACTAACCCTTTCTCTCTTTATGCATCTATAAAGATAGTTCGTTCACCGGTAAATCATGTGTGCCTTGATTTGAATTAAATATAATTTCTGTAAAAATATTTTTCTGTGTATTCTGATATGTAGTTTTTCTAAAAAAAAAAAAAAGTGTATCAACAGTCATATGATATATTTGCTTTTGCAGATAATACTACCACAATCTCCACAGGCATTATGGGCACTGTTGTTGATGCTGCAAGCAAGGTACTTTCTCTTAAGCTTGTTTATTTCTTTACTTGTTGCAATCTTGACTGGCACCATAGCAACTCTAAACCCTCCCCAGTAGTCATATAAGTCAGCATGTACTGAACTTGCAGGCATCATATGAAACATGATAAGTTCAACACATGACTAACATTTTCCATTTGGTACAGGAAGTCAATGGAAGCTCGCACAAAGACAAGAAGGTGACTGTTGTTTTTGTTCTAGGTGAGTTCTTTGCGACTACTGGTTGCTTATGAAAGATGTTTTTTAGAGTAAACTTAGACGACTTACTTCTCTTGTTTCTGTCAATTAGAATATCTTAGCTGCACAAAGTTACACTAAAAAGAGATTTGTACTCCCCTCCCCTTCAGTCCTCTAGTAACTGTTAAAAATATATTGGATAGCTTTCTTACACTTTCCTTTCTGAATATGAGCAGGTGGGCCAGGCAGTGGTAAGGGCACTCAATGTGCAAATATTGTTGAAAATTTTGGTTATACTCATCTCAGTGCAGGTGATCTTCTCCGAGCTGAGATAAAATCTGGTTCTGACAACGGGTATAATCTTATTACTGTCTGCACCACTACTCGGACAATTGTGTTCTTCAAAATTTTGAAGATTTTTCTTTTATTTCCTAAAGTTAACTTTAGCTGTGATATATATATATATATATATATATATGTAGGACCATGATTCAGAATATGATTAGGGATGGAAAAATTGTGCCTTCAGAGGTAACAATTAAGCTTCTCCAACGAGCAATAGAGGAAAAGGACAATGATAAGTTTCTCATTGATGGTTTTCCTCGCAATGAGGAAAACCGTGCAGCATTTGAGTCTGTAGTGAGTCTTATATTTTCCTCTCTCTCTCTTTGACATATCTCATAACACATGTCATTGTGAAATGCATATACATGTGTTCTTTATATTTTAGAATTTAGACCATTTTATTTAATTATGCCTATGAAATGCTTGCTTTTGTCATGCAATTTTGTATGCCTGTTGATTATATTTACTATTATCCCCTTTGTTGTGGTGATTTGATCATCAACTGATTACACAGAATCCATGTAAGTTGACCTGCTCTGGTTTTTCTTTTTCTGTAGACTGGAATTGTGCCAGAATTTGTACTCTTCTTTGATTGTCCAGAGGAGGAAATGGAGAGGCGTCTGTTAAGTAGGAACCAGGTGCATTACATTAAATATAATCCACCTTTGTTTTCCTCTCATTCTTCATCTGGTTCTATTATGTATCTATTCTTATTTATTTCTGTTATTTATTTATTTGTTGCGTGCATGTTGTTTTCATGTTTGCAGGGTAGAGAAGACGATAACATAGACACAATAAGGAAGAGATTTAAGGTGTACATGGAGTCTAGTCTCCCAGTTATTGAATATTACAATGCGAAAGGGAAGGTCCGCAAGGTAAACTTCTATCATCAGGCCCGACTTTTATCATGATTACTTCATCTGTTATAGAACAAGTATAATGACATTTAATTTTCCTTTACTATTTTTCTTGTTTTGAATTTTCAATTTAGATAAATGCTGCAAGACCAGTTGAAGAAGTTTTTGAGGCTGTAAAAGCTGTTTTCTCCTCGCCCGTTGGCAAGGTAAATATACTTAGCAGTAATTTAATCGTCTTCAGATGAGACTATTAACACTAAGTTGAAGTAAACCTTTGGTATTCATCCTTTTTAGTTCTTTCTGGTTTCTGCTAAAACTATTCTTGATTGTTTGTTACAGGCTGCTGCTTAGTATGCTATCATACTTTTGTCGCACACCTGCACCGCATTCTAGCCTAGGTAATATAAATTGTTAAATTGGTGTTAAATTAAGTCTCATGTTAAACGTGTTCGTTAGCACCCTTTTATGATTTTATCGGATCTTATATAACATTTTGCATTCCCTGTTTTGAAATTTCATGCAGGTGATTTCGTAATATACAGATATACGTAGTTGGTTTCCTTCCCCATTGGAGTTGATGGGTTAACTTTATTGTTTTTTCTTTTTATTACTTTACTCGTTATATCATAATGTTGTTTCTAGTACAAGGTGTTGCGGCTATATTGGTGAAATTTGATGGAAACACTGAAAACTGCTGATTTGGTTCATATTGATAAACAATGTTGTTTGATGGGAAAAATGAGTTGTTTCATTCCTTAAATAATTAGAATGCAGTGCTAAACTTAAGTGTGTGGTGAAGAAGAGGAATTAAGTCACTTAATATAATTTGAATATGATAGGTATTTCGAGGAGCAATTATAATGAACGGTACAACTTTACTAGGTCGGATCCCATGAAATGTTCCCAGTATAATAAACCGCCAACTGGTGACCAAACAAATAAAGTACATTTGCCTTTGAGAGTAATTAACCGGTTTAGAAACGATATCACCATGGATAACCGTCACCTTTTGGCTCCACAACTTCGATAGGTATGTCAAAGCTCAAACCCAGTTGAGCAACATTAATATTTTCCATATATTTTTTTTTTTTTTTTTTTTTNGTCTTAACATATTTTCCATATATTAAGTTATAAAAAGAAAATTAAAACAAGGAGTTTTGTAACAAAATGAAAATGAGACGTAACTCTCTCTAGTATTTAGTGACCGTTTTGCGTTAAATGGATAGATAGTGTACTCGGTAAGTTTCTAAATTGCATTTATGGGTTCCCACTCCAAACTCATTGTAATAATTTTGGCAAGCCAATTTAATTTTCATATTGCTATAAGATTTGATTGCATCTCAACAGAAAGCGATGAATAGTTGCAGACTCACTTCAACTATCACTCCACTTCCTATTGACAAAAGCTCAAGTTTGTAGTTGCGTCAGTTCAAATACTTCTTCGCATGCACGTTTTCCAGATAAAGAAATAAAAGACGCACGAACTATCAGTCCAGTATAACATGCAAAACTATCATTAGACGAGGACATTTAACAAAAAAACAACATACAACATTTATTTCGCAGCTCTCAAATTACATGGATCCATATAAATGAAATAAAAATAAAAGTTGTTCCTTCATATACCATCAAAATTGAATTGAGATAGCCAACAAAAACATGCACTGAATCCCGTAAATTTGGAATCGGCAATCAACTTTTCACAAACACAATAATACATATGATAATTGATTAGGTAGTAATGTATGGAGCTGGTAAGAATGGGAATGGTGCAACGGAGGCATATGCAACTGGTGGTCGGGTTGGGATTGTGTTTTTCAGAGGGTGGAAGGAAGATGAAGAAGAAGAAGGATCATCTCCTCCTTGTGTTTCCTGAGGAAGATGATGAAGTACAAGTCCACCCATAAACACAGGAAGATAAAGGAGGCTCCCATGGAACATTCTCCTCGCGTTTTTTATTGTACGGTTTAGAAAGAATGATGTTGCAGTCCAACTGATTGCAAGAGCAAGCGCTGTGGACTCAGCAAAGAACCACCCTGAAGTGATACCCCCTGCACATAATAATTATCGACACAATCATCTGTAAATGAAACAGCACATAAATGTATTATATCTAATGAAAACTGTCCGTCCGCCCAGTTACAATGGTCACTCACAGTCATAAGCCAGATACCCTAATGGAAGCAGATAAAGACAGTTCCTCAGAGAGACAAGGGCTGTTCTGCGACCACAAGAATCAGCAAGTGAAAACATCTTGAACCTAACATTGAAAACCAAAAAACAAGAGTTTGTTTATATAGGACACAAAAACTGGGAAATATATTTTAAAAGATATCAATCTACCACCAACCGAAATTAATGACAACACATACATACCCTCCATCTGCATAATCTTTGCGGCATAAGTAAGCAAGAGCCATAAAATGAGGTATTTGCCAAAAATATAGAGCAGCAGGAAGTATCATCCCATTAAGGGAGATCTGCCCCGAAGCTGCACCCCACCTTTGGAAACAGCAAATACAACTTGTCAGAGAGCTGTTAAAATTGATTATTCATAATATTATTCATGAACATCATGATACAAACACACGCACACTCCCTCCTAATAAACTTGCAATAAGGCACTCAGCTTGTAAATCATTCTCATGCAGATTAATGTCTACAACAACAAATTTACCACAAAAAAGAAATGGAAAACAAGCAACACTGATTTGAACAAAGCTCCCTTTATAAATGGATCCATGTGTGGCACTACCATCTGAGTTCAAAACTGCATGATGCAAAACTTGACATTCATTAGGGCATGATTTTCCTTTTTTTGTTCCCCAAAACCATACAAGAGTATAAATAACCAAAATATGCTGCACAACGGAAAAGCTGAAATGACGACGGATGCCAATGACAAGGTTGCTTAATTGCTTGGAAATGGTGTAATTGCAACATTATCAGGCCACTCTAATCTAAGCAAATGCTCAACTATCAAAATGGCTGCCCCACTTATTCTATGTTATGCTCATTCTCAGCATTGATACTAAGACAAAAATACAAAAACATTCTCTTAATTCTGCAATGAAAGTTTACAGCCAACATTTGAAGAAGCTGTAGGCTCTTTTTTCTATCCTTCTATTTTCAGTTTAAAGGGATAGGCACCTTGAACTGTCCAAAAATATTGAACAGCGAAAATGCAGAATTTCAACACAGTATGATTGTATTTTGTACAAGCTACATGAACGGAGCAAATATGCAGGAACTCAAACTAATTACATTTTTCAATCAGTGGACTTTGTATTGCATCAAAATATTATCAGTCCTTAAGCATGAAAAAATCCAAAATGATTTCAAGAGATTGAGCCTTCTAAGATCATATCATCCAAACATAAAAAAAACTCTAGTATCTAGCAATAACAATAACTACTAAACCAACAATGAAAACACTTATCCATGATTTATGCCTTGTTTCATATGATCTATCATACAGAAACAGATTTATGAACTTAACAGGGATGCTTATTCCATTGTTTAAACTATCGACTTACGGGTCATGCAATGTCATTACCATCTAATCAATCTATCTATCTATCAAAAGAAGGAAATAAACAAATTTGGATACTCTATAGATGAGAAGTTCTCCATAATAATGTACATGAAATTCTACTACAAAAATAAATAATTTACCCAAGAAGAGGTGGGATTGCACCGACTATAGCTCCAACCCAAGTGTTAACTGGATGAATCTGCTTCAAAGGAGTATATACAAATGCATAAAGCACGAGATTAGATACTGCAAGTCCAGCCGCCAGCATATTAGCCTGCCACAAGAAATTCCAGAATCGATCCCTTAGTAATAACATTTGAACAATGTTACAGATCACCCGTAATATTATCAAACATAAGAGTCCATAACCACCTTGCAAGCCAAAAGAGCAGTGCCGCCTATACCCATTGAAGCAGCCCAGGCAACTGCATGTGGTATAGTAATACTTCCTGAGGGCAGTGGCCTGTGTTTCGTTCTATTCATTTTCGCATCATTTTTCACCTCAAACACCTATGTCATTGGAAAGTGCAAAGCTAAGTTTGAGCCAAATGAAGGTAGAAAACAAGCACCAATTGTAGTGCCACTAGACACCTTAAAAGGAAGAAGGTTATACAAAACTGAGCGCCATATGGGTTCCAGACTTTAAGAGGAAGAAGGTTATACAAAACTAGCCACTAGTCTTTAGTGGCTAGATATTTAAATATTTTCTAAATAAGAACTTATGCCTTCTCCTTTATTTATTTGTTTTCCAGACTAATTAACCAAAGATGACATAGAAGGGCAGTACCAATAAATAACCAAAAACCCAAAATGCCCTCAGGATCATGTTGACTATAGAAACTTGGTATGGCATAATGTGATTCAAGCTAATTCGTTCAGCCATATACTTATTATTCTAAATTTTCTAAAATATCTGCATTACAAGAATGGAAAACAAAAATGCAGAAGACCTGGTTCAACGAGTTAGCAGAAGCTGCAACCATCATGGTGCCAGCACAAGTGCAGCAAAGGCCAAGATAGTCTATGGAACCACCACTCCCAAGTATATATCCAGTACCAGATGTAGCAACCACTAGCATGCTGGAGATAAAGATTGAAAGGATGAGAAAAAAATAAACACAACAGTGTAATTCTTCACTCCTCTGCTTATCCGTTGGTTTTGACGGATCCAATAAAAGAAAAAAATCATAATTAAATGTAAGCTACCCGTAGAATACTTCAGTCAGCATTTTTCCATATTGGGTAGGAAGTGGCATACAGAAACCATTGAGTCTTCAACACAAAAGGTAAACCGAAATATAATTTTATCTATGTTCATCTCAACAATTACAGATAATTTCCACAAATGAATTAGTGGTATCGACGTATAGCCTTGGTAGAGACAGAACTTAAAAAGGATGTTAAACAATTAAACTTAAGAGAACCTGAGGCGAGCTTTGGAAAGCTCCCAATAACATCGGCCATAGTGCTTAGCCAAGTCCGCTACCTCCTTGGCCTTAAAAAAAGATGCAGCAGTCAACCGCGGAAATTCAATGGCACTAGCAGAAGTTGAACGAGCCCCGGATTGGAACCATTTTAGGGTATCTGTGGTTAATGTGGTCTCCGGGGCGGAGAAATTGGATCGAGCGAGGAGACCATGGCAACTAGCAGATTTAGGGGAACTTCCGAAGAGGTAAAGTAGAGAGGAGCCGGAGTTAGAGTAGGAAAGTTTGGATGAGAGACTGAGTGAGTTTCTTCTCCACATTGCTGGTTATGTCAGCTTTCTGATTTATATACCTGTTGGGTCGGAATCAGGAATCAGTTCACATATATGCAAGAAGATGGTTTACGTTCAAGTCAAGGAGAGAATTGGATTTTCTCAAAATAGAGAGAGTCTTTTATGCACGGGAATTTGAATAGAAACCTAAGAAGCTCTTTTTGCGATTCCCCGATCAGAGGCTAGAAAAATCATTCTTAGGTAAGAAGTACCTATACTGACTTTCTTTTCAGAAGGAATAGTAGTCGGGCAAGGGCTTTTCTATGACTTCCGTATTTCTCACGATTCAGGAATTGAACGCAAGCAAATTACCTACTTATTGTACTCTTATCAAACCGCCGGCCATATTCTCACCAGCGGTTACAGTTCTCCGACTCCAAAACACCAATTGCCCCATTTTAGCCAAACATAGAAAAGTTATCATTTTAATCTACGCGTACCTTTTTCAACTCGAAACCTCGATTAACCTCTCCTCTGCTATTCCTCTCCCGGAATTTCCAAACCTGTCCACATCAAAATGAGATTTTTAAATCAAGGCCAGTACTTGGAATTTCAGTTCAGCTGAATTCTCCGCACTCACCGCCGCTGGGACGCCTTTGGTCTGACCTATGTGTGCGAGGGTGGGCGTGCGGGCCTGGGAATATTTTTTCTCTGCTCGTCTCACGAGATCATAGAGAAATTTGAGGGCGTTTACAGTTATCTGTTGTAGCTTTTGTGAGATTTTTTTGTGAGCGGTCCATGTGCAAGAGATAAGAACGGGTTCGTGTAGGTGTAGCTTAATTTATTTGTTGGTGAAAGCAAGTCTTTTGGTTATGGTTATGGCCTGAAGAATACATTTTTAGTTTTACTACCCCAAATTCTTCATCCCTACTATTGTCCCAAGTCCTATCTTATTTTTTGCTTGGAGAAAAAATTGGTGAAAAATTTTAAAATATGAAATAAGGTGATATCCCTCCCTCAATATGTAAATGATAGTTATGCGTCAAATATGGTGCTTTATTATTTAATTTATCAAATTATGGTGCTCTGTAATTTTATGTGTGAATTTTTTATGCTTCAGAATAACATGTACATACTAAATATTTATCTATAACTATTATGACTTTTTACTTTTGTATTTGTTTAATCTCTTAACCATGTAATCTAGGAGTATAGTACTATTAAAGAGTAAAAAATAGGAAAATTATAGAATAAGAAGTTATAGTTACAAACTTAAAGTGTATAAATAGTGAAATTTGTAAATAAATGTGTTAAATTGATTCATTGTCAATTTCAAATTTAAATTGGGAAGATAGAAAAATAAAATGAATGAATACATATATTTCAATGTTATTNATTGTGAATCATCAAAGTAGAATAGTTAATTCAAATGTACTTATGTGCAAAAACTTTAAATAAAACAACAACAAAAAATGGAAAGCTTAAACACGTTTACATTAAGAATGTCTTCAACTTCAAGTGCTCCACTTAAAAGGAGTTAAGAAACCAAGTTTGAGCACTCCTCCCTCTAAGTTTCCTTGCAACTACATCTCCACATAAACACACGATCCATCGAGAATGATGATGATGATGGTATTCCGGTCCTCATCATATATACACTACACATAGATGGTATGATATATAGATGAAAATAAATAAATATACAGATGCTTAATTAATTATACCGCAAGCACATCATTAACAACCCCTCTATTACTACTACTACTACTTCTGTCCTCAAACCTTATGTACTTGTACCATCTTGCGCAAAACACATAGACCACAAAATCAGCAGTTGTAAGAGCTGCCAATAGGTAATAAAAGTTGTCCAAATGCCCATTGTTAAGGTTCCTAGGAATCCAACCGGGCATATCATCAGAAGTGGAGGCCTTCATCACAATGCTGACGATCAAGCTGCTGACATAGTTCCCCAACGAAATCGAAGTCATACTAAGAGCACTCCCGAAGCTTTTCAACCCATCCGGTGCTTGACTGTTGAAAAACTCCAACTGTCCAACATACATAAAGACCTCCGAGGCCCCAATCAACACGTACTGTGGTATCTGCCAGAATATGCTCAAGCTGCTCGACGACTCCTCCTCCTCTGATTCCCGCGCATATTTCAACCGGAAATGTTCGACAGCTCCCGCGGAGAGCATGGCAGCCACGGCTATGATGAGGCCGATGCCCATACGCTCGAGCTCTGTGAGGCCATTCCCCGATTTTCTAAACCTAGAGACAATGGGAATGATGATGCGGCGACTAATGAAGATGAAAGAGGCGACACTTAGAATGTCGAAGCTGGACATGCTGGCCGGGGGTATGTGAAAGCCCGAGAGGGTTGTTTTCATTGCGGCACCTTGTTCCACGAAAAGGGATGTCATTTGAGTGAACACCACTGAGTAGAGGATAGTGCACAACCAAATCGGGAGGAGTCTTAGTATGCATTTTACTTCTTCCACTTGTGTTACAGAGCAAACCCGCCATGGATTAATAATGTTATCATCTTCTTGTGTCACTACAGCAGCTTTGTCTAGAAATCTGCAATAATCATCATCATCATCATCAACTTATTATGATTATTATTTAATCATTGAATACAATAGAATATTCTTTCTTATGTGCAGAGATTGGATTATACATTTATACTATACTACTCACTTGAATCCCTGTGTATGAAGTATTTTTCTTCCTCCATTATCAGCAAGATCACTTCCTTGTACTTCATATAAACAAACTCCGTTATCGGCCACTTCAACTTTCCATTTTCTAAATGCTGCAGTTAGAACCTGACAGAATCTTGAAAAAGGGTTGCCTTTTGGTGTGATGTGCCTATATATTGGTGTTCCAAGCAGGAACAGAATCAGTGCAAGTGTAGCAGAGCCAGCAGATGCCCAGAAGCCAATAGCCCAAATGCCCTTATCCTCATAATACCCGAGCACGGTGTTTGAGAAAAGACTTCCCAGATTCAATGCCAAGTAAAAGTAGCTAAAGAATGCAACTTTTGAGTGGCTCTCCTTGGGATGATCTTCGTCAAATTGGTCGGCTCCAAATGTAGCAATAGTGGGTTGATAGCCTCCATTTCCAAGGGCGATTAGGTAAACCGATACATAAAATAGTGCTAGATGGATAGTGGAATGAGGTGCGCAAGAAGTTTTCCCATCCCCACAACCGCTCGGCTTCACTAGGAACAAGTATGATGACAGTGACAACAAAACCAATCCCTGAGGAAAATATACATCCATACATCCATCACTCGCCATAAATTAATACTATATAATTGTAACTAGCCTAGCCTGCAGAAAGGGAAATTAAATATACTTACAATGACAAATATGAGTTGAAAAATGGCGCAAGTTTTGTATCGACCCCAATATGAGTCACTGAGGAAAGCCCCAAGAAGAGAGAACAAGTAGACAGTGCCCGTCCATTTGCTCACATTGTTTGCAGCAGTAGCATTGTCTTGCCCCATCACTCTCGTCAGGAACAACACTAGATTCACACCAACTCCAAAAAATGCCAGGGTAGCAAGACCTTGATTCACTGAAATTTATTTATGTATTTATAGCTACTTTTTAGCAACTAATACATATAGTTACATACATACATGGACATATTTTTATGTATATATAAAAAACAAGAAATGCGCCAAGTAAAGAAAACTACTTTTAACAAATTTAATTTCACTAGCTAATTACCAAGTATCAAAATACCAGCACCCCATGTTCCACTTCTTGATCGAATGGCGGGTCTTCCATGACGATCTACAGAACCATCAAAAGTGCATTCTTGTTCTCGTTTCAAATCCTTCTTCTCCATTTCCTCTTCTGTCAAGAAAAATCATATAAAATTTTTATAGACATCTTTCTGTACAATACCTTTTTTCTTTTTTTATACATATGTGACAATAACAAGTTGATGAATGCAATGATAATATATATAGCTTTTTTTTTGTATGCATGCCCTGTAATTGAACTATTGTCTCAATATATATTAGAAATGTGTATTTAAAGTTTTAATGAGTATACATATATATAGTTGCATGTCAATATAAAGTATGAAAGTATAATTAAGTAGAAACATATAGGCATATGAATGAAAGCATGCAGAGAAATCATATAAACCATCATACTCCATTAATAACCAAATGAGAAACAATATATAACAAGCGGCTCCAAAATAAGGAATCTAATTAATCACAAAGAAAGTATATGTACACTTGCTAACCTGATTTTCTGGACAAGATTATTAATTAGTTGAGCAAGCTAGTTTTGATGATATATGTGATATTATATGTATATATGGATTTTATTTTTCTCAACTTGTTATGTGAAGAATGGTGGAGAAGGTGATATTCAGGAAATTAATGTATATAATTGTTTGTTTGGTTGAGATAGGATGAGAAGCTGATCATAAATGGCAGATACATTTATAGAGCCGCCTCATGAGCTAGCAACAAATATTTTAAGGAAAAATAAAAAATAAAAAGAAAAATAACAATTAAAATATGAGTGAGGGGAAATTGACTAAAGAAGCGTGATTTGGTTGAATTCATGATTTAAAGGTGATGACTATGTATCGGTGTCTTTTTCTCTGTAACCCAAACAAGTTGGGACCAAGCTGTACTGATTTGGACATGTTTGAATTTGAACCAGTTTTTGTAATGCATATGGTGTATTTATTTATTAATTAATTCATTGGCACGCAAAAATAAAAACTTAACCATCATCTATATGTATGTATATGTGATACATACTCTTTTTCCCGACAATGAGTCCTAGGGATGTAATTGGGGCGGGGCGGGGCGGGGCGGGGGCGGATTTTGGCAAACCCAAACCACCCGTGTATAATTTATTCTACCTGTACCCGATCCATTACTCGGTTAGTGAACTTCGGGTCGGGTTGATTTTTACCCAACGGATTATCGGGTATTCGTTGGGTAAACTGGTAACCCCAATTCTTAAATTTCGGTTTTATCCGGTCCCAACCCGACCCGACCTGTTTCATGTATAAAAAAATAAATAAAATAATTCCACAATTAAATATAATGTAATTAACAATTTATTAGCTAAGTTTGACAAGAAAATGATTATAAAAAAATCTAATATTATTTTTGGAATAAATATTGAGATATAATTATTTACTTTTTATAGTCTAATTAATAATATAACATTTAAATATTAAGTGTCTAATTTTTGTATTGTACAACTAAAAGAAAATTTGATAAAAAAATCATAAAAATAAAGTAAAACTAGTATTCGACCTGTGCATTTGCACAGATATAAATAAATTATTGTGAGTCTGTATGCATATAATGATTAATTAATTTTCTTTCACTTTTTTGCAGACCAAATTTACAATTAAAAGAGTTGGAATATTTTTTTTAAATTGCGTTTATCTGATTGGATGTAATGTATGTTTTGGTACGTCTTTTATTTGTGAATTATTTATTATATATTTAGGAATTTCAAATATATTTTTTATTTAAAAAAAAAATTAAATGTAACAACAATAATAACATCTAATCACATTATACGGTCAACACATTATATGGTCAACTGTCATTAATAAAAAATTTAAAATAATTTTTATAATTTTGAAGTGATGAGTATTAATTATTTAATGATTAAATGAAAGATTAAATACATCAAAATGTAACGGTTTTTGGAGGGAAAATTGTTAAATTGCCACATAGGTAAAATTAAATAGGTTTTATTAAATGTTTTGAGCTAGTAATTATATATATATAGATTTAAACCATTAACCAAATTTATAATAACTAATATAATTTTACATTTATAATATGATATATAAATATACATACATATATATAGATTTTTTTACCCCAACAACAAAAATTCAAGTGAACTGGACAAGAACAAAACAAAAAAAAAAGTTGTGGAAAAACATCAAAAGCACGTATTATGAGAATACGTTTTTCATATAATTTACATTGGAAAATGTATTCTCAGAATACGTTTTCAAAAAAAATTTATAAAGAAAACGTATTCTGAGAATACGAGCTTTTGATTTTGGTCTAGATTTTTTTTATTTGTTTTTATTTTTATCCACTTGTTTTTTTGTTTTTTATATATAAAAATTTCCCTATATATATATATAAGATTTATTGTTTGCGGGTAAACAGGTAAGGTAATCGAGTCGGGTAACGAGTTTTTCTACCGCACTCGAACCCGACCTGACCCGGGGTTCGAGTAGCATAATTCTAACCAAACCCGACCCAAAATCCCATCATCTCGTGGTCACCCGACCCGAAAATGCGGGTAACCCGCAAGTTACTCGACCCGAGTTTTATTGACATGTCTAACAATAGCACAACTTAAAAAATAAAAAATAAAAAAAATAAAAAAAAAAAAAATCTGCCTTCCTTTATTTACCACATTAATTACTTTTGTTGATTGGCATTGGCAGCACCTTTTACATCATGTCTGCGCATTACATGGTTCCCCATTTACTTTGATCTCTTTCTTTTGAATTTTGAAGTGAAAAAGCCTACTTATCTCCAAGACTCCAACGAATACCATACTAAAAGCCAAATTTTAGCGCTGAATTTGCTCTTATGCAACTCTAAGTCATATAATAAAATATTTATTTTAATTATATATCACTGTCGCATAAACAACTACTAGTGTACTGCAACAGTTGGATTTATTCCTCAAAACTTTTTTCTAAATTTAATTGTAAATTTTTTTCTTAAAAATTAATCATTTGATTATAATAAAATAAAAAAGAAAAATACAAAGTATAAAAAAAATTTCACATATTATTAAGCACTTCTCTATATACAACATTCTTGGTTTGGTAAAAGTTTAACTATTTAATATTTTTAATTAAATATTAGTCATCTTTAACGCAGAAAACTAACGTTTTAGAAGCTCACATGACTGTCATTCATTCACACTCTCTATCCCAACATATGAAAGTGGCATTTGCAGAAGCCAATAACATCTAAAAATAATAAAATATAATAAAATTGCATAATTATATTGAATATAGAATTCATATAAAAGAATTTAAACATAATAATAGGTTTACATAAAAAAAATGAATATAGGACTTACCAAACAACATGGATTCATCGATGTTGTCTACAGCACGCAAAGTGAGAAAACTTCTAAAAGAGAATCGAAACAATGGAAATGACCCATTAAATTTATAGAATTCGATTCTCCCATGAAGTATGATGCGATATTTGTCAATAGTTGATTTGTGAATGTCAATGTTGCTCTCCACTTGATAATGATGAAAGACATAAACTTCTCCATCCTTAAGCTCGTCAATGAACTTGGGTATGTGAACATGCCTAATGAGACCGACTATCCGCCAACCCTTTAAAAAAACAAATTATAATACGATACATGAAAAAAAAAAAGAAATTAATAATAAAAAGAAGTGACAAACCTCACTAACATGCAAAATTAACTCAAGCACATTTTTATAAGAAATGTTCTCGGACGATCTTTGAATCATGCGAATAATACAAAGCTTGAGCAATGCCCTATTGGACCTCTAGACTTGATCAAACTCCATGGTGGTGTCATTTTTAAACAATTAAAAATTAAAGATTGTATTTCTAAGATCTACTTCGTAAATTGAGTGTGTTGAATGCAATAATCACGGTTTGCATTGGTCTATTTATAGTGAAATTTATGTACATTTTATTTGTTAATTAGATCAATGCAAATACTTTTAGAGATTTAGTTTATACTTTTAACGTTACATATCCAATTTTTTATTGGCAAGATTATAAAAAATTTCAATTTGTCCGATTATTAATTGGAATAAAAATTGTGCAAATTAGTTTTACTTTCTTAGGGTACTATTTTTGAATTTTAACAAGGTTAAATTACTATCAATTATAGTTTTAAAAAAACTTAAATTGTGCTACCTCATGGAATCAAAGTTTAGAATTTATATTAAAAAAATACGAATCGTAATCTAATACTTTTTTTAAATGAAATTTACTTTCCTGACTGTAGTGAACTTTTTTTAGAATTTTATTTTTGTCATATTACTACAAATATGAAAAGAATCGAATCTAATTTTTATTTTTTTTTTGTAAATGAAATTTATTTACTTTCCTATCTTTAGTGAACTTTTTTTACAAATATTATTTTTGTCATATTACTATCAATATGAGTTTCAATATCTTCAAAATATGCTTATTTTAGGATTATTACATATCTGTTTTTTAGTTCGGGTATTATAAAAATTTCCAATTGCCCGATTATTACATTCGGATAATTAATCTGATTTGAGTTTTTATTAGAAATATCTAAATTTGATTAGTATAATGCTTTAAGAACTCATTTATATTTTAAACAGCCCTGTATTTAGGAGTTTGAATATATTGAAATTATGTTGCGCGGGGAATTAATGACAATGTTGGGCATTTAAAAAAGGTTGATGGTAACAGTCTTTGTAAGTTTATCATTGTGTGAATTTGAATGATAATTATGTTTTGAATTAGTTTTAATTATGATTATGAACAAATGAACCAAAAAAAAAGAAAAAATCATTCAGATTTTCATAGGTGAAATTGGCAAAAAAAAATCGGCTGAGTAATCTAATTGTTTAAATTAACTAAAATTGTATTTTCTTATATGCAAGAAAATCATAATTTAACTGTAGTTTTTAAAAGAATAAAAAGCATACATATCCGATAGACACAAATTTAGGGCCGATTTTGTTTTCTAAGCTGATTGAAATATGGTCGATTTTCTTTCCAAACAGTTCAAATTTTAGAATTTCTGGCCAAAAAGAATACTCAATATACCGAAGCGAGAATTTTCAAATTTTGGTAAAAAAGATTACTCAATATAGTAAATATTTAGGCGGGAAACCAAATGTTTTTTTGCTGATTTTTTAGTTGCTATTTCAAATAAATATCATAGCCTCTTTATATATTAATTAGTGTATATCCCGTGCGATGCACGGAAGAGTTCATATTTTAAATATTTTTTAGACTTTATTTTAAATATAATTATTTATATTTTTCACTTCTCGTCTATTATAAAAATAAAATAAATACAATCACCAAGAGGTCAACTTTGTCGATCCAACGAACTTTTCGAAGCGCACATGTCAATCTGGGCCCGGTTCACGTCAGCTTGGTGGGCCATGCCTCTCGCGGTTTGCATTCCATTCTTATTATTTAAGACCGAACTAAGGATCGTAATGGACTGACAGATCAGCTCCAAGGCCTGAGTGCCTAGGTTGCAGTGGTAAGAGTCGCTGCCGATGAGTTCCAGCTGCCAGAGTCGCATATATATAAAAGAGGAGTTTAGGGGGTCTCTCTTTGTCTAATAGGAATAGGAAAGTTACCCGTTACCATGAGAACCTGGAAGCTATGGCGCACATCATTTTATGCCGTTTCATAATAGGCGGCTCACGCTAATTCAAGCCCTTACAGAACAAGAACTGCGAGAGCCTTTTGGCTAGGAACCGAACCCGAGAAGAGCTTGTCTGGTTAGCGGGGACACATTCAAACTAGGTCTCGAAGAGCTAGACTCCATGATCCAACTTTAGAAGCGAAGTGAAGTCTGCTGAACAGAAAATGAAAAATATATATTATTAAATACTTTTCTGTATACAATATTTTTTATTTAAGGAATATTATTAAACCTTACGGTTTTGATTTTTTTTTTAAATCAATACTCCAAAATATATGATTGTTAACGTACAAAAAATAATGGAAATAATCCAGACTTTAAAGTAAAGCTATTTTTTATTATTTTACAAATAAAAATCTTCCAAAATTTTTTTAATTTCAAAAAAAATTGGCAAGTTTGATAATGAGTTAAATCAAGTTATACAAATGATTAAATAGTTAAAATGTTATATTAATTATATTTTAAGAAATCCGATTATATAAAAATGGGTAAAAAAATATTATACTAATTAGTTTGTTAGGATTGTGATTATATGGAAGTTAAAATAAAATGAAATGTAACCAAAAAATTTGTTCGTGGTCTTTTCCTTTAAATGTTTGAATTTAAAAATTTAGTAACCAAATTTACATTATATTACGTAAGGAAAAAAATAAATAATAAATATTTATTAAAGAGATAAATCAATAATATTTATCACTTAGATAATAAATAATAAATATTTACATGTACAAAAATAAATAATAATATATTTAAAAATATAAGTCAGAATTTCAAATAAAGTAAAAGGAGGGATAACTCATTTTTTTAAAAAAGTTTCTAAATATTTAATATATTAATAAGTCATACCATTTTAATTTTAAAAAAATTGGCGAGTTTGTCAGAGAGATAAATCCGATTAGACAAATGATTAATTTGTTAAGATATTATATTAATTGTATCATAAAACATTGGTTAGATAATGTAGATAGAAAAATATAATACTAATTAGTTTGTTAGAAATGTGATAATAAAAACCAAGATAAAATGAAATTTACCCAAAAAAATTGTTTGGAATCTTTTCCTTTAAATGTTTGAATTTACAAATTTAATACCGAAATTCTGTTATATCACATAAGGAAAAAAATAAATAATAAACGTTTATTAATATATTAAAATATGTAATTTTGAATTTCATATAAAGTAAAAGGTATGCTTACAAATTTATTTTTAAAATAAAAGTTATGATAAACATTTATTGATTCTCTTTCAAATATATTAATAAAATAAAAATATAAATCTAAACAAATTTTGAAACAACAAAAAAAATCGGATTGATTGGCATAAAAAAAGGAAGTGAAATCGGATTTGAATGCTAAAATCGGAACACCTTACCAAATTGAATGCTAAAAGATTCGATTTGATTGGTTACCTAATTGCATGGGCTGAAAAAATTTTAAAAAAAAAATTTACGAATTGAAGAAGCGGGAAAAACACTATATTGAAGCGGGAAAACGAAATGATTTTTTTCGGATTGTTCAAATAATTTTTCTTCTCCGTATTATATAGTAATAGATAGATAAACACACATTTTACACTTCTATCGTAACTCTAGTAGTTAATAAACTTAATGATCCAAATATTATTTTAGGTGGATCACCCTTTTACACAATTGAACAAAAATAAATACTTATACTATCAAGTGTTATAATATTTTTTTCATTATATATATATATGAAGTGGTTCAAATGAGAACCGTGAGAATCGTTATTTTTAATTGTACGTAGTGCTATGATATATTTTTAATTGTATTAGTGCTATTTTTAACATGGATATATTTTATCAAAAATAGCAACACAATTTATATTAGCATATGTGAAAATGATAGTACAATGTAATATTAAAAATATCATCATACGCAACTAGCAAACAATATGGTTTCACGATTCTCACAATTAACTAGGGGCTGGTTCAAATAAAAACTATGTCTGGTGTGAGAACCGTGAGAACCATATTTGATGCTACTTTTAATTGTGTATGATGCTATTTTTAATATTACATGGTGCTATCATTTTCATAAATGCTAATAAAAATTTGTTGCTATTTTTAATCAAATACATCCTAGTTAAAAATAGCACTAAAACACAATTAATCATAGCACTACATACAATTAAAAATAGCGGTTCTCACGGTTCTCACGCTAGGACTTGGTTCTCATTTCAACCACATCCTATATATATATATATATATATATATATATATATATATATATATATATTAATTTCTTAATGATAATTACATATTTATAAAACTAATATGGTCTAACGTATATTATGATCCAAACCAAATAAAATTATAGTGTTACAATTCTTATTCACCAAACAGTAAGGATATATGAGTCTTACTTGACCCTTAACATTTTCAATTATCAAACATCATTAACACAATTAAGTAGTTAACATAAATGCAAAATTTTAAGCTTATCAAAACATTTAAAATATATAACCTAACAATGACTGCTAAATTTTCGCATTGTTTACTTTACATCGTTGAAAAATGAGGCCATGAAACGAATCAAATCTAAATTCATGAAATTAACAATTCCTGAGCACTTATCAATTTGAAGTGCTAGCTTGGAAGACAAGTCAACGTAGTGTGTGATATCTCTGCCTATCAACTTCACATATAGACCTACCCCAAGTAATTTATCATGCGCAAATAATGCATTAATTTGAATTTATATTAAATTTAGTTCATTATACTAATATGTTGGATTAATAGTGCAAAATGCTGACGTGCCAAGCTAACTCAATAACATGACACGATAACCCGATGATAATAAAAATACGCCCACTTGGAAATAATATATTTAAATTAAAATATATTAAACATGACACAGAATAAGTTATCCCGCCATATCAACATTTTGTAGCATTTGTGATTAATATGTCAACACAATTGACTAAGTTTAATGATATGACGATATAACGTACCATTTGTATAAGTAATGTTGTAGCATTTGTGATTAATATGTCAAAACAATTGATTAAGTTTAATGATATGAGGATACAACGTACCATTTGTATAAGTAGACCAAATTAGAGGATCTATTAACATTATGACGCAGCAAGCGTGTATAAAGGGAACAAGAAAAGTGAAAACTCAATAAAATTCTGTAAATTCTTCAATAATCCCTCACTATGAGGTTCAAGCATATAAATAACAGAGTCCTAGCCACCATAATCTCTTGTCTTGCACATCCAGACATACTAATTAATTACTATTCTGCTACCAAATAAAATAGGTAAATAATCCTACAAAATAGAAATAAAGGGGATAGTAAATATTAATAAGGCTAAATACGTAAGCGGTCAAATTTGTCCAGATATATCAGTGCGATCTCGTCGCCATCACATTATATATAAAGGTGTTGTTTTAATATTAGTATCTTGTTTGAAAGTTGATGTTTAATAAAACATCAACTATAGGCAATTGTATTTTTATCATTCTTCCCCTGAGGAAATCCTAAATATAAAAGGATCACTCTACCATTTGTACAACACTTTTTCTCATTATTTTTCTGAATCGTTTTCTCCTCACCTTCTGTCAGGTTCTATTAGGAACGTCAGCAATGTGCACATTCAAATCTGTTGAATGATAAATCCTAACGCAACAGAATCTATATTTAGGGTTAGGACTTACGGTTTAATATTTTTTGCCGACTCTGAGACGTTTATGATTTCCGTTGATGGAGATTGTCTGAACACCAAAGTCCGATGGGTTGCTGGACTTAGCCTTTTTCGATTCTAATCGAGTTGCATTGCAGTACTTCGGTTGCTCGTCGGGCTCGTCAAGTTGTCTCGGACATTCGGCAAGTTAGTCGGACTGCTCGGAACTCACCGTTGGGTCAAACTGGGGCTTCTGGACCGAGCTGGACTGGTTCGGGCCGGACTCAGCTGGACTAGGCCGGGCTAGACCGGGTCTGGGCTGACTAGGCCGGGTCTGGTCAGGTCTGGGCCGAACTGGGCTCTGAACCTGGTCTGCTCGTGCCTGGGCCGGATAGGGCTCGCTAGTACTGGGCCGCGGGTGTTGAGCCTGGTCTGGGCCACGGGTTGCACGCTGCTAGGCCAGGTCGCACGCAGGGCGGGCGTGGGAACTCGAGTCGCGCGAGGATGTGGCGTTTGGGACTCGAGTCCACCANGCGGGCGACACGTGCGGGTGCATGGGGCTCCGGAACCGGCGCGTCCGGTGGTGGCTGGTCACCGGAATTGCTTCAGCGAGCTGGTCTCCCTCCGGTGATGATCCTCTCCTGTTTTGGTGGCCATCAAAAGTGCTGCAGGGTTGAATATATCCGACGGGATGAACGTATGTATATATTCAACGAGATCCGAATTAATAACCTTCGAATATTCTATTGTATGACCTTTACACGATCTCCTAAATCTTTGGTGGAACGATTTATTGGATTTCCCAAAGCCTCTCGATCTTCTTTTGCTAAGATCTCTCGTTTTATTCGAATTTTCTCTCAAAGAAGAATCTCTATTTTCCTCACATTATTTGGGCCGAAAATTCCAACCCTTCGGGGTGGAAAAAACATGTGACTCTCATCAAGAGGCTAGGGAACCTAGTGTATTTATAGGCTACAATAGGGACCCAAATGAGGTGCTAAGTATGGACTTATCCCATTAGGCTTAGGAACCCTAATCATGCTCCATATCCTTTTCCATCTAGAAGTTTTATTCCTCCTAACCACAATCACTCTTCTAGAAGACTTCATAGTCTCCTAACCCTAGGGTAATTAATCTAGAAGGAATATTCATCTCCTAATGGAATCTAAATTATGGAATATAATTAATTCCTAATTCCTAAATAGAATTAAATAGTAAAACATTCCACTAGAGTAATATTATTGCTCTCCCCATTTAGCTCCGAATTATAATTAGTTCGTCTCTAATTAATAAATTAATATTAATTTAATTGATCGATTTATCTCCCTATGTTTAAGATATAACGTCCGTTGATTAATTAAATTACTGACAATTATCTATTTCCGAAACTAGTACCACTCAGATCATAAATCATTATGTCGGATATACATCCGCCCGCAGGGCTTGACATAATAATCTTCCCTGAGCTCATTTCGGGAACGTTATCAACCCGGCGAACCGGGACATAGTGACCGTAAATAATTTATAACAACACATCATATAAACACCCTCATTTACCATAATACCGAGTATGTCACCATTACAGAATAGCAATCACCCTTGGTAAATCAAATAAACAAGTAGTGAATATATATGCCCGTTTTATATTATCTTACAGCTTAAGAGTACATATCAATTACTGAAGTTCTAGATTATAACTGCGATCAGTAAATCTTATAATCTTATCCTTTCGTGGTCCTGTTCAATACTTAACATAAATACTAGTGCAATCTTTCAGTCAAAGATCAACTGAATCAAGGCTACACTACGGTCTTTTTCCAACAGGGATCTCACTGCATGTCTAAACTGTGAACAATTAGTTTATATTTTACAAGGAACCAATAGTATGATCTTTCTGTTCGACACGACGAGCCATACTATCTACAATGTAAAATAAAGAAGTTATGATTGCATAAATAAATAAACTGCAAACATAAATACTTTGACTAAAACATAATTGACAGATCAAAATGGAATTGCTAGAATCTGAAAGCCAAACTTTTACAGCATATCTAACATGTTGTAGCAAAATATATTTTTAACGAGTACCGAATCGAAAGATTTGTTCCCCGGGTCGATCTCTCGAGGAAGGCGGTTCGGAATCTAGGGATAGTGTTGATAACACATAATAGAAAAATAAATCTTAAACACTCTAATCAAGATATTGATTTTTAATTATCAACTACGAAAGAGAATTCAAATAATGCAAAATCGAACTTAAAAGCAAAGATGAAGATCAAAGGATAAGAAGCTAAGGAGTCGGGGATGATGATTTTCTAACCAATGCAAATATCAAGCTAAGATCATTCGGTTAAATGATTCGAGCAACCTAACGTCTAGAGATAGTCCTCAATAACTCTTCGTAACAAGAGGATAACATAGACGGTAAATCAAACAAATCACACAACACATAGACAATACGTTTCCGAACAATTCTATTTCATGCGAGCCTAGATCGATCAACTCCTCCCCTTTCGGTTCTAAGAGTTGATTAATTAATTATCCTTGACGATTGTTAATCTACTAGTTCGATGGATTTAAACACATCACACAAGAACGAATCATATTCAATTGGAGATCAATTGCAAATCGAAGTGTCACTCTTCGACAATAATCAACATTCAATATACGAGAATTATAAACCCTAGTTAAGAACAACTCGCATAAATTGAGCGATCAACAACCATGATAATCACAATTAAATTCTAAACATCATCATCATCCCCTATCCCTAGCGAAACGATTTAGCCACTCATATGGAATTCAAAATCAACAATTTCAACAATCAAAGCCATCATATTCATGAATTAGATGAAAAAAGAAACTTACAATTAATAGAAATCCAATATTCGAATCCAATGACAAAGCTAAATCTGGAAAAGTAAAGAGAGAATTGAGCAAAAAGAATGATTTAAATCCGAGTTTTTAGAGAAGGAGAAAGTGAAAAAAGAATATTGGGGATTGTTCCCACGAGTTTAAGGATCGTTTTGATATATAGTGTGCGAAAAACGGAGCTAACACAAGCAAAAATAAAAACAGGGTCGGCCCAGTCGCGACTCGCGAGTCGTGAGTCGCCTGGGTCGCTGGGGCTGCGCGTCTCTGTTTTTTTCGCGAGGCGCGAGATGCTGGACGCTGGAGGCGCGCGCGCTGGGCGTGGGGCTAGTCGCGGGTCGCGGGCACGGTCGCGGCTCGCGACTTGGACTGCATTGCGCCTCTTCACGTTTTGGCCTCGTTTGAGCTCGTTTGAACTCGGAATTGAGCGCCGTTTTTTCCTACGCGTCGCCAACGTACCCCTCTATTCAACTATGCTCTCGAAACCAATTTTTCCTGAAGAGAAAATTCTCCCGAAGCTCCCGACCTACACACCAAAAACGACAAAACACAAAAGAAAACCGAAAAAATAAATGAAAAACACCTAAAGACTCAAAATGAAAGAAAACACGTAATAGAACACGAAACGGACCAAAAATTAAAGAAACGACCTAAAATGGAGGGAAAAGAAAGACAAAACCATAACAAAAAATGCAACAAAAATAGGACAAACATAACACCTTCTTTGTCTCTCCCGATCTCTCAATCTCTCCTCTCTGTAAAACATCACAGTTCATGTTCGATTATTGATCTTATAGGATCGTTTATGAAATTATTCACATTTTAGACTATTCTTTCAATTGTAATATGCAAAATCTAGTTAACAAAGGATAAGCAACGAAATTACATTAAATAACAAAAAGCTTCATACGAAATTCGGACATATCCCAATACTTGATCCCTATTAATGAAGATACATGTAACTCGCCAAGTAATAGATATTTTTTCGAAATCACCAATTATGTTCGTCTTCTAAGTTAGTCAATTTTGATTGATTTGGCGAGGAAATGAAGTGCAACAAATGCTAATGTTCGAGATTGAGATTGCACGATGTAAAAAGAAACGAATCATTCCATTCCATAACCTTGAGTCTTATTACATGAAGAAATAAGCAAAAGAGTCGCAAACATCACTAAACAAAAAGATTCAAGCTTCCTAGTTTCTCTTTAGTCGCCTTCAAATTTGACTTCAACATCTTCAACTGTTCAACCACTTCTTCGTCCAACGATGGAACACTGCTGATGGTGAGGATATTCTCTTGAGTTAATTTCACCTGGGCCTTGGCACTGTCGAGTGACTCCTGCTGCTGCTTCAATGTCTTGGATAGTGTTTCTGCCTTTGTCTTCAACTGCTCAAGCTCTTCCGTGACTCGCTTTAACTCATCCTGAGTGGACTTCACTTGATTTGATTTAGTATCTTCTTTCGCCTTATCTTCACAAAGACGATCTTTAGCCTCGGCCAACTGTCGAGCAATATGTTCCTTCGTCGCCTTCTCCGAAGATTTAGACCGTACTCCGTCATAAGAGTCGGCGTTGTCAAACAAAACCTTAAATGAGCTCTCAATAGTGGAAAGGTCACACTTGTCGCATTGCCTCATAGCATCAAAAACGAGTGACACCTCTTCTTTTATGGAAGACAAGAAATCGATAGGAGTCGCCATGACCTTGTCACGGAGGTCGTGCCACATGCCTTGAAGATACTTCTTTTGACGGTCAAGAATGAACTTCTCCCCTTTAAACTCTGAAGCGGCTGGAGTATGAAGATTTTGTTGAGCAGTAAGTTTCTTCGCACACGTTGGAACATTTGCTACGGAAGTCGCTTCATCGTCTTGAGACTCTTCGTCATCGTCAGAACCAAAGACGTCCCGTTGAGCCTGAAAAGCAGAAATAAAAAATGTATATCAATTAGAAAGAGAACTCGAGGTAGGAGTAAAAGAAGAAGATATAGACTTGGGAAAACCTTAGCAATGAGGTCCTCTGTCTCATGTTGATTTTCGACTGTTTTCTCCACGTGCTGCGAAGAATCAATCGTTCGCTTTGTTCTCTTCCAATGTCGATCGGGATTGCTACTTTCTACTAAAGAGGTGGACCCACTCTTTCTCTTGCTGTTCCCAGGAATTCTGGCGAGAAGCGCATCATCATCTTCACTTGCAGGATCACCCTCGTCAACAACTAGCTCCTTGTCTTTCGAAGATATCACTTTGGGCTTTGATGCAAGTAAATCCTCTATATGGCGCTCAAGATAGCCTCCATGAACTTGGTGCCACCATGACTTGTAAGCTGGTGTTGATTTCTTCGCATTTGTTGAGGCACAAGGCAATGAAGCTTTGGATAAGGATCCGCATAGAACGCTCAGTTGCCAATAGTGAATGCCATCGTCGAGAGAGCCCTCACGGAAGTCTTTCTTCAAAATGCCGGGAACATCTTGATAATACCCAAATTGACGACTGAATCGATGAGGACTATATGACTCTATAAAAAAGCGATTGCCTTGACGCCACGTTAGGTAGTTAGACCGAATCGCCATGAAGTATCTCCATTCGTATCCAGGTCTTCGTTGATCATCGACGTATCGGGAAGTCTGGTCATTGATGATGACTCTTAGGCAGCCATTGGAAATAAAATTAACTAGTACAATACTCGTGTATTACACGAGTGTTGAATTAGAAAGTTTTTGTAAAAAATATTAATATTTTTATTTTTTTCAAAACTAAAAATTTAATTTTATATAAAACATTACTTTTGGTTTTAATTAAATTGTCAAATTATATTTTTTTAATTCTAATAATTAAACACCCGTACTTTAAATAAAAATATCAACTCGTGTTGAATTTTTTTACTTATATCATATAAAAATATCGATATTAATTACTATTACATAAGTACAAAAATATATATCTTAAATAAATAGAAATAATATGGTGATATGTATATGCATAAGTGTAGAATATGTTTATTTAATATTAAACAAAATAGATTATTTTTTTTACTTAATTAGATGCCTAATGCATCAAGTTTCGTATCAGTCGTGTTTCACAGTTTTTTAACTTTATATGTAATTTTAGAATTTATATAAATAAATATTTATTTTTATTACATTGACAACATACCAATTAGATTTAAAATAAATATTATTTTTTAAAAAATACATACAAATTTCTAGTACTTTGTAATATAATTTATAGTTTTGTTAATTATTTATTTTTATTACATTGACAACATACCAATTAGATTTGAAATAAAATATCATTTTTAAAAGAATACATACCAATTTCTGTTACTTTATAATACAATTTATAATTTTATTTGATATAATTTAATTTAGTTTGATAAATTAGTTTAAATTTTATTTATAAGGATATATATTACTGTCTTGTATTATATATATATATATATATAAATAGTAAAATACAAACGGACTTCATAATATCAATTCAAATACAACACTGTAATTAAGATTTTTTTTCTTGACAATATTAACCCTATTTGATGGATGTTATGAGAAACAATGGAGATGGGATATGAAGAGACACTGTGTATTAGATGGAGGGTTAAAAATTGAAAAATGTGAACAAAATATCTAAAATGACATTTTATTTTATCAATGATCAATTAAGTCAAAGTGACAAATAATTAAAATATAAGGGAGTATATATTATTATATATTTTAGTATGACTCATGTTACTTGTTCGACTTATATGTGTTATATTATAATAAATTTTCTACCTTATAACATATAACTACATAAAATATAAATATATTAATTGATAAATAATTTTATTTTCTAATTAATAATAAATAAAATAAATAATTTTATTTTCTAATTAATTTTAATAAATAATTTTATTATTATTATAAATATAAATATAATTTATTTATTGTATATATACAATATGGATGTCAAATCGAAGCTCATCAAAATATGATTAATTTGATATATTATATATGTAAAACCGATAAGAAATACAAAAGTTATCAAGTTTTAAAATATATTTACAATTCAATGGTTATAATAGGAAATGATATTAAAATACAATTAATATAAATATATTAATTTATATCCAAGCCTAATTACAAAGCATGATTTTTTGCCAAATTGGATTCCAAAGAATGAGAGTTTGTCACGTAAGTTCAACGCATTCTGAAATTATATATAGAGGGGATTAATCTTGTTGTGAGTTGTTACTGGCCGCCGTATTTATTTATTTATTTATTTATTTATTAAGTTTTTAATTCCCCATCTAATTTTAATTTAATTTAACTTCCTTAATGTTAACAATATAACTAAATAATATCAATGAATCGTTATCACACATCATTACAACTTTAATTTACTATTCGTTCACTCACATAATTTTAACTACTCATCACTTTCAATCACATTTCTCCTACTTTTATATTAAATCCATTTTAACCCTTATATTTTAAAATATTATTTTAAACATAAACTCAAAATCTTCACTCAATCGACTTTATTCAAAATTAATTCACTTTATTCAACAAATTAAATCCAATCTAAAATAATATATTGCCAATCGCAACTTAGGGCGCGATTGATTACAAGTTAAAACCCGCCTTTTAACTAATTGGATATTTTTTTACACTACTTAACTCGAAATTACACTCAAATTTAATCCAACTCAATTATCCTCAATATTATTACTATAATTAAATAACATCTATAAATCACACTCACACATGACGTCATACCATATCAACTTTAATTCACCTACTCATCGACTCACGTATTTTTTTTACTATCTATCATTGCCAATAACATATCTCCTACTTTTACATCACAATAAGTTTAATTATTACATTTTAGATATTAGTTAAATATAAATTCAAAATTTCATTCAATTATCCACTCAACCAATTTTACATACAATTAACTTACTTTAACTAATAAATTCAATCAAAATCGATTTTATTATTTTTTTGAGACATCTAAATCGTGATTATTTTTGAGGTGCGGTCGAGTTTGTCTGAAGTAGATGTGTTTAAAACTCGATTACAATTTGAAATTTTCTCAGGAAAGATTAAGGGTTGGTTCAATAAACCGATCACCCGCCTGGCGGTTCAGGACCGGTTTGACTCTAAATCGGGATATTAAAAAAAAATAAAGAAAAAAATGAAAAATTCAAATTTTATATTAGAATTTCGACGCCTGACAGAAACTGGGGAAAAACGGGTGCGGTCCCACTAACATGAAGCGCATCAAAGCGGGGAAAGCCCGTATGAAGCCCAAGTGGGGTTTCATCCCAAAACCAATTGGTGGAAAGAGGAGTAGCCCATTAGACTTATAAAGTGTGTCTATTTTTCATGTATGAATGATGTGGGACAACTCACAAGTGATATTCTAACACGCCCCGTAACTTGTGAGTCCTTCGAAAACCCAAGCCAACTGGGCTGACTTGTGAGTCCTTCGAAAACCCAAGCCAACTGGGCTGGGTGACGGGTACGTCATCGCATGGTGGGAAAACGGGTGCGATCCCACTAACATGAAGCACAACAAAGTGGGGAAAACCCATATGAAATCCAAGTGGGGTTCCATCCCAAAACCAATTGGTGGAAGGAGAAGTAGCCCATTAGACTTATAAAATGGGTCTATTTTCCATGTATGAACAATGTGGGACAACTTACAAGTGATATTCTAACAACGCCAAACCTGGTTCCGATTCAAAACCAAAACCGACGATTAATTTTATTTTTTTTTAAGAAAATAAACATGAACCTAAACTATCCGAATAAAATTAATTACGAGCTATTTCAAAGCCCGTGGTTAACTGTTTGGATTAGGTTGGTTCCTGGGCGAACCGCGGCCTCTGGTCAGGAAAAAGGCAGGAAAATAAGGGAGGTCGTTGACAATTGACATGATGACTAGGAATGCAAGTGGTTCATGATCTGTAAATTAGTGTACAACATATCAACTTTGTATATACACACGTTTTGCTACTTTAATTTTCCATGCTGCAAATTGGCTTTTTTGCTAGCTAGCCAGGTTGTTCGCTACACTCACAGAAACATCATATGAAACTTCCATAAAATGAAACTTTTTTTTCTTTTTTGGCAATTCTATCATATGAAATCAGAACAAATAGCAAAATAGCAATATAATTATATGTAACCATTTTGTATGTGTGCGTGTAGGCATAAAATTAATAAACTTTTCCTTCATATGACTGGCTATAGATTACTACTTAAAATGACTAGATATATATTATTGTTTAATTATATACACTTAATAATGGAAGGTATGGAGAACTTGGTATCAAATGATACAACACCCGTCATTAGAAATATAGAACAAATATTAATTTGATATACCACGTGTAAATAAAAACTTTATTAGGACGTTTCTTTAAAAAAGAGAAATTCGTGAATATTTCATTAATATTTAAAAGAAAAGTAATAATAATAAAACTATTTAACTTGAACAAAAGAGAGAGAAAGGTTAAATAAATAATAAGATATAGATATTTAGTTATACAGCAAAATGTATTTATTAATACACAAATTTGTATGAGACAATTTAATTATTAGACAGAATAAATATACTTTTTTTATTTGTAAAAATGCATACTCATGCATTGATAATATCTTTATTTATATAGCTTGTTAGAATATGATTTTGATGTGAAATTATTTATAATTAATGAAAAATGTAAATATTTAACCGTTAAATTGACTTAAAATCCCGAGGGCGGTCTCTTGCGTGGAATGAACGATGAGGAGGAGAAATTGACTTTGTTAATTGAAAAGGAAGTTTGAAAAGGAAGAGCCCGTATTTAATTGAGGCACGTCTTATCAACCCACCAACTACAGAACAAAAAAATATAATTGCACAAGGAAAGGATAAGCAAATCAAATTATCTGTACAAATTACAAATGCATGCGATGCTTATCAGTGTGGCAGCTACGTTAATCCCTATTTACCAAGTTGGGCACTTTTATAATAGCAAAATAACTATAAAACAAAAACGGTCGAGTTGGCTCATGGACATAAAATTAGAAAGTGGCCCAACCATGCATACAACAGCGCAATTGTTGATGTATCCCTTCTTACTTTACATAAGAATATAACTTTGAAAAAAAAAAATCAAAACGATAATATTGAGTAAATTGTAACAAAAATATAAAATAAAAAATCGTTGTCTTGCCAAAATACTACCATCATTTAATGTAGATTATAAAATTTGATACTGAAAATTAAATTTACGACTGAAATAAATATTGGTTAAAATGACTCTGTAACGCCTTCTTATTTATTTAAAGGAAAACACAAATTTTCAGAAATAATTTGAATTTTTAGAGAAATATTTTTCCAAAATAACTCTACGAACATTACTCAAAAACCCATCTTTCTTCCAAAAAATTTCAAACATAAATAAACACCCAAACCATCACAAATATTCGAAACATAGTTCAAACGCTAAATATCCAACTCAAACACAAGTTTTCAAATGAGTTCGCAGAAACATGAAAAACATAAAAACGATGATTGCACAAAAATTTCTTTTCCCATAGTACACCATTATTTAATGTATATTACAAACTTTTATATTGAAAAGACAAAATTGTGTGTACTAAGGTACACGCAAAAATTAAAAACAAAAAAAAAACTCTGTAAATAATGATTAAAAAGGCTAAAAAAAATTCTTTTGTCACATTATATCATTTTAATGTATATTAGAAACTTTGATGATTAAAATTAAATTTTGATATGAAGAAAAACTACTGAATAGGCGTGTACCAAGATACGCATAAAAATTTAAAAACAAAATAACTCGCAAAATAATTATTAAAAAGGCTAAAAAAAAATTTATTTTGCCACATAATTTATTTACCAAGGAAGGTAGAGGATCGAATGGCGACAAAGCCCCAAGGAACCTACATAGCCCAGACGAGCGAGACGCTCTCCGAAACAGAGAACAAGGAAGGAAGAAGATCGAATGGCGACAAAGCCCCAACGAACCTACATAGCCCAGACGAGCGAGACGCTCTCCACCCAGCCTAAAGACGGAACCCTGACCCTCCCCCCAGCGACGCCGAGATGCCGGCAACCGGAAGTCACAAACCAACCCTGGCAGGAGCAAGAGATTGAGTACGGAGCAAGAGATCGAGTAGAGAGCTAACCTCAGGACCCGACGAGAAGAACTGCCCCAATCCGGAGAGAACATATGCGGTTTGAGCCACTACCATCTCCAGACCCAGTACTCCTCCTTCCACACTACTCTGGGACACCGTCGGACTTCGCACAGATCTGACCACTTGCTCGACTTGGCAAAGACCGCCTGAACCCCTAAGCAATCGACGGAAGAAAGAGAGCCCCACGACTAGAACATGATTGTGCAATGAAGAGCTGTCCACCGACTACCCGGACGACAGCAGAAGGAGGCTCAGAGCGGCTGAATTTGACGGGAGCTAGGGTTTGGCGATTTTGAGAATTTGGGAGAGGAGCAATCTCATTGGAGTGTTCTTATTTTGGGTTTATTAATATGAAATGTAGAAAAAATATTAATGATAGAATTTGTAACAGAAAATGGAGGGAAAAATTAAATAATTTTATTAAATATTTTGCCTACATATATATAGATAGATTATTAAGTTTTAAGTGGGCATCATATTAAGATGGAATGCCCCTGTAAGCCTGAAGGTTAGCCCAAATCCACTTCAATGGTTTTGTCCGGTGTCTGGACGACGAAGGGAATAGTCCTCTTGCTACTAATACTTGCTTCTATTCTAATAATGAACTCAACTACAAGTAGGAATAACAAAAGAAAGTGATTACTCGATCAAACGAAAGGAGAGCAACTTTTCAGGTTGATACTCTGTATAATGGGCTAAGAGGTTCACTTGTGGTACACAAAAAAAAAAAGCCCAAGATAAATTACTAACCAATAAAATATGCACCAATGCTAAGAAGCCCAAGATTAAGCTAGTGTTTCGTCTCATTCTCCTTTAGATGCTCTCTTCGTTAACCGCACAGCCCTTCTCTCACATCTCTCTCACACGCCCACTACGGATCCGGCCCAACTTTTCTGAAGCCCTAGCGACCATTTTGGCAGCCCTATTTTTACCGAAAGAGACAGCCGCCTCTTCATTCTTCCTTCATCTCTCGCACGGCAGACACCACACCAGATCGAAATCGATCGATCGACAGCAAAAGCATCTCCATCCCCTAAAATTTTCCCGTCGATCATCTCTATCGGCTTACACTTTTCACCAAATCTTACGGCCAAGTCGCCATCTTCCTCTTCCCCGGCCGACCGACCTTCGCCAACCTTCCCCAAGCCGTCGTCTCCTTCGATCAACGTCCGGTCGCGTTGAAGCCAGCACCGTCGACAGAAGCAGCCGTCGAACCCCTGTCCACGAGCAGTCTTGCAGGCGTCCGTTCACCATCCATCGTCGCCGCCGCGAGTTCCACGCGCAGCCGCAGCCGCCGAACGGGCGAGCCCCACCGGACGGACAGAGAGCAGTCATTTCCGGTAAGGAGCAGCGAACGCCGGGCAAACCGCGACCGGGAACCGCCAACCACCAGATTTCCGGGCGACCAGACCAGTGGGCTGAGAGGTTTCCGAACACCTTCATTTGGCAGGTATGGTAATCTCGATTTTCTCTTTTATTTTCGTTCGTTTAGATCCCTGTTTTGCGATGTTCGACTCGTTGGAGATTGAGAATCATGTTATTCTGAATTGTGGATTGCGAATCTTTTTGTGAACTGTGAATAGTGAATCTTTATAAATTGTGGAATAACTTGGTGTGAATAAATATTGATTTAGTGGGATATTGGGATCTTTGGATCTTTGGATTTGAGTTATGTTGGTGAGATTAATTGGTGAAGAAATTGTGTTAAAGTTGTGAAATTTCATGGACTTATGTTGAAACTCTTAGAAAAGGAGATTACATTCGTGTGCTTAACTTGGGAAAAATAATGGACTTGAGACTTTGTTTTTGTTGCCTTAGGATTGTGTTGAGAACATTGAAAAATTTGAGAATTTCGGATCTTTAAAAGTGGAGAATTATTTGTGTTAATTGGTGAAGTTGGGCTCTTGTGAATTTTGGTTATATTTGTGTGTTAATTTGTGTGTTCAGAAACAATGACACGTTATACCAATTTTTGTAGATGAAACTTTTTTCTCCAATGAGATTGATATTCTTCAACCTCTATCCACATCAAAGTCTCAATTTGCTATTCCATTGGATTAAATGGTTTAGTTAGTTTATGCTTTCTCCATTCTAGTCCTGCTTTTTTAGTGCATTGACTTCTTTACTATCTTCGAATTTTTCTTACCTTCATATATAGTGACTGCTATTTTTTTTTCAATGGTGGTCTTTTCAAATTCTAGCAATTCGCTCACAGTGCATCCACTGTAATTCTGAGGCATCAGTGATGATTTTTTTTAAAATATTTGTCAGTGATGAAGTTGATGACAAAGATATGAGCAGTATGCTGACAATTGTGGACATTGCTGGAGCAGAGAGTGAAAAGAAGACCTGCAATCAGGTAAATGTTACATTATGTGAAACCAAATGAATAATTTCTTCCAAGTAGGGGGAAATCTGTGGCTAGAAATTAATCTAAAATGTTTTCATGTGCTTGTACAGACATTAACACCTAACTTTTCGATCTCAGATCAAAGTGCAAGGGCAGGTTCTGCAAGGATTTCCCCGATGGCTTGTAGATCAAGGTGAAGGCTCCCAGGGACAAGCTTACAGTGACAAATATTTTAAAAAAA
>BKCP01008516.1:5987-73827 GCA_008636005.1 Striga asiatica
AAATTTTTGTGATTTTTTTTTTTTTGTTTACTTTGTGATTTCATTGTGTTGCATCGATTCATAATCTGTTTATGACTTGAAGGTATATTCATTGTGTTTATGAACACTAATGTCTGTTTTTTAATTTCTTTTTTTCGGCTTCATCTGTCAAAGCTCTAGAGACGTAGAATCAGAATTCACATTGATTTCGTGCGGATTGATTAGTTTTACAAATCTCATATTTTTGTATATCTAAACGTAATATATACAGTAAGTAAACATAATTTTATTCCTGTAACCTTGAATATTTATTTAGTAGATCTGTTTATTTTACAGGAACATGACTGATGTGAATGTGTTTATACATCACAATCGAGCGTGGATCAACAATAAATACGTGTACTATCAAGTCGGAGGTATCTTGATTAGTAAATTATGTGACTACAATCAGCTCCGAGATATTGTGTTTGATAAACTGAAAATAAACGCGTATTCAAATGATCTTGATATGAAGTATCAAGTTAAGGATGGATATCCACCTATGAATGTGGATGACTTGCCGAGGAATATAGGGATGAGAGTAGAATAGCATCTAATACCATTGAAGACAATATTGTCAAACTCTTCCGATCGACAAGAATTATATACAACTAGTCTCCTCACACCAAGCGACAATCGTCCCAGTATCCAATGTCCAACACCATTTAGTTTAACATGAATGGGAAAAAACACACACTTGTATTAGAACTTTTTGAAAGGTATAAGTCAAACAGAGATTTGATCTTCTAATCAAATAGCACGTCGATGGTGGTGTATCGTACGACCTCAAAAGAACCATATGGTCCGAGTTTCTGAGATAATAGAATAAAACATCCATATGTTGAAGAGGAATGAAAAGACAGAGTTTAGTAGATATCTTGAAAATTTTGCTATAAAACAACAGACATGTATACTAAAAATAAACATTAGATAAACATGTGCATAATCAAACAAGTTTTAGAATATAAAGTTGGTCAATTTGCTATAAAACAACAGACGTATATACTAAAAATAAATATTAGATAAACATGTGGTTCTTCATATAACAGCAATGTATACTAAAAATAAACATTAGATAAACATGTGCATACTCATACAAGTTTTAGAATATACAGTTGGTAAACATTAGAATATACTCTCTCAAATAGTAAGCATCATTTTTACACTCACTTTCAACATTACATTTAATATCTCAACCTTCAATACTGGAAAGGAAATAGAAATAAAAAAAAAAATGGCATTGGTAAGCAGATCCTTCAAACTCATCTACTTTCTCCTAATAATCCTCACTCTTGAGACTCCCATTGGAACATACCTGTGCATCAAACTCCTCCACAGAGACTCCATTCAATCCCCATTTTACACCCGAAACTGAACCCAAACCTGAACCGAAAGACTCAAACTCCTCCTTCAGACATCATCATCATCAAACACCAGAACCAAGATTTTCTTAAACCATAATAGATCACAAAACAAAACCTCGACCTCGATTCCCCCGATACTTGACAACCAGGATGTAATGTACATGGCCCAGGTCAGCATCGTCCATGTAATCTAAGAAAATTGAGTTAGTGAAGTTGATCGAATATGTTCAGATATATTGTATATATACATAAGATAAACAACATGTAAAATGCATCTAAATTAACCGTATAGTTATACATAAGATAAACAACATATAAACAATACAAACGAGATAAAACATAACACACAATTCTGAGTGACTGCAATATGATTAAACTTAAGATAAACAAACAATATATAAACACAAAACCTCGTACAACTAAGGCACATGTACAATTAAACATATCTAATCTAAACTAAATCTCGAACCGTACTCTTGTTGAAAATAAGAAGAATCAAGGGGTTTGGGATCGACAGACGATGCGACGACCAAGGACGGAGGAGTGTCGTGGTATACCACTTGGCTCTCGGTTGAGAATCTTCCCTATGAGTGACGACAGATGATGCGACGGCCAGTGGCGGCGGAGGGTTACGTGGTCCCGTTGGGCTCTCGGTTAAGAATTAAATTTTTGGAGCGACATCTTAGATTCATGGCTCAATGTATGGCGGCGGCGACCGGCTTCTTTTGGACGACTTTATGCTCGTATGGTTAATTTTTAGTTGTTAGACGAGATAGTGAGAGTTATCAAACTTCATCTTCACTTTGATGATTGACATCTTGTTTTCTTCGCTTGGCAATTGATGAATCTATGGAAGATGAGCGTTCTATGGGATTTTTTTTTTCTCCGTCTCCTGTCTTGTATGAGGTGAAGAAACAAAAGCCGAGATTTGGTGAGATTGAAATCGTGTTATCCTTGCTTCGTCTTCGCTATTGCAATATTTTGCCTCAATTATTTTACGCTTTGCCATTCTTCCAATTTTCGCAGAGAGGATTTCAGTTTTCTTGTGTGTGCGAGATGAGAGATGAAGATTTCTTTTTCTTTTTTTTTTTTGACAGACTGATGAAGGTTTTATTTTGTGAGATGTTATGTGCATAATAAACGAGATATGAAGAGAGAAAATCTTGATTTCTTTTCTTTGTCTTACGGTTGAGTATAGAAATGGTGGATATGCACGTTTCCCGAAAATCATGCAATAGTCTAATTGAGTGTGGTTTGTTGTTTTTGAAACTGACTTAATATCTGCCTTAATTAAATATAATTAAACCTGCTTAACGATTAATCAAGGCCCAGTTAACCACCTAACCCCTTTAAATTATTATTATGAAACGTATATATGATGAAAAGATTTGCTGCTCGTAAATGTGATATTATTTCCACAAGAATATGTAAAGGGAGTAAATTTCTCTATTCACAATGAGTGAGAAATTCAAATATCAACATAGGCATTTTTAATGGTAAAAGCCAAAAATGTTTAAAGCTGTTATTGCCGTTTGGAAGTTGTACAAACGGGAAACCTCACTGTTAAAGTTGACTTTTTAAGAAAAGAATTCTTATGAAGATACTGAAAGTAAATAAGGTCATTTAACAGTTGATAAATCAACAAACATTAATATTTGACTCACAGTCCATAACTGGGAAATTAAACTTGATCAGGTTTCAGTAATTACTATCTAATTGGGCTACAGGCATGCTATTAATGAAATTCAAAATCCACATGATAGGCAACTCAAATGTATACAACTTTGCTGAAGATCACATGGGAAAATAATCACATTATCAATGAGTTTAAACACAAAACATGAGATTCAGAAAACCTGTCAAAACTAGTATAATGAACATGGACAGCACCTCCGTCTTTAACCTTTATCTTGAGATACAGACCTCCAAATGATATGGTTCAAGTCTCAAATTAAACCTTAGGAATGCACCTACAACTTTCATTTAGAACATAGAAACATATGAGCTCATTTGAATGGTTAGAAATCGGTTAACATTCAGTTCCATATTTCTGCCAACATGATAATTCCTAACTCATGCATATCTAATTTCATAAAATCATAACTCGAGTCACAGAGCACATATTAACATGAAACTTATCTCATTTGAAAAGTAAAAGACAGATCTATAACTTTCATGAAGAGTGTAAGTTCATACGAGCATATTTTGACATGAAAAACAGACCAAACATTAAATCCAATTTTGCTGCCGGGTACGGAAAAACTGGAAGTACAACAAATCTTGTAAAAATCATAACTTTTTCAATATAGATCGGATTCGAGAAATTCCAAAGCCCAGATATAGCAAACTGAATATACTACATATCTCATGAAGTCCACAATTTCAAATAACCAGCTTAAGATAGCTTAAAACGCGGCACAACAGATCAGCAATCAAGTGTTAAGGAGGAAGAAAAGATTCACCTTTGACTCAAAATGGGTTGTAATGGATGGTGTCAAAGAGGCAGTTGCTGCAGGATGAGATATTTCTGTGGAAGGATCAAAGATGTTCTTGGTGCACGAGAAAATTAAGAGCACCAGAATGGCCTTAATAGCTTGGGCCAAACCATTGAGGAGAAATAATGAGAAAACAATACAAGTGTTAACAGCCAAATTAGAAGAGATGAGAAAGCAAGTAGGAGCAGTGAATTGGGGGTGACTGGGGGCATCTTAAGGCTGAGCTAGATGGTGCACGTAAGGAAGAAGAGATGTACTGGAGATTGAAGTCTAGAGCACTGTGGCTCAAGAATGGGGATAGAAATACCCAGCTTTTTCATGCTTATACAGCTCAAAGGAGGAGGATGAACTCAATCCACAAATTAACCACCACTAATGGGAGCTGTTGTGATACACAGGAGGACATCCAAAGCCACATCTCTGACTTTTATTCTAATTTGTTCTCTTCTGAAGGGGTGAGAGGGGGAGAGGAGCTGCTCCATCATATTCAATGCACTGTCTCTGAAACTATGAACAATGAGCTAGTCAAGCAGGTGGAGGAGGAAGAAATCATGGCTGCCCTCTTCACTATGCAGCCTGACAAGTCACCTGGGGAAGATGGGATGTCTGCTTCCTTTTTTCAACACTTCTGGCAGATAATTAAAGGTGATGTGTGTTGTGCTATTAAGAGCTTTTTCTCTACTGGTCATCTGTTAAAGAACTGGAACCACACTGTAATCACTCTAATCCCAAAATGTCTCTATCCTGAATCACTGAGTAATTATAGACCAATTAGCCTTTGTGGGGTGCTTTACAAAATCATTGCTAAAATCCTGGCTGAGAGACTCAAAGTGTGCCTTAATGATTGTGTCAGCTATGCTCAAATTGCCTTTGTCTAGGGAAGACAATTACTTGATAATGTAGTGCTTGCTCATGAAGTCTTCCACTTTTTGCATAGACATAGATCTGGGCCTAATTGCGTCATGGCAGTGAAACTTGACATGGAGAAAGCTTATGACAGAATAGATTGGGATTGTGTCAAGCAAACAATGGCTAAAATGGGGTTTCATTCTATTTTTGTTAAGTGGATATATAGTTGCATCTCTTCTTCTACTTTTTCATTTAATCTGAATGGGACAGTTGGTGGTTTTGTGACTCCAACAAGAGCACTTAGGCAGGGTGACCCATTATCACCCTACCTATTCATCTTGGTGTCAGAGCTGTTTTCCTCTTTTCTGAACTACAAGGTGGAATCTGGGCAGTTTCAAGGTATCAGAGTCTCTAAGGAAGGGTCTATGTTGTCTCACCTGCTGTTTACTGATGATGCACTCATCTTCTGCAAAGCTGATGCCCACCATTCAGCTATGCTTTTAGAGATACTTCAGAAATACCAAGCTTTTGCTGGGCAGAAGGTTAACCTCAACAAGTCTTCCCTTTTAATTAGTAAAAATTGCAGTGAAGACCAGCAGAGACAGATTTGTTCAGTTCTCAGAGGTGTTGTTATTAAAGATCATCAAAGTACTTAGGACTGCCTCTTGGGATTGGAGCATCTAAAGTAGTGGCCTTTCAATATGTGGTTGAAGCAGTTAAAGTGAGAGTTGAAAGCTGGAAGAACAACTTTCTTTCAACAGCTGGAAGGGAGGTGCTCATAAAAGCAGTGTTAAATGCACTATCAATTTTTGTGATGCCTTGCTTTGTGCTGCCTCATAGAATATGCTTGGTGATTTGCAGAGTGGTAGCAAGGTTTTGGTGGGGTAAGGGGGAGAACCAAAACAAAGGACTGCATTGGATGGCCTGGGATAAAGTGACAGTGCCTAAACAGGAGGGAGGGTTGGGGTTCTAAGATATTAAGCTTTTTAATAAGGCTCTTATTCTAAAACAACTGTGGAGGATGATTGAACAACCGGATCTTCTGGTCAGCAAGGTTTTAAAATGAAAATATTTTCCCTCTCATTCTCTTTCTGAATATCAGAAATCAAGTGGTGCATCATGGCTCTGGAATTCTTGGGCAGCCTTCATTCCTGTGCTGCAAAATCATATGAGTGTTGTTGTTAGAAATGGGATAAGCCTAAAGCTAAATGATGTGAATTAGATCCCAGGGGTGTATGGAGGAAGACCACAGATGAGAACTCAAGTTGAAGGGCATCTATTTTGTGTTAAAGATCTCCTGCTGGCTAGAGGCTGTGCATGGGATGAAGTGCTGGTCAGAGCTATCTTTGATGAAGATACAGCAGGAAAAATTTTAAATATCAAATCTCTAAATCCCAGTCTGGCAGATAAATGGAGGTGTTCATTTCTGAAGAAGGGTTCCTTCTCAGTTAAAGTGGCTTATTTTGTCTTGATGGATGAAAAAATTTGTTTGAGAGCAGTAACAGGTTGTAGCAGGATGGAAGAGGGCAACAACAGAGACAGGTTGAGATGTTGGAACATGAAAGTGGTGGGGAAAGTGACACACTTCATATGGCGATGCTTTTCAAACATTTTGCCTGTCAATGAGAATCTGTGCAGGAGGGGCATGCAGCTGGACCTGAAGTGCAAAGTCTGTGGGGCAGCAGATGAAACTCAAGAACATGTCCTCTTCTATTGTAGCAGAGCCCAAAACACTTGGAAGATGGCCCCGGTTCAGTGGAGTAGAGTGTATAAAGAACAGTTGACATTTAAAGAGTGGTGGTGGTGGATTAGCTCAATGAAGAAGAAGGAAAGCTGTGAAGATAGGATACAACTGTCCACATATATCCTTTGGTGGCTGTGGCGAGTGCGGAACTGTGGGTCTTTGAGAACAAATGGCACCATGAACCCTGGATCATAAAGACAGTAGTGCAGGAGTGGATGGAGTTCAAAAGTAGCAGCATGATGCCTTAGCAGAAGCTGGAGAAAGTAGACTAGGTCTAGTGTCAGTGGTTTACTTTTTCTCTAGTTTATAGCTGAGTGATGATGTGTATGATGCTTGTCTTTTTCGCCGGGTCATGTGTAGTTGATTTTATTAATTTCTGTGAATTTGTATTAAGGTCTCTGTTAGGCAGTACTGTGAGTACTAGGCCTCTCAGTTTGTGCGGATTTGGGGAGTCCCCATGTACATTCCTATTATTTTGGTAATGAGAAATGATATCGTTTGGGGAAAAAAAATAGATGGAAATAATATCAATAAAAAAAAATCATTAATTGCATAGTTTCCATATAATTTGACTTTCACTTTCTGTTTGTTTTTGTCAATTCTTGGTTTATTTTAATTATGTTAACAGTTGTTTTGTAGGAAAAGATTATATAAATAATTATATGTAGCTGATTTTGGAATTCTCATTTATGGATGATTTTTTTTTAACANAAAAAGATCTTCCAATAATTAAATAAAAGAGTGTCGATTTGGATCAATCAAATAAACAAGATATGGTCGTCAGCGGGAATGCAATTGTCTGATTCCTGGACACATAGTAATACTATACTTCACATTTCCAAACAGCTTCAACAAAATTGTACACTACATTTGACCGCACTTATCAATCATCTGGAGGTACTTTGCTCCACAAGTCTTAGATGGTCTCATGATCTATTTTTGCTTCTGCAATGAACAGAAAAATATTATTATCCATGACTTGGTAATCTCCAAAATAACACAATACGTTACTTCTAACTTTGGAAAAAAAAAAAAGAAAAAAAAAATAAACTGTCTTTCGATAGGACACCAACAGCTATTTGTCATTTTAGAAAAAGGTAACTGGAGTTTTATCTGTTATTAAGACTAACCCTCAAGTGCAGCTCTTGCAAATTACCCAAAACTATAGTTAAAATCTTAATCTTTCAGAACACCATATTATATTGAAATCCCAGGAATTTGAACTCTTCAGAGCTAACTTCATTAACTAACAAGAAAAAGACACTGCAGAAAGAATCTAAAACATCTTAATATCTGTAGGTAGTAGAAATCTAGTAATTTAAAAATAAGATGAGTTTATCACCTTCAATTGAGCCACAGGTGATGATTCTGTTAAGAAAACCACGAAATCTGGATAGCACAAGCCTTTCTTGTTCAACATATAACTGGTCAAGGCCATTTGTGGAGGCTGACTTCATGTTCATGCTTGGACTGGGCTCAATAATTGAAGATGGAGCTTTTTCTGCCATAAATGCCGTGTCTTGTTCATCACACATTAAAGCAAGTGTTGCTGGGGACCATGGTCTTTCCTTGTGAATATCAAATCCATTTGATTCACCATTTTCTTGGTTTTGGTGATCTTTGCTATCATGGGATGAAGATACTTGTGCAGGTTCAGGCTCAGTCATATCTGAGGAGCTACTGGTTTGGTTTTCTTCTGAAAATGTAAGATACAATTTCNNAACCATTAGGGTTTGACCTAATTACAAATAAAACTGATCTAACTTTTTTTAATCTACATAAAGTACCCCCAAAATTCTCCTTTGTCTCACATGTATCCTATCATGAGCAAAAGGCAATTCAAAACTCTTTTGTCATTCACAAAAATGTATTGTTGGCCCCTAAGTTCTAACAATGAAACAAACCTCAGGGGTGTCTTCTTGTAACTCCGTAAATTAGCTGGGTTACTTGGTTATTAGCTTAACTTTAAGGGTACTTTATGTAGATCATCTCATTACATTGACCGATTTTTATGAAATGTACTTGAAAAATTCTGAGCTGCTTCGGCTGAAAGTTCGACCAACAGTGTGCAGAAGTCCTTCACATGCTGTAATTGGAGGATCCCATCCAAAGGAGACCTTCAACCAGAATAACAATTTTTAAACCCTAAGTTGCAAGAGTAGTTCACTTAAATTTATACCACCACAAGGTATACAAAATTTACCTGTAGGAGGGTTTAGAAAGCGCAAATGTTGGTTTGGACGGGTGATGAGATAATGAGGATTTAGAGGCATCAGCTGTCAAGCAAAGTTCCTGATTACAAGGGAAATAAGATTCATCATGCAAAAGATGCTGAAAATATGTAATAGACAAACATTATAACCAATCCTGGAATTTACACAAGCATTTACCAAGTCTTCTTAACAAGGAATTGTGCTCAAGGCAATATCCAATGCAAAATTGGATTTTAGAAAAGAAAAAAAATGATAATAATCACTAATGACACACATTATCAATATGAAAAAGAATAACAACAATAATAAACAAATATAAGTGAATTATAATTCAAAAAAGTACCTGATGATATTGTGAAGGCCAGCTACTCAATTTTTTATTATTGGCCAACCCAAAAGCAATTTGTTGAGTTTTACCCTTCCTGTTTGGAGTTCCAATAGCTCCATTAATGGCAGCATTGGCCGCCTGTTGCATTAGTGCAATCGAATTTGTGGGATACTGATGAAAATGAGCTTTCCTCTCCTCACTCCCTTCATAGTTTTTGCAGTCCATGCATTTACATTTATCCGAGCATAGAATATTGGCCTGGAAGCACTCACAGTACCTCTTGAGACACCCAGATTTCTTACAATGACACCCCTTATTGTGCTCTACCTGAATTGTATGAATTGGCAGAATCATGCTAGTGCTAAACAAATAAAATTTCACAGACATCCTTTTAATTTCTCCATTTTCCTTCCACCTTTGTTGAAATAAAAAATAAAAACCATTAAATTACAAATTTACACGATTATATTTTTTCAAACTATCACTTCTATTTCTCTTTTCTTATGCCAGCTACTTTAAACCTGAAATTTCCCAATTCACCAAGACCAAGAAAGTACAACATAAATAATAATACAATATGTTAACACACAAACTTAGACATATGATTAAATAAATAAAGCTCCTAGAAACTGAGAAAGTGTAAACACATAGGAGAGTCATTTTTACATACACCGGCATCAGCAACTCCATGTGGACTGTTAGCTATCTTTGGTCTGAATGCATTAGGGTTCCTCTCCAAAACAGTTTCAATTGATGCCTTTCTATCAGCCTCATGTTCTATTGTATTGTGACATTTAATGCAGTTGCATCCATCACAATAAACCCCAGAGGCAAAGCACTCACAGTACCTGTCGTTAAGTATTACTAATTACACAATTGCTAAACCAGTGAATAATAACTGAACAAGATATGCATGCTCAGATCATCTATTAGGAAACCATATAAAAAAAACAATGTTGAAAAAGACGAATAATGAGGCATTCTCATGAACTTCCAATCGTATGAAATGAGAGACTTTGATCGTTGGAGGGATTTTACTTACAACTTCAAGCATCTAGAATTCTTACAATTGCATTGTTTCTGCTTTTTTGGAGTACCGTCGGTCGGTTCAAGATTACCCTTTTCTCGTGATTTTGGGGACTCCAACTTCCTGAATAAAGGAAAACAAACAACATGAGATTTATTAATAATTTCCAAGTAAATTTTTACTTCAATAAACCCATATATATAATAGATAAGCCACACACACACACACACACATTTTACTAACACTATAATACTTTAAACTTGCCACATCCATTCCACTCATCTATCAACACAGTCTTAACTCTTAATAACACAACTTATGATTAGTCAAATCTTGATAAACACAATCACCGAAACTACTTAAATTAAAAGAACCCTTTTTCACACTCGTAATCAACATTCCAACAAGAAGTGAAAAACTTGCAAACGCTCGAACAAAAAAGCCTTACAGAAATGGCTGCAACGGAGGCTTAGAGACTGCAGTTTTTTTCGAGGGGTGAGCCAAACGTGGAGCTGCGGATGGTAACTTGACAGTCCCCGAGACCTGAGGAAGTTCCCGCTGGGGAGATTTGGGCGGCATTACCATTTTCCTCGGGGGCAATTTCGTCTGAGCCGCCATTCTAGGAGGAGATTGGGACTTTGCGGGTGCAGCAATCTGCCTCGATTGAGCCAAAGCGAGCAATTTTGATTGTAACTGAGCCTGAGGGTGGTCCGGCAGTATCAAATTAGAATTTACCGCGGACTTGAGATTGACGGTGAAATCCAGCTGCCTCACCACCGGCGCCGCCACTGTTCCAGCCGCCGCCTCGCTCGGCTCCATCACTCCAGACAGCATAATTTTCTAAAACGAACAATTTGTAAGGGTTGCGAATCTCATGCAATGAACTTAAAAAGGGGCCAATTTCTTGAAAACCAAAACGTAACTTGATGAGATTTCAATCCGCGATCCTTGAGATGGAAAAAGAGGGATAAGAAAATCGGATCTTTCTCACTCAAACGGTATTGATTTACGAAATGAAATAAAGGGGAGANAAAAAAAAAAAAGGCTTTGAACACGAATGGCCGCCAAAATTGAATCTTTCTTTTTCGGTGAAGAAAATGAGCGAGAGGGTTAATGGAGTAGAGAGTATATACGCATACAATACATAAAGAGTAGGAGTCGGGGTGCTGTAGTGTATTGTATTGTACTGTATTGTGATCCCCTTGCCTTCAAATTATTTGAAATTTAAATTCGTGCAAAATTTATCGTTAGGGTTTGGTGGAACCGATGGATTGGGAGGACTTTTCTCCTTTTATTTCCTATCCAATTCCGTGCAGTGTCGGTTTAAGGAGAAATAGAATAAATTATCTGACCAGACTTACTTAATTTATCACCGATTTTCTCAAAATTTTCAGTATAATTATTAAAATTAAAAATAAATTATAAGAACACATTTTTATTAAAATTATTTTTCATTTATATATTTTAATAATTATTTTTTAGTACATAATAAATAATAAATACTGTCTATATCACATTATTGCATATTATGAAAAATGATTTTAAAACTCTAACCTTTGAAATGGAAGTTATCTGATGCAAATTTCACCATCTAAAAGTTATTTTTGTATATTCATTACTTTTATTCTTTTAGAACAGCATAGGTGCAACCGGGTGGAATTGTATGGAAGGCAACGAATTGCTTTAGATAGGACGAAAAATCCAACGAAGGTTAACGCACCTGAATTTTGGCGCTAAGGAGAAGATGATGAGAACGAGAAAAGTACACGTGTGCAACTATGATTGGTTCCGCTGCATTATATTTTGTACCGAAGTTTTTCCACCTCTCGCAAAGAAGGTTTCAAAATTTGAATTCGAAAAGCAATTTGAACATAATTTCAAGAAAGATATAATGGTGTCCAAAGTAATTTCAATTTATAGGATCAGTATAAACTTTGTATAATTTATTTTAAGAGTGTTTTTTTAAGATAAATCCTCAATTCTGAAATTAAGTCGGTGATTACTATCTATTAAAGTCTATTCCATAGTCAATTAATAGTACCAAAAGAAATGGCTCCTTTAAGAAAATTTGATTTATTACTGATTTTACGGTTCCATTTTTTCGTAAGTGGAAAATTAAAATAAAACATTTACGTTGTTTTAAGTTGAATGGAAAATTAGTTTGAAAGTTAAAATGTGGGGGAATTTGATTTTATGTAACTCAAAATTGAGTTTCAGTAACTCAAATATTGTTCCATTTGCAGACTTTTGATCTTTATTGAACGTTTGAACAATCCAAACAAGCTATAATTGTAAGCCCCGACACAGATTTATATATTAGCTCAACTTTATTTTCTAGAAATAGTAAGCTCATAATTATGCCGTATTTTATTTATGATAAATCGCATAATTTATTAAGTTCTTAAGTCTAACTCATGGAGAAAACGTTCGAATTTTATTTCGGGAACGAGATAAAATTCTAAGTCTAAGTCTTGATTTAAAATTTTAATCGAGTATTAGAAAAATCGGGAATTTAATAAATTTTCGAACGAGCCCATTTTCCGAGTCCATTTAAGTGGGCCATGTTATTCCGACCAACCGACCCAATTATTAAATTATCGAGCCATTAATTAATTCGGTGAAAGTCGAATTCATTTTGCGAGCTCAAGTCAATTTAATTCAAGGCCCGATAAGTTAAAAGCCCAAGATGACAACAAACCCTAGAACATCTCTTCTATATATATAGAGCATAGTTAGTTCATTTCCACTAGGGCTGTTCAATCGCTGAAAACCGAAGCGAACCTACCGAAATTTCGGTTTGCCCAACCTTCAAACCAAAAACCGAACTGACATTTATGGTTCGGTTCGGTTTGGTTTTTAACCGAAAATCTATCGGTTGGATCGGTTCGATTATCGGTTTATCCGATAAAATAGAGAAATGACAAAAAAAAATCCTTAGTTACAATTTCAGCAAGTCTCAAGTTCTAATTTTAAGCCTCAATAAGAAGAGGAAAGAGCTCAGTAAAAAAGGACATCCATAGCTCAAACACTCATAACTCAATTACATTGATAGCTCAGTTTAGTATTTCCTTGTGCTACAGAAACTCTCGGTAACGTAATTTGCTGATGTTTTGAAAAGGATGTTGCGCCTGCTTAGGCTAGCAAGTCGCAGCGAATTAATAGAAAAAATAAAATAAAATATTCAAGAAGTAAAAACCGAAAGAAAGAAATTGGTCTCTGCCTTGAGAGCTTGGATTGGTTCAATCGAGTGCAGCCCGTAGGAGGGGATTTGTGTGGCAATATTGTTTGAGAAGACTGTTAGAAACTGGGTGTCAAAATTACACGGGAATCCTACGAACTGATAAGTATTTTTTCAGTTCTTACAAATAATCTGAAAAATAGAAAAAAACAATTGAACTGAAAAAATAAATTACAACTGAAAATTAAATTAAAACTTAAAAAAAAACGGAAAGATTAAAGCCGAGGCGAGTAAAACTCTTTCCGCAAGAAGAATACGCCCCGTGTGGCAGCTAACGGTTCAGGCGTAACTTCCCCAAAGATACAACGGCAAACGTCTCTAAATCTGTAGCACACCAGATTTACGAGTTCCGGCGAACTGGAAGGGAGTCGAGAATTGAGCACTTAAAAATAAGAATAAAAATATCACTCTTTTGTTATTTCGATAACAAATAAATATTTCTATATTTTTCCTCTGATATTTTTATCCCTCCAAAATTATTTTGGACTGATTTTATTTTATTTCCTCTCTTTTTCTCTCTTCTGCCGTGTGTTTTTCTCTCGTTTTCTGTGTTTTCCTTCTTCTGCCGAGGAACTATATTTATAATGAAGAGAGAACAGATAAAACCTGCCCATACAACAATAAAGCCTGCCCACACAATTATTAAAGCAAGGTGATGCCAGATGAACCTTCACATGTATGAAGTGTGAATTAGCCAAATTAGTTTATTAAATTTAACAAGAGTAAGTGGATGTTGGGAGGGTTAATGAAAGAAACAAAACTCGGTGGTTGGGGATATTAAGAAAAGAAAAGAAAACTCAAGTGGGACTCATATTTTAATACACTCATTATTACAATCCCCCACATGAGTGTAAATTAAATATATATAGATTATTGTGCTCAACCCTCACAAAACTCTATTGCATCAGAAAAGGTAGTTTTTGGCTTTGAACCTTTCTTTGTAAACATCATCGGATGCACTGGCGGACTAGTGGACATAATGCCTTAAACTATTCCTCCATAGTGTACACCTAGACAATGACATTTACATAATAGAGTCTTAACTTCATTCCGTTCTATCGTTGTATCCGTTTTGGCCATGGACAACACTTTGTATTCATAAGTGTTTACATTTGAAGCGGCCCTCACTTCACACTTATATAGGTGACCTCCCTATCGAGAGTATCCTGTTATACTCCACCTTTATAAGGTTAGGGATTCATTAAAAGTCCACATGACTTACCCTCACCAAAATCAACAGGTCATCTTGCATTTGGAGTGCTCTAGGGAATAGCTTTGGACATTCATATGTTCCAAGTGCTCAACTGAATTTTCATAGCTTAGTTTTTTCTTTGAACCAAGTTCGTGGGATCTCCACTCAGAATGGTAGGGTTACCACTATGATCATTCTTTATATTGTGGATTTTAAGCCCATTCCCTCTAGCGAAACTACCAATTGATCTCTATTCAATTCTTTCGTCAAAGGATCAGCCAAATTTTCCTTAGACTTCACATAGTTAATGGAAATAACACCATTTGTGATCAATTGGCGTACGGTATTATGTCTACGACGAATATGTCTAGACTTACCGTTATACAAGTTGCTTTGTGCCCTTCCTATAGCAGCTTGGCTATCACAGTGAATCATCACAGACGGCAAAGTCTTATTCCAACATGGAATATCGGATAAAAAATTTCTAAGGCTTCTTCACCAGCTTTATCTAAAGCGATGAACTCCGATTCCATCGTTGATCGAGCTATACACGTTTTTTTTTGTGGATTTCCACGAAACTGCACCTCCTTCAATACAGAAAACATATCCGCTAGTAGAGCGAGAATCTTTCGATTCTGATAACCAGCTTGCATCACAGTACCCTTCAAGTACAGCTGGGTATCTCGAATATTTTAGCCCGTATTCAAGGGTGTACCTCAAGTACTTAAGTACCCTTTTCAAAGCATTCCAATGCTCATGACTGGGATTGCTCGTAAATCTGCTCAACTTATTCACTGGATAAGCCAAGTCTGGTCGTGTACAATTCGTCAAGTACATCAAACTCCCTATTATCCGTGAATATTCCAACTGAGCCACTGGTTGACCTTTATTGGCTACCAGATTTATACTAAGATCAAGGGGCGTCTTACACCTAGACTGTGCACTGTCATAGGCATCAAATTTCTTGAGCACTTTCTCTACATAATGAGATTGTGACAAGACAATTCCATCTTGGGTTCTGATAATCCTTATTCCAAGAATAACATCAGCCAAACCCATATCTTCATGTCGAAATTTCTTTTCAACATTCTTTTCGTATCCATGATCACTTCATGGCTGCTCCCCATGATCAACATATCATCTACATATAGACATACTATCACAAATGTATTTAATGTACTGTTGACATAAACACATTTGTCACATTCGTTGATTTTGAAATCATTTGACAACATCACGTCATCAAATTTCAAATGCCATTGTTTCGGAGCTTCTTTCAGTCCGTACAAGGATTTGATCAATCTACACACCTTTCTCTCTTGTCCAAGTGCAACAAACCCTTCAGGTTGTTCCATGTATATTTCTTCTTCCAATTCACCATGCAAAACATTTGGTGAATCTCAAGATTGTGCAAAGCAGCAATCGAGAGAAGCACTCTTATCGACGCTAAACACGTAACTGGTGAATAGGTATCAAAGAAATCATACCCTTCCTTTTGTTTAAAGCCTTTGACCACCAATCTTGCTTTAAACTTATCAATCGATCCATCAGCTTTATATTTCTTCTTTAGGATCCACTTGCATCCTAAAGGTTTACAACCATCAGGGAGATCAACCAACTCCCAAGTATGATTTTGCATAATGGGCTCGATTTCGCTATTTACAGCTTCTTCCCAGAGTGGTCCATCTGGGCTGGACAGAGCTTCCTTAAGGGAGCTCGGTTCATCGTCCAACATGTACGTAATAAAATCAGGTCCAAACGTTTTCGCCGTTTTTAACCTTTTACTACGTCTCGGTTCTTCATCAGTACCCTCTGGTACAGAACCACTAGCAGTTTCATACGTTCATTTATTAGAACTAGATTATGCTCTTTCCTTTAGAGGAAAAATATTCTCAAAGAATATAGCATTCCTCAACTCAATCGTGGTACCAACAGATACCTCTGGATTTTCTGATTTATGAACCAGAAATCTATATGCTGTACTATTGTAAGCATATCCAATAAATACGCAATCGACCGTCTTTGGCCCGATTCTCATTTGTTTGGGTTCCAGTACTGAAACCTTAGCCAAACACCCCCACACTTTCAGGTATTTATAAGACGGCTTACGATTTTTCCACATTTCGTAAGGAGTCTCATCTTTCCCTTTAGATGGTATTTTATTCAGGATATGATTTGCTGTTAAAACAGCTTCCCCCCACATGTTCTGTGGTAATCCTTAATTTATCAACCTGGCATTCATCATTTCTTTAACGTACGGTTCTTGCGTTCAACAACACCGTTCGACTGTGGAGAATAAGGGGATGTCGTTTCATGAATTATGCCATATTCAGAACATATTTGTTCAAAAGGAGCTACATACTCCCCGCCTCTATCACTTCGGATTATTATAATCCTCTTGCCGAGTTGATTTTCAACTTCGGTCTTATAGATTTTAAATGCTTCCACAGCCTCGTCTTTGCTTCTTAATGAATATAAGTAACAAAACCTTGTGAAATCATCAATAAAAGTAATAAAATACTTTTTACCAGTTCTTGTTTACACACTTTTCAGATCACATACATCAGTATGGATCAAGCCTAATGGTTCAGTACTTCTTTCCACCGAGTGAAAAGGCAACTTAGCCATTTTTGCTTCAATACAAATTTCACATTTTGTATTTGTCTCAAATTTAGAATTAGGAATTAATTTTAAATTCATCAACCGTTTAATTGCATTTAGATTTACATGTCCCAATCTTATATGCCATAAATCAGAGCTCTCAACTGTATAAACAGAAATAGGCTTTTCATTATCAACGGTTACATGAATTTTGGCCATTACATTCATTTTGAACATACCCTTATCGAGATAGCCACGACCAAGGAAAGTTCCAAACTTGCTAAGAACAAATTTCTTAGCATCAAATACCAGCCTAAATCCATGCTCAACAAGAAGAGATCCGGAGACCAAATTCTTGCGGATGTCTGGGACATGCAGAACATCCTTAAGCTTCAACTCCTTTACAGAAGTCAGCTTCAGCACCACAGTGCCCACTCAGCCACATCAGCCGTGGCGGAGTTTGCCATGTAAAGTTTCCGACTCTTAGCAGGAGTGTATTCAGAGAACACCTCCTTATCGGAACACACATGACGAGTGGCACCAGTATCGATGTACCACTCCCTTGGGTTATCCACCATATTGGCTTCAAACACCACTGCCGACATATCAAAGTCGGTCAGTTCACCCGGCACAGGGCCGTGTTCAGCCACAAGGGCACTAGGTTTACCTTTCTTTGGTCCAGTCTTCTTTGGCCTCTTGCAGTCTTTAACCATATGGTTTGGCTTTCCACAGTTGTAGCAGGTTCCAGTAAACTTCCAAACCTTGGCAGGCTGCTTCCCTTTGTCAAGCGACTTCCTCTTGCTCGAGTGGCCTTGCTCCAGCAAGTTAGCACGAGCCTCTATCATCGGAGTCTTCGCCGATGAATTATGGTTGTCCTCCTCAATACGAAGACGAACAACCAGGTCTTCAAGACTCATCTTCTTCCTCTTATGTTTGAGGTAGTTCTTGAAGTCTTTCCAACCCGGCGGCAGCTTTTCAATCACAGCCGCAACTTGGAATGACTCGCTTAGAGACATTCCTTCAGCATGGATATCGTGCAAGATAAGTTGAAACTCTTGCACTTGGGACACGAATGTCTTAGAGTCGACCATCTTGAAGTTAAGAAACTTGCCGACGACGAATTTCTTCGCCCCGGCATCCTCTGTCTTGTACTTCTTCTCCAAAGCAGCCCAAAGCTCTTTGGCAGAACCAACCGAGCTGTACACATTGTACAACTCATTACTAGGTCCGTTCAGGACATAGTTACGACAAAGGTAATTACCTTGCCCCCAAGCTTCGTACGCAGTGCGTAGTTCAGCATTGGTCTCATTTTCAGCAATAACCGGGGGGTCATCCTTCAGGTATTTCACCAAACCCAAAGTGGTCTGGTAAAAATGCATCTTTTGTTGCCACCTTTCAAAATCAAGCCCATTGAATTTTTCGGGCTTCTTAGCAGTAGGGACATAGACAACAGATACATGATTGATCGATGTTGAGTGTTGGAACCATTTCCGGTCGAAGCCATCAGTCTAGTAGGTTGAGATATTCTTCTTGCGATTGTTAGAAACTGGGTGTCAAAATTACACGGCAATCCTACGAACTGATAAGTATTTTTTCAGTTCTTACAAATAATCTAAAACATAGAAAATTACAATTGAACTGAAAAAATAAATTACAACTGAAAATTAAATTAAAACTTAAAACAAGACGGAAAGATTAAAGCCGAGGCGAGTAAAACTCTTTCCGCAAGAAGAATACGCCCCGTGTGGCAGCTAACGGTTCAGGCGTAACTTTCCCAAAGATACAACGGCAAACGTCTCTAAATTTGTAGCACACCAGATTTACGAGCTCCGGCGAACTGGAACGGAGTCGAGCATTGAGCACTTAAAAATAAGAATAAAAATATCACTTTTTTGTTATTTCGATAACAAATAAATATTTCTATATTTTTCCTCTGATATTTTTATCCCTCCAAAATTATTTTGGACTGATTTTATTTTATTTCCTCTCTTTTTCTCTCTTCTGCCGTGTGTTTTTCTCTCTTTTTCTGTGTTTTCGTTCTTCTGCCGAGGAACTATATTTATAATGAAGAGAGAACAGATAAAGCCTGCCCATACAACAATAAAGCCTGCCCATACAATTACTAAAGCAAGGTGATGCCAGATGAACCTTCACATGTATGAAGTGTGAATTAGCCAAATTGGTTTATTAAATTTAACAAGAGTAAGTGGATGTTGGGAGGGTTAAGGAAAGAAACAAAACTCGGTGGTTGGGGATATTAAGAAAGGAAAAGAAAACTCAAGTGGGACTCATATTTTAATACACTCATTATTACAAAGACGAGCTTCGTCGAGTGCCGAGTGGAGTGTGCACAAGAGCGCGGTGGCGATATGGGGTTTCAGAGCACCGATCACGGCGGCGATTTGGGGCTTCAGAGCACCGAGCGCGGCGATCGGATAATTGGAGTGCGTGATTGTGTTACAGTGAAGGTTTACTAGATTTCAACTTTTCTCTTGGAGTTACGATCTATGATCTAAACTTTGTAGAGAAGGCAGATGACAGATGAGGAGAGGAGACGATGACGAGCACGAGGTGATGAGGAGAAAAAATATGAGTGGGCTTATATCTAATTCTTGGTTATTTAGGAAAGGGTTAGGTTGGGTTGGCCTGCTGGGTGCTTCCTTTTTTTTCAATACTTTTTAATATATTAGGCCTAAAAAGTAAAAACATAGGCTTGGGCATTATATTACTTTTATAACTTATATGTCTAGTATCAGTTTTTGGTTCGGTTCAGTTAACCGAGCATTTATATCCAAACCGAACTGAAAACTGAAATTTTGAAAAATACAAATCGAAAATCAAACTAAAATTTCGGTTTTGGTTTCGGTCGGTTAACCAAATTGTGTGCACCCTTAATTTCCACCTTCCATTCCACCATAAAACCCTATCCATTCTTCATCTTCATTCAAAAGCATTCCTCCATATCCATCACCTTCACCATAAAAAACCGACCAGTTTTCCGGCCACCTCCCAGCTTCGGCGAGTCGCCGCTGTCGTCCCGCCTGCAAGAGCTTGCACAAACCGTGTCCACCACTCTCGGTTCCTCTACTCTCAAACCAGCACCGTTCACGAGCTGTCCGTCCAGCCGAGCTCAACCCGCCGTCCGTACGAACATTTTTCAGGCCCAACTGTACCGTATGCGCACGTCCCAATCCCGTACGCATCGCACCCAGCTCCTCTACATGCACAGGCCTGTTCCCAACGTTCGTACGCTCGGTTCCAGACCCGCGCGACGCTGACCTACTCGTTCCCGTGATCGTACACCGGCATCCAACGTAGCACCGCGCTCGTGCATCTCGATCCACAGCCACGAGCCCCGATCTGCGCGCGTGAAGCCCGACCGAGCCGTCCACGAGCCCACACGCGACCCAATCCACACCAGCTCAGCCCCGATCCACTCGAATCAGCACAGAACCAAGCCGATGAACTGAACCAACTTCATATTTGAGTCCAAGAGCCACCGAACACGACCCGATCCATTAGTCGATCCATTTTTCTAGCCAAACCCGATTTCTGATTTACGATTTGAACCCTTCGAGAGGTATATTAGATTGAACTCTGACTTCATGTGCGTAGACGAGAATTATAATTAATTATAAAAATGAAAATTGTTGAGGTTGAGCATGATTGGATTTAATTGGGATTTATTGGATTAAATGGCTATAAATTCGTGATAAATTGTATATTGATCCGAAAAATGTGAATCCAATTTGATAAATCCTATCTAGATGTCTTGAGGCCTAGGTTTTAATTTCGTGAATTGTGGTGCCCATTTGCTATATGAACCGGATTTACGAACATAGAGCCGAAATGCCCGATTTTGTTAAATGAGTTAGAGGCAAAATGTTTTGAAAATTTTACCATAAATTGTATATGCTGAAGAGTTTGTAGTTAAATTTTCATGATTTTTGGATGCCGTTTGATATGCCTAAAAATTCAGGACTTTAGCCTCATTTTGCAAAAATTCTAGAAATTGATCCGGTTGAGACTTAGCTGCAGTTGTTGGGCCTAAAATCACTAGAAATTATGTTGAACTTAGGGTTAAAGTTTCGGCTTAAAATGAGTAAGTTTGCCGGTTGAGTAGAGAACCCTAGTTCGGCCTTTTTCCGAACAGTCCGGATGAACTCTAGATCCGAGTAGAAAAGTTGTGCGTCGGCGAAGCCGTGTTCGTGCGTATGTACCCGGACCACAGTTGAACCGAGTTTCACCCAGTCAGATGAGCGACCGGTCGGTTCAGATCGATCCACCGGTCCAGTTCAGCCGAATCAGTCTAGACAGTCTGGACATTTCAGGAGTTTCAGTTCGAAATATCAGTTTGAGCGAGAACCGTGATTCAATATTTTTTCGAACCCATTCAGATCAGCATAAGCTAGTTCAGATAAAAATCAGACAGCCAGTTCAGATAAACCAGATAAGTCAGTTCAAATAAATCAGATAAGTCATATAAGCCAGATCAGATAAAAGCATATATGCAGTCCAGACTTAGACAATTTCAGAGAACTCTAGAGATGCCTCAAGACAATAATTTCCCAAAATAGCTCATAAATTCTCTAAATCGAGATTAAATGATTTTAAAATCGAGCGAGCGAACATAGTAAGATCAGATAATAATAAGATTCAAGTTTTTCAATTTGAGCTTAGTACTTAGTACATTTTGCTCAAATATCTATGTAGCTTAAGGAGAGTCGAGCCTCCGACAGCTACCATCATCCAGTCGCACTTGCCTAACAGTACCGACTTATCAGGTGAGGGTCATGTACTGTGTTTCACATCATCTTTAATTTCCGTACCATGTCCGAGGTATGTATGAGAAAAGTTATATATCGCCTCGGTGGAGGTCTTAACGGGCCTTAATGACCCATCGTAGGTTCTGGTGGAGGCCTTAACGGGCCTTAATGACTCATCGGAGTGTGCACATGATTTAGCGGCTTCGGCCGAGCGACTTTAAGCTGAGTTCAGTTCAGTTCAGTTCTATTCTTATAAGCTTAAGTCATGATATTGTTATTATTGATGCTGTTTTATTCAGTACTGATTTCTGCGGAGCATAGTGGTTTAGCGCACGTCCCACTAACTTTATTTTTAGGTGATGGAGTCTAGCGTGGCGCGTGAGCACTCGTGGTGGACGTGGTCATGAGAAGATATTATTTTGTTACGCATGTCATGTCATTCATTTGAACATGTATTATTTATCATGCCAGTACTTATCATGTTTTTAGCTTCAGGATTGCTATTTGTCGCCCTAAATTACTACTTGCCGCCTAAAAAAAATAATAAAAAATGATAAATTTACAAAAATATCCCTGTGGTAAAAAAAAAAGTTACTAAAAAAGGCATTCAAATGTCTATCAACTAAGCTCGGAAGCCAAAGAACGTCTAGAAGCTAAGCTTGGCAGCCAAGCAAATGTCCAGCAAAAAAGCCCGACTGTGAAAACAAACGCCCAAGAGCTAAGCTTGGAAGCAAAGGAACGTCCAAATGCGAAGCCCGACTCTGAAGAGAAACGTCTAAATGAAAAGAGGCAACACTTTTAAAACTTTTAAATTGCAAGCTTATTCTACCGCTAAACATCTAACTGGAAAGCTTGAGGCCATGTGAAACGTCTGAGAGTTAAGCTTTAAAGCTTACCAAACGTCCTTTATTAATACTTGCCTATGGAAGCAAACGTCTAACATAGGTGAAAGCAAACGTCCAGGAACTAAGTTTGGAAGTCAAGTAAACATCTAACTGGAAAGCTTGAGGCCATGTGAAACGTCTGAGAGTTACGCTTTAAAGCTTACCAAACGTCCTTTATTAATGCTTGCCTATGGAAGCAAACGTCTAACATAGAAGCTCCACTATAAAAGCAAACGTCCATGAACTAACTGGAAGTCAAGTAAACATCTAACTGGAAAGCTTGAGGCCATGTGAAACGTCCACGAGTTAAGCTTTAAAGCTTACCAAACGTTCTTCATTGAAAATTGCTTATGAAAGCAAATGTCCAGAAGCTATGCTTGGTAGCCAAGCAAACGTCCGACATGGAAGCTCCATTGTGAAAACAAACGTCCTGGAGCTAAGCTTGAAAGTCAAATAAACGTTCTAGAAGGAAGCTTAAGTTTTTATGGAACGTCTTATAGTTAAGCTTTGACTCCAAACAAACCTCCCAGAAGAAAGCTTAGGACAATAAGAAACTTCTTTAAGGAAAGCTTAATTTACCCAGAAACGTCCAACGTGAAAACTTCCTCAATAATTTGATTTTTTCCACATATCACCCAAACTACTTTCCCACATATCTTACAATAATCAACCTAACATCAACCCATGCAACAAATCTTTAAAAGGATATAGAATTGTTATTTTATAATATACACTTATTTTTAATAATAAAATCGTAATCATATTTAATAATGACAAAATACTTTTTTAATAGAATCATATTTTAATAGAATCGTAATTTCTTATTAGTTTACAAATAATTCTCATAGTTGTGAATTGATCTCACTTAGACTATTAGTCCAATAGAAATGACCTCATTTTTTAGTGAATCAAAGTAGAGGTGCATATTTTTTAGTGAATGAAAATAGATGTATTGTATGCACGTTCATGTTCAAATCTTACGGGTTTAGAGAGTAGTCATGGCCATGGGCCGGCCCGGCCAGGTCTGCCAGTTCAACCCGAACTGGCCCATAGTCAACAGGTTCAGAACCGAGCTCGTAGTTGACTAGACGGTTGTGGGCCTCATGTATAAAAAATTTTAAATCAGTGGGCCGGGTCTAGGCTGGTCCTCGAGACGGCCTGCCATATTTTTCTTTTTTTTTAATCTGTTGATCGGGTCATGCCGATCCGTGACCTGGCATTGGACCGTTGGCAACGCGCTAATTTGGATTGTTGAAAGCTTTTGACTATTGAATATCCAACTGCTAGCTTTTTTATTTTTTAAATTCGATCGATTCGGCTTGTCGGTTCCACAACAGTTGACCAACGGTCAAATTTTCAAATCTGACTGTTGGATCAGGTCAAATTTTCAAATCTGATGGTTGAAGATCGAACAATAAGATTTTTTTATTTTTTTATTTTTTGAATTCGGTTCCACAACAGTTAACAAACGATCAAATTTCAAATATGACTGTTAGATCGTTTTGACCGTTGAGATCCAATGGTCAAGATTTAGTTATGAAATATAATTAATATCTTATTAGTCTATTGATAATTATGATAGTTGTGAATGAACCTCACTTAAACTATTGATCCAATAAAATGAACCTCACTTTTTAGTGAATCAAAGTAGAGGTTTTTGTATGCACGTTCCTGTTTATATCTTACGGGTTCATCATACTAGTCACGACGTTGGGATGTCCTCGACCGCCAGTTCGACCCGAATCGATTGAACTGAACCGGCTCGTGGTCAACCGGCCCAGCTGAGCCCGTAGTTTGACTGGGACAATTCTGGCCTCATGTGTAAAAAATTTTCACCAGGTGAGCCGGGTCCAGGCCGGCCCTTGAGACGGCCCGCCATATTTTTCCTTTTTTTTCTTAATCTGTTGACGGGTTCAAGCCAGGCGTGGCCTAGTATTGGACCGTTGGCAACCCGCTAATATAAGTCGTTAAAAGTTTTTGACCGTTGGAGATCCAACTGCTAGATTTTTAAAATATGTTGTCATTATTAAATAAGATTAGGATTTTTAAAATTATATTAAAAATAATGGTGTATTATAAAATAACAATTCTATATCCTTTCAAAGCTTTGTTGCATGAGTTGATGTTAGGTTGATTATTTTTAGATATGTGGGAAAGTAGTTTGAGTGATATGTGGAAGAAATCAAATTATTGAGGAGGCTTTCACGTTGGACGTTTCTGGGTACATTAAACTTTCCTTAAGGAAGTTTTTGTTGTCATAAGCTTCTCTCTGGGACCTTTTTTTTTGCTTCAAAGCTTAGCAGTTGGACGTTTCCTAGGGCTACAAGCTTCACTCTTGAACGTTTCTTCGGTTTCGGAGCTTTGCTTCTGGACGTTTGCTTTCACTGCCAGGCTTCAATTTTGAATGCTCATCTGCCATGCGATCTTAGCTGCTGTTCGTATCTTGTCATAAGCGGGCTTCTAAATGGGACGTTTTTGGGAATGGGGAAGAGACCTCGGGGATGCTTGATTTAGGAGCGGGCATAAACCTCATGCCACTTGCAGTTTATCACCGGCTCGAGCTTGGAGACTTGAACCCCACCAGGATGCGCCTACAGCTGGCCGATCGCTCGTTCCGCCAACCAGCAGGAATTGTGGAGGATGTGCTCGTCCGAGTGGGGAAGTTGACTCCTCCACACTTAAACTTTTGTTCGTCCCGAACAACTAGAAAGAAAACAAGACATGAGCATGTATACAGTTTCAACTAAGAAGGGCCTCAAAATGTCTAACTCAATCGGTCGAATTCCAATGACCGTATGACCATATGCCTCAAATATCGACTTAGGCTTGAAACAACAAACTCTCAACACGAAGATTACAATATATGCCTCACTCGTTTTCTTACATGAATATGTGATAGGTACGCTCAAGTTGGTCGATATTCAAGTTTCAACATATGCTTGTCAATCGTTTAAATTACACGAAAACAATCAAAGCTCAAAAGATACGAATCAAGAGGACTTCACGGGTTGTAATGTGGGCTAAGGTAAAGGTACGGATATATACATGGATAAGAAGCTCAAATAAACAATCAAAGATTTCAAGTAATATACTACTCAAATGTCCGCTACTCATCCGAAATCAACAAGATAGCACATCCAACACCAACTCCACAAACAACACCTAAATTCTCTAATCAAGTTGCCATACGTGACCCATTTTTTTTCTTTTTCTTTTTTTCTTTTTTTTCTTTTTTTATATATATATTTTTTATTTGGAGAGTAACTTTTTTTCCGAACAAGATCTAATCAAAAGGACAACGTTCTGTAGTGTGAACATTGGAGGTCATCTAAGTGTTCTACAGTAGTTTTCCAATACTCATTACCCGTCAACATGAATCGACTAGTAAGAGGAGTAGAATCCATTCGATTCGTCCTGTGAGCTCTCATGTTTTTTTTTTTTTTTTTTTTTACATATAGGTCAAGCAATAGAAATCCAATTCCAATTCACCTCATTCAACAACGACACCATTTTCACCAATCATCACAAAATCAGTCAACAAAATACGTTATATGCATGGCTGACAAGAAAAGACTTAAGGCTCAAATGGGCTACTACCGGAAAAAATGCACTTTCAGGATCACGAACAAGGCTAAAGAGAGCTAATCAAACAAAACGCCTCAATCACTTTTGCAATTTCAAACTCTAATCGATTCCTTTCAAACAAACTCAAGGCAAGTTCTAATCAATCAAGAATATGACCAATATCTCACAAGAAAGAAGAGTAAGGATCAAAACCTCACAAGGTCAATAAATGTCACTCAAAGCAATCAAGCAAATATCGAGGCAATGATCAACACAACCGTCATCACAACTTCCCAACTGGATCATACATTCATCAACAAATCCTATAATTCACCAATATCACATGCTCAACAACACAAAAACCTAAAAACTAGATCGGTCCACCACATAAGCATGCAAAATCCAAATAAACTCCCCCACACTTAAAATGAGGTAATGTCCTCATTGCTTCAACACAAAACCAGGAAGTCAAATAAAGGACCTAGCAATTTCATATAACGAACCAATACTAGTAGCTAGCACCAGAACACAAAACTCAAAAGAAAAGATAGGGGAAAGAAACAACTCAAAAAGATAAAAAGAAAAGGGTGTGCAAACCGAAGTGTATCGAGCGGAGTAAGCATTCACGTGCAAGCCATTCGCCCTCGCTCAACCCAAAATCTCGATATTCCTCAATCAACTCAATCCTCTTGCTCGAGCTCATAAACACGTACCTGCCAAGAAAAACACAAAACTCCAGAACTCTTGTTATTCAAAGATAAAACTAAAAAGCAATAAGAAAATAACTAAGAAAGCGATAAATCACTTGGGTTGCCTCCCAAGAAGCGCTTGTTTAACGTCATTAGCTTGACGAAACCTGGGTATAAATCAACCAGGATCCAGAAATAAGTGACGATCGTGCATGCCTTCGTACTTTCCAGAAGTGGTAGCATGGGAAGATTGACGAAAAGGCTGGCACGGTGGATCTGGGTAGCTATGTTCTTGGAGAACCGGGTTCGAGCACGAGCAATCCCCAATTCTAGACGCAGAGCTTTTCCCACCCAAGCTCTGTCGCCAACCTCCGGAACTATAAGCACATCTGTAGACTAAGTCGAACTGAATCCTGTCCACTTCATAACACAGTGCAACGGCCTAGAAGACTGATGCTCTGACTCGGAGGTTGGGGAAGGGACTTCAGAATCAAGCCCATGGATCTCCTCCTCTGAAAGATCATCAACATCTCGCTGGAGCTCATCATCATCTTCTTCGGCCTCACACATTTGCATCAACATACGAGCTTGAGTACCAAACATAAATTGGGGCTCGGTGACTTGTGCCTCTATTGAGTCGATATGTGTTGTGAGAATCTCTATCTGCGTGCTCAGTTGAGCACATCCGAGCTCAATCTCCTCATCTCGAGTGGTTTGCGCAGACATGCGAGCAAGGATGAGTTCGACTTTTTCATCGTACGTCAAAGCAGCCTCCCGAGGTTCATTCCTATGTGTAGAATCGCCTTGAGCGGTGGGCTCGGGAGAGAAATTGTTAACTCGATCCTCTAAGGCTTGCACGCACTCCATTAGGTTCTCGATTCTAGACTCAATATTGTTCCTACGGGCCGCTTGGGATGCCAAAAGAGTGAGAGCCTGATTGAGCTCGGAATTATACTCTGAAGAGTCCTCAAGGGACCCATACGACTGCTCAACAGATACGGAATCCCACTGCTGCTCGTAAGGATATGACCAAGTCTGGCCATAGTCCCGAGAATCGTAGTATGGAGGTGACTGATTACTCAAATGGGCACATCGAGCTGTGGTCTCTTCTTCCTGAGCTTACTGAGATGTTCCGAAAGCATAGATACAGTTGAGCTTCTCGTTGAATTCATGGGACTCATAAGATTGCTCGATTGGGTAGGGGTCCCAGTACTGCTCGAAAGAGTAAGAATATGACTGGTTGTGGTACCCGGCGTGATAGCTCGGCTCGTTAACCCAAGATTGGGTGTGCGGATAGTGAAAAGCACGGTTGAAGTTCATATTAAACAAAGCAGCCACACGTAGCCACGAAGAGGAAAGGAAAAGAAGACTGTAACGCCCCATTTTATTTTAAAAGATTTACCGAATTTATTTATAAAAATCAGAGTTTATTTCTCGCGAAATCCCAATTTAAACTTTAATATTTAACGGGCGCTACTTAAACAACTAAAACAAATAAACATTTACATAGATACAATCCAACAACTCAAAAAAAAAAATCCCAAGTTATCCATAAACTTCAAACCAGTGATGCATAAACAAATACTTCAACAGAATTCAATAGTCTAATCAACAGGTTCGAAATAAATAAAGCGGAAACATAGTTATTCAAAGTTGGAAAAATGGTTTATCGAGATAATAGAAAGCAAGGCGGAAGCAAGTAACACACAATCCAACGACCACCACTCGAGCGTCTCTCGCTACCGCCGCCAACCATGCTCAACCTAAAAAGGTAGGAAGAGGAAACAAAAGGACAGAAAAGTAAATGGGGGTGAGTACAACCATCATACTCACCATTACCGCACAGTATATTTCGCATAAAGATCCATAACCATAAATAATGTATGCATAGAATCTAGATCTAACTCCTACCCTATCGCAAACCTCCTATGTACATACAACAAACCTTTCGACCAGACATCGGCAAGGATGTAACTGGAAGAACTCCCACCGCGAATGCAATGGGCATAGGATATTATCCAGGAGACAGTGAAGTTGAATTACCCCTCCGCTCTACACGAATTCGGGCGTCTACCTCCCGGATGCAACGGGCAGGTGACTTCCACTGATTATGCATTCGTCAAAGGCACTACCATCAGGACGCTTAGACTAGGGTTCTCACGCATACAAAAACTATCGCGACAAACATTTATACGAAATAACAAGTGCGATAAATGTAGATTCAACATAAATGAACCCACCTGGATGCGACCGGAATAAACACAAAATAAGGTAGGCGGCGAGGTCGACTTGTCAAACACCTACATTAGTAAAATAGCCTTATTACAGACTATTCGATAATCATTAAGTCTAACTAAGTTCATATAGTCATTTAAGCACGCATTAAAACAAGGGAAAACACATTTTCGAAAAATCACATGAGTTTTGAAAATTAGACCCGGCAGCGTTTTTTTAAAATCGATATAACTTTCAGCATATAACTCATATGAACATGAATTAAGTTGCATTGGAATCCTAAGACATGAATATACAATTCTTATGAAGACACTTAAAGCAAATAAGGTTATTTAATAGGTGATAAATCAACAAACATTAAAAGTTGAGCCACAGTCCAAAACTGGAAAAATAAACTTGACCAGACTTCAGTAATTACCATATAACTGGAGCTACAGGCATTATATTAATGAAATTCAAAAACCACATGATAGGAAACTCCAATTTCTACAACTTTTCAGAAGATAATATTGGCAAATAATCACATTATAAATGAGTTTAAACACAAAACATGTGATTTAGTAAACCTGTCAGGATCTAATATATAACATGGACAGCACTTCAGTTTCTAACACTTAGCTCGAGCTATAGACCTCTAAATGATATGGTTCAAATATCAATTTAAACCTTAAGAATGCCTCTACAATTTTCATTTAGAACACAGAATCATATAAGGTCATTTTAATAGTGAAAAATCGGTTAACATTCAGTCTCAGATTTCTGTCAACATGATAATTCTCAACTCATGCATCTCTAACTTCATAAAATCATAGCTCGAGCTACAGAGCACATATCAACATGCAATTTATCTCATTTGAAAGGTAAGAAACAAATCTACAACTTTCAAGAAGAATGTAAGTTCATACGAACACATTATGACATGAAAACCAGATCAACCATTTAATACATATATGCTGCCGGGTACAGGAAAAATTGGACGTACAACAAATCTTGTAAAAATCATAACTTTTTCGATATAGATCGAAATTAATAAATTCCAAAGCCCAGATATAGAAAACTCGATATACTACATATTTCATGAAGGTCATGACTTCAAATATTCAGTCTATGATGGCTCAAAACGTAGCACAACAGAACAGTGAAAACAACATGATTTCACATAAAATGATATCTTATGCATTTTGAATATTCGAATCGGACATAGCATTATCAACGCATTTTTAATTTACGACTATCACGTATAATCATAAAATTAAGGAGTTTAGTAAAATGGATTTACCAAACACCTAAGGGGAGGGTAGTCTAGGTTCGGTGCCGAAAAAATGGAGCTCGGAGACGACAAATCCTACGAGCGGGGATGATCGTCCGCTTGACTCGCTCGACGTTAACGGCGGCTCGCTCGACGAAGGTGAAAACCGAAAATGGCTCGTGCTCGTGGGACAGAGGCGCAAGGTGGTCGGGAGTTGCTGTCGATGGTCGGAAGTCGTTGCCGCGTGGAGGACGGTGAGGGCTCGTGGCGGCGGCTGCTGCGAGTGGGTGGAGGAGCGCGAGGAGGTGGCTTTCTTCGGCGTCGCGTGGTACTGCAGAAATGAGCGGCGTGTTGGTGACGAGCGGAGGAGGGCGGGGCTGGAGTTTTTCTGTGAGGACAAGAGAATTGAAAGAAAAGAAAGTAGAGAGAAAGAGAGAGGGAGAGTGACGTGAGTTTTAGAATGAGATGGGAGTGAGGAGAAATGAGGGTCAACCTTCTTAAATCACAACTTTAAGACTTTGTAACTCACATTTTCAATTATAAAAGATAGCAAGAAGGGGGGTTCGGTTGGCACAAAATATGGGATAGTGATCAACTTTTGAATTTCAAAAATTCAAATTGAAATCCATGCATGCATGAGGAGAGATGGGCGATGGGTTGGGGCCGGTTTTGGGAGGAAAAAAGGGGCGGGTTCGGCTCGGCCCGGTTCGATAAGTTCACACGTATACTCACTCGGTTCAAAGTCTCGTTTATTTAATAATTTTCGGTTCAACCGAAAATAATATTATTAATATTATCCGGCTCGACATTAAAATTAATACAATTTAGCATTTACGAGCATATAATAGGAATAAAATTATCGAGCCCGAATAATTAATTCAAAAATAAAAATAAATGCCAAATAATAATATCCAATTATTCTCGAACAAATGGGCTAGAGAAAATGATCCCAAAATGGCTACGGAAAAATAATTGAAATCGGCCGGTTCTCTCGGGCTCGACTCGAAAATTATTCAAGGCTCGGTTCGACGTGGCGAAAATTAAATTGAAACCGGCTAATATATAACACACATAATACTAATTTAATAATAATAATAATAATAATAATAATAATAATAATAATAATAATAATAATACAGATACATATTTAGGCAATTAAATACACACATTATTTATTTATCCATAATAATAAAGCAGTTACGAGCACAAATAAAATAAATAAATTAATTCGGATAAATATAATAAATAATAAAATAATTCATAATTATTCATAAATTAATGGTGCATTGCAAAGACAAAAGCAAAAGCAAAAAGAAAAACAAATATGCACAAAAGAAAGAAAAAGAATATGAAAAACACAAAATACAGAGAAACACAAAAAATAAAATCAAACACCAAAACTAAATATCCTACTTGCCTTCCCCGGCAACGGCGCCAAATTTTTTGGAGCACAAATTGTTTTCTTACCGAGTACCGAATTGAATGATTCATTTCCCGGGTCGATCTCTCGAGGAAGGCAGTTCGGAATTTAGAATTGGTATCGATAACACATAAAAGCAAAATAAATCCTAAACATTCTAATCAAAAGATTGGTTTGAATTAATTATTAACTAAGGAATAACATAAAACATAAATCTACCTAAAAATATAAACGACGCAAAGATAAAGAAGCTAGGGAGTCGGAGACAATTGCTTCCGGTTCTAAACACATTTAACGGGCAATCAAGAACTTGGTTAAAAGGCTCGACAAATGGATAAACATAAACGAACAATTAACCAAATAATTAGCACATGGACAATACGTCTCCGAACATGTCTATTCTAAATGAGCCTAGTTCCACCAATTTCTCCCTTCTCGGTTCTAAAATCGGTTAGCTAGATTAGAATGGTGATCAATCATCTAACCCAAGGATTCATACAACTCGCAAAGATTGAGCAATCGACATGCACATAAACGAGAACAAACCAGAGCAATTATCCCCTAACCTAGCAATTGGAATTAGCTATGTAAATCAAATTCAACAAAACCAAGCATTTCACCCAAATCAACCATTTTCATGAATCAATTCAAAGAGAAAACAAACTTACAATTTATTCAATCCAAATGTTGAATCTTCATACAAGCTTAATCCCTAAATATTAAGAACAAGAATAAAGGGAAAAACGAAGAGGAAGGAGAAAAGAAGAAGAAAGAAGAAGAAGGAGAAGAAGGAAAAAGGAAGAGGAAGAAGAAGGGAAGGAAGAAAAGAAGGAAAAAGAAAGGGGGAGGCTGTAACGCCCCACTTTATTTTGAAAGATTTATCGAACTTATTTAATAAAAATCAGAGTTAATTTTTCGCAAATCTCAAATTTAATTTAGAACCCAGTGGGCGCTACTTAACTACCAAGAACCATTACTCGAGAATACAACCACGTCAATTAAATTCGGAACATGCATGATAAATAGTTATAAAAACTTTACTAGCATTTAATAAGTTCCAAATCCATGATATTAAAAACATACTCCAAGTTTTCAAACGCCATAATCGAAATCCCAAAACATGCAGGAAAGAAATATCCAAGTCATAATGAACGGAAACATAATAATGATAATCATAAATATATAAACGAGACCACCCACTTGTCTTGCCTCGTCACCACCAACTGCTTAACCTGGATCCGTGAAGAGTAGGTGGGAGTGAGTACAGTTGGAAATTATTGTACTCACACTATGCATATGAACAACTCAGAATATGTTAAGGTGGTATGGTCGCAGCATGAACATAAACAACAATAATGACATGTCTCATCTCTAGTCATATCTATGACTGTTGCCATAGCTATGGCTCACTCATGTGCACATCTACGCTTAGCCGTGCGATATCTATGACACGGGAGTGCGTGCCACGTAAGGACACAGCCTTATCTGAAGGTCTTAAGGAGATTTACCTCGTAAGAGTAACCGTATCAACGGGGACAACCGTGCCGATGGCTATCGATAGGCTACATGCTCACATGCATACATAGATCATACCGGTTTAACACATATAAAACAAACACATATGCATAGATATTTTAGAATAACTAACCCACCTGGATTTCCGAATTGAATTTACTCAACAAGCAATGGTCGTAGGTCGAGGCTTGACTCCTCAATTACCTACATTCGTTGGGACATGCCTTAGAATCTTACCAAGGCTTAACTTAAACTAACTAGTCTTATACATATACATAAGAATCTTACCAAGGATTAACTTAAACTTACTAGCTCGCTTGGCTTCGCCTTGCTTTGAAAACATTTTATGTTTAAGTCTTTTCGGTTGGTGGATATCTTGGCTTGCTTAACTTCTAACACTTAGGACATCGAAGGATCATATAAACATCACAAAGCACGACATGGTTCATTTATGCCACATAAACATGCCTTTAAACAATCCAACTCAATTTAGAAACCTAAACATGAACTTGCACCAATTTTCAGATACGCGATGAAATTAAAATGCATGCAGCTTTTAGTATACAAATCACATCATGATGAAACCACTTGGAAAATATACCTAACGCATGCCTCTATAACTTTCATGAAGAATACTCAGGTAGAAAAAATCATTTAAATGCACATAATACAGCAAACATCCAAAATATAGGTGCAGTGGATAAATGAAGACACACAGCTTGACAGGTCCTTAGTGTATGCACAATAACCGAAGCTACAAACATGATATTATCTAAATTCAAAAACCCCAAGGTAGCTAACTCAACTTTCTACAACTCTTCTGAAGACCTCATGGGCAAATAATAAAATTATCAATGAGGTTAAATATAAAACATTCAGTTCACAATACAGTCCAGAGAACAACTTTTTGAATAAACAGCTTTAGTAAAATGACAACAACTCAAGATACAAAACTCTAATTCATACAAACTCAAAACCTACAGAATCTACATATGAAATTATACAATTGTTACGAAGAGAAATTTTTCATATGAACACGTTTGGGTCATTAAAATAGAGGACACATTCAACACTTAAACAAAATCCTGGTTTCATAAAAACTGGGTGTACATCCCACTTAGAAAAATCATATAAAATCAACTGGAACTCCAAATCATACAAAACTCAAACATGAAGAATCATATAATCACGTTAAAGGCATCAATTCAGAGCATACATTCCATGCATACACACAGCCACTGTTTCAAAATTCTGGGCATAAATCCAACTTAGAAGAATCATATAAAATCAACCATAACTCTAAATTGCATGATTTCAACTCCTAATGAAAGGTTATAACATGTACTACATGTTGCATGAAGAATACATTTTCATGCAGGCACGTTAAGATCATAAAAAACAACCATAAACTAAGGGAAAAGTTTCTGCCCGAGTTTATAAAAACTGCATGCTTGTCTTACTTTGAAATTTCATATAAAATCCATTTCAACTCCAAATCAGAAGATTCTAAAATTCACGAAAACCTAACTCAAATCACTATAAAACTCAAGAAGAACACTTGTCCAAGAAACAGTTTATTGGTTGACACAAACAGAGCACAACAGAGGCTCGAATTTTGGGTGTTCTTGCCTTTAACAACTCAATACATTTGCACAACAACATAGGCATGAAATCACGTAATTTACACGTTAAGCAAGCTTCGATATCAATACTTTAAGACTTAAAAATTCGATATATAACAAAACACGTTGTCCGAAGTCCAACTCGGTCTTATTAAACACGATAGAAAAAAAATAACATCTTACGATTTCCACTTGATTATTATATATCTTAATTTGATAATATTGAGCAACAACATAAATTCAATCCGGGCTCGAAAGAATACCATTCTCGGGATAAGCTCGAAAAAACGGGACAAGAAGCGAGTGGCAAGTACGCGACGGCGGCACTCGGCGGCTATGCGTGACTCGTGAAGGAAACTCGCCAGAGAATGGCTCGAGGACGACCGAAGCGGCCTGCTGGGATGCTGCACACGGAGCAGCGGCTCGTCGGAATTGCTGTTGGTCGCGGACGAAGGAGCTGCGGTGCTCGGAGGACGCTCGTGGAGGTGCTGCGCGAACGGGATCGCTGGACTCGCTGCTCGAACAGAGCTCGTCGAAAGTGGGCTGGTCGCAGCGGAGTTGCTGCGGAGGGTGCTCGCTGCGGTGGCGTTTCGGTCGGGGTGGCTGTTCGCGGCGCGACGGGTTTGCAGGCGGTGGTGTTGCGGCGCGACGAGACTCGCAGACAGGACTCGCTGGAAAGCTTCGCGAGGTAGATGATGATAATGGGAGGTCATCGATTAAAGCAAGAGGGGAAGGTTGATGGCTGCGTTATGATTTGCGAGAGAGAGAGGAGAGATCGAGCGAGAGTATTGACGTGAGGGAGAGGAAAAGAAATTCTGATGAGAGGCTGCGGGTGTGCGTGAGAATGAGGTGAGCGGATCATTAGACTAGGTTTATTTGCTCCATAAGGCATACCAAAGAGATTTAGGTCGGTCCGGGTTAATGGGCGAGAATATAAGAGATTTTACGGGCCGATAGTACTTGAACAAAAAGGGCCCGAATATTTAGCTCTTGTAAGCTGAAAAATAATAAGGCTCGATGTGCCTAGGCGTGCGGGTTCTCGGTTTTTTTCCTCAGGCTCTACATAACCATATTAAACTCGGTTTGATCGCGCGATAATTAAATTAAAACTGGATATATATTATCATATATATAATACACATTGATTATTTAATAATAATACACATTTAAACATTTAATGACAATTTGGCATTCAATAAATAATAATAATAATAATAATAATAATAATAATAATAATAATATAAATAAATAATAGTAATAATAATAATAATTAATAAATAAATAATCCCAAATAATTCCTACATAAACGGGGCGCTACAGAGGCGATTTTCGGACCTCGGGTTCCTCCCCCAACCGAGCTTGGTGAAGAAAATGGAAAAATTCCATGAAAAATGAGGTCTGGTCGCGTTTTAATGGCAGCAGGGATTAGCAGGGCTAAGGGTTAGCGCCGCTAAGGAAGGCTGGGTGCGCCACGTTGCGTATTGGGCTCGCTTGGGCTCGTCCGAACTTGGAATTGAGTTCCGTTTTTTCCTACGCGTCGCTAACGAACCCTTCTATTCAATGATGCTTGCATGACCAAATTATTCATGAAAACATGTTCTCCCAAAGCTCTTGACCATCACACCAAAGATGTGATTCACGCGACTTCGCGTTTTGGGCCCGTTCGGACTCGTCCAAGCTCGAAATTGAGCTCCGCCTTTTCCTACATGTAGCCAATGAATTCTTCTACTCAACCATGGTTGCTCTGTCGATTTTCAGGCTAAATCTATTCATCACAGGGTTTCCGGCCTGCACACCAAAAATGAAGAAAAACTAGAAAAACACACAAAAAACACAAAAAGAACCAAAATAAAAGAAAACACGCAATAATCAACAGAACGAACTACAAACCAACAAAAAGACCTAAAACGGGGAAAAAAGAATGACAAAACAGTAAGAAAAAATGTAACAAAAATGGAACAAATAGCTTCCAAGCTCAACATTAGGACGTTAGTCTTGGCTTCAAGCATTAAACCAGAACGTTTGCTCTGCACCATAAGTTTTCATTTTTAATTTTTAAAGTTTAAAATGTGTTGCCCCTTCTCTTTTAGACGTTTCTCTTCAGAGTTGGGCTACGCCACTGAACGTTTCATAGGCTTCCGAGCATAGCCTTTGGACGTTTGTTTTCATAGTCGGGCTTCTTTGTTGGACATTTCTTCGACTTTCAAGCTTAGCTTATGGACGTTTCTTGGGTTTTCGAGCTTTGTTGTTAGACGTTTGAATGCATTTTTTTTCATTATTTTTTTTGCCATAGGGATATTTTTGTAAATTTACAATTTTTTGTTATTTTTTTCGGGCGAGAAATAACAACACCCTTTAGCTTCCGCATATTTAGACCCAATATGTATTATGATATTTCAGACTTATGCATGTGTAATGCCTTTATCTCCATGGTACCTATATATAATAGATTTGATTAGGTTACATGTATTTATTATGTCTGCATGAGAAAAGATAAGAAAAGCAGTAAAGTAGAGTTTGAGTAGCACCTCGCGAGTCAGTAATAGTATTTTCGAAAATAAAGATAGCGATTTTTGAAAATAAAAAGCAAAAATTTCACTCTGATTTTTAAAATACTAGAAGTAGAAGGCGGGGTGTTATAAGAATCATGCATTAAGTATGCTAGAACTCTAGAAGAGTCTGTTGGGGACAAGTAGAAAAAAAATCAGACACGTTATCTAGTTCGGACGAGCGAGTACGGACTCTTAGTGCACAAACCCGCATCAAGCCATGTTGCAGGCGTGAAGACTGTCGCAGACGCGATGCCCCTATCTGTCAACCTGTTGGGCTCGACTAGCACATGATCCATACACACCTGCTTGTGCTAAAAATGTTCTAACTCGGTTTAGGACGACAATACACGCCCTAAAAAGTGTCTTTTAATTCATAACCCCCTGGACATGTCCACGAACATCTACAAATACCCATATGACTTGAAATTGATCAAGATTAGAGAACTTAACATAAAGATAGAACCTAAGATATATTATGTTCATCTTTTCTTCAAATATTCATTCGTCATATCTTGAGAGTTTTAAACAAAAGTAAGTTCGTTGAAATCTTGTGTTTTTGAAGAGCCACTATACACAAGATAAAAGTAATCGTATCTGGGAGACGTTTTTTCAAAAATCGTGGGCATTAATGGTGGAAATTTTATCTTTCAAGAAGAGTGTTTCACGTACCTCAACTTTGATTATTTAGTTGAATTCTTTGTTAGATCATTTTGATCGAGCCGTTCATTAAAATTATCCGTTCGTTTTGTTCTTTGTCATTCTGCGGAAGATAAGTACATACTTATATATCCAACAATCGTAAGATGAAGTTTTGTTTTATTTTCGAAAGATGAAGAGCACATGAACCCACGCTATTCTGAGGTCAATCACTGTCGTTCATGGCAAGAAGCCACCAAAATTTTCCGACAAGAGATGACAACAAAAGGTGATATTTTATCTAACTACCATTTTTCTTTCTTGTTTCCTCATAGAAGACACTCTGGTTGTTCCCGAGGAAGACAACGATACGCAAAGGTGTACTGAGTTGGATGTGTGGCATCATAATGATTCCTTGTAAACAAATCTCATACTTAACAAACAAGACAACATGCTTTATAATGTGTATACCCCGGTTAATACGCCTACGAAGTTGTCGAACTCTTTGGAAATAAATTACAAAATGGAAGATGCCGGCACTAATAAATATCTTGCTAGTAAATATCTTAATTACAAGATGGTTGACACAAACTTGGTGGTCAATCAAGTTCAATAGATTCAAATCATCCTTTATGATATGTTGGCCAAGGGATTAATCGTGAACGAAGTGTTTCAAGTGGCGACAATTGTTAAAAAAGTTACCTTCTTTGTGGAAGGATTTCAAGAATTATCTCATGCTAAACACAGAGAGATGGAACTAGAGGCTTTGATTGTTTGACTTTGGATAGAAGAACGTAATAAAAAAGCTAAAGTAGTGGCCAAATGGAGCGATATAGAGGCTAAGGTTAGTTTGGTTGAACCAGGCTCGAGTAAGAAGCATAAAAATGCTTCTCAAGACAAACCAAAATAGAATGCCAAGAAATCCAAGGGATGTTGCTACAATGATGACAAATTTGGGTACCATGCCAAAATTGCTAACTTCTGAAGAAGGGTAAAGGATAATGAGAATTGTCGAGGACAAGGTAAGACTTGTCAGAGCGCAATTTTTCATCGTAGTTCTAGTACTTACTTGACTAAAACTCTATGTCAATAGCAGTCAGTGGCGAGAGCCATTCGACCCATTAGCGATTATAAAATAATATTTCATCCTAGAAGCTTAACGGTGTAAGGAACTATTTATATGAACTCTTTGACTTCAAGTGTTGAAGGAGTTGTCAAGGTGGTTTGCTAAGAATTGCCAAGAATGACTATGGGATATCATGGACGTGATTTGCAAATATTTATAAGATTCTATTTTCGAACCCTTAATTTAGTAAGGCCACGTTTAGATTATATTATGATGATAAAAAAAAAAAAAAAAAAAANAAAAAAAAAAAAAAAAAAAATGTATGTCTTATATGGTACATCGTAGCATCCACCAAGAGCTCGCTCAGTTCAATGGTGGTTTACTCATGATAGAAAATAGCTCACTCAGACCGGGGTGGTTCGGACGAACCTTGGCCAGGTCTATAAAGCATAACTCAAGAGCTTGGTTCAGGTTGTTGGAGCAGAGGTCAGGCTGTTTGACCGGGCGTCGCGATGCGACAAATTTAAATTTATAAAGTTTTCCTTAACTGATCTCTACTAACTTGTAGTGGCGGTAAGTAAAGGTTGAACCCACAAGGAGTAGGAATTAAATCGTAATTATTTCCGTATTAACTGAAATAAATTGTGAAAGCAATAAAAGTGTGGGACTTTTTTTTTTGTAAAAATAATAATAAAATAACAAAATAAGATAAAAATCAATTAAAATGAGAGAAATCCATGTTAGTATATATACTGAAGGCTTGACTATGGATGTTATTTACACTATTTATGTTAAATGAGATAAATGGTTCATCACGGATGGACAGAAGATCATTTATTGGTTACTTGCGAAACATAAAGAAGTTGGTTCACAACCTAGATGGAAATTAAACAAGCCATCGAAACGGTTGTAGTGTAAAAGGTACAGTCGGTCTTGACTGGTTAGTGGCACTAGTAAAATTGTGTATTGAACAGGATCCCGGAGATGAGCAGTTCGTTTTATATTAATCGGCGTAAACGAGCTAGGCCTCAAGTATTCACTACGTTCTCTTAACCCGTAAGATACAAACAGATACATGTATGTAGTAATTACTACTTTGATTCGGCATAGTTAGTATGGATCAATAACTGATTGAGTTTGGTGGTAAATACTACATAACATGGTGCGTTGTTAAAATATTTACGGTAACCGTGTGCTTCACATAGTTGAAGTTGATGATGTCCCTGAAATGAGCTTAGAAGGATTAGTATGCTAAACCCTGCAGGTGTATTAAATTCCGACATAATAATAATGTATTGAATGGTGCTAGCTTCGGTTCAAGAAGTCGATTAATTTTATTTCAGTTATTAAATTAATTGATGGATATTATATCTTAAACATGGGGGTGTGATTCGAGTAATATAATTATGGAGATCAAATCATAATTTGGGAATTAAATTGGGAGTTTTCAAAAAACTACTTTAGTGGAATGAGCGTATTATTCGTATTTGAGCGGAGTGGGCCTGACCCAGAGTTAGGCCCAAATGCGGCAAGCCCCCTTTAATGCCTATTTAGGATCCCTATTGAAGCTTATAAATACACCATATCTCTTGTGTTGCAAGACACACTTACTCATACACTTAAGAGAAATCTAGTTTTTCCTTCCCACCAAAGGAGCTCTAGAGGTGTTAGGAAATCCAATAAAAGATCCCAAGGTAATTGAGCACCCGACCACCACCGGCCAAGCACCCGACCACCGTCGACCTCCGCACACAACTAGAAACCCGGAGGACTGATGACCCACACCCAGCGCTTGCGCCCGCCGAGACCCACGGTATCCTCGCGCACCATTCCCGGCGAGACCCGTTTCCCACGACTCGTTGTGACCGTTCGACACTGATCGAGACCTGTTACGAGCCGAAGACCGCACGCCCGCTCGTTGGGATCTGCGAGGATCTCGTTATGTAAAAGTCATGAATTCAATAGCAAACGTAAACCTATGCACAACGGATCTAAAGGTTTGACGTAGAGAACTTACGACTTAAAATTTATGTAGATCTGGTTGACCACGAACGGTTGACCGCAATTGATTGACCGCAACTCATGTCTTGGGTTGCACGAACAAGATCAGATCAAAATCGGATCAAACGGATGCAAACAGGTCAAAACAAAACTTGCAGCTTGGGAGCTTCCGGCGGCTCGTGAGGGCGCGTGCGGCGTCAGACGGCTGCGATCTCGCCGGAGATGGAAAGCTCTCGTCGGGATGGTCGTCTGGGTATGCTGTACAACTCAATCGGACTTCCGGTTAGTTCTGTAGGTCAAACTATATTTCGTCTCGGTTTACCTACAAATCTTCTACTGTATTACTCAATACACACTTCTTCAACTTGTACCAGTGGAGCAACAAGAAGAACATAAAGCTAGAATGAGATCTAGAGAGAGAGAGGCGTGGGGCGTGTCTCGTTAGAATGAGATTGGGATTCTCTTCTCATGAGCTTAATGATGTATATATAGAGCTACAGTAGGGACCCTTAGGAGATTAGGAAAATGGCTCCTTAATTAATTAGACTAACTGTGGGCCAAGCCCACTCCTCTAATTAATTAAATAATATTAACGGGCCACCAACATTGTATTATTGCACTCTCTTTTCCTAGCCCAAATTACATTTGAGACTCCAATAATAATTACTCGATTTACCTCCCCACGTGTAAGATATAATGTCCATTAATTAATTCAATTACTGACAATCAAGAATTAATTAATTTATTATTATTTCACCGAAGCTAGCGCTCGTCCATCACATTCTTATTATGCCGGAACTTAATCCACTTGCAGGGTTTAGCATAACAATCCTTCATGAACTCACTCCGGGGACATCATAGAACTAACGCACATGGTGTTAGTGTTATATACTGAAAGCTTGGCTTTGCATGTTATTACACATTTACCCTTTATGAATGAGAATCATGTTAGATTAAACAAGTTCTACGTTTTGTTGTTCTGCACTTAGATAGTGTGGGTCGTCATCGGGCGAACCGAAGATCACTCTATCAGTTACTTGCGAATTGCGAACAAGAATAGTTGTTCACAACCTAGATGGACATGAACACCCCATCCGAACGGTTGTAGTGTCAACTGTACAGTTTGTCTTGACTGATTAGTTGCACTAGTACATTTATGTATTGAACAGGATCCCAGAGAGGAGAAGTTCATTTTATACTGATCGTCGTAAATGAACTAGGCCTCGGTTAATTACTGCGTTCTCTTAACCCGTAAGATATTAAACAGGCAGATATATATAATATATATTACTTTGATTCACATGGGTGAGGTTCAGTTCGCTGGATTAATATTCCTACTGTTTTGGGTAATATTATTATATATAGGATGTGCTGTTAGGATATTTACGGTCACCATGTGCGTTAGTTTGATGATGTCCCCGGAGTGAGTTCATGAAGGATTGTTATGCTAAACCCTGCAGGTGGATTAAATTCCGGCATAATAAGAATGTGATGAACGAGCGCTAGCTTCGGTGAAATAATAATAAATTAATTAATTCTTGATTGTCAGTAATCGAATTAATTAATGGACATTATATCTTAAACGTGGGGAGGTAAATCGAGTAATTATTATTGGAGTCTCAAATGTAATTTGGGCTAGGGAAAGGGAGTGCAATAATATAATGTTGGTGGCCCATTAATATTATTTAATTAATTAGAGGAGTGGGTTTGGCCCACAGTTAGTCTAATTAATTAAGGAGCCCTTTTCCTAATCTCCTTAGGGTCCCTACTGTAGCTCTATATATACATCATTAAGCTCATGAGAAGAGAATAGAAGTCTCATTCTCACGTGAAACCATCTCTCTCTCTAGATCTCATTCGAGCTTTATCTTCTTCTTGTTGCTCCACTGGTACAAGTTGAAGAAGGGTGTATTGAGTAATACAGTAGAAGATCTGTAGGTAAACCGAGACGAAATTGATTTTGACCTACAGAACTAACCGGAAGTCCGATTGAGACGTACAGTATACCCAGACGACCGTCTCGACGAGAGCTTTCCATCGCCGCCGACGTCGCCGGAATCCGACGCCGCACGCGCCCTCACGCGCCGCCGGAAGGTGTCTGGCAGCAAAATTTCGTTTTGATCTGTTTGCATCCGTTTGATCCAGTTTTGATCTGATCTTGTTCGTGCAACCCAAGACGCGTGTTGCGGTCAATCAATTGCGGTCAACCGTTCGTGGTCAACCAGATCTACATAAATTTTAAGCCGTAAGTTCTCTACGTCAAACCTTTAGATCCGCTGCGCATAGGTTTACGTTTGCTATTGAATTCGTGATTTGTACATAACGAGATCCTCACAGATCCCAACAAGTGGTATCAGAGCACTTGGTTAATTCGTTTTGTACAAAGTTCAAATTTTTACGGCTTTATTTGACAAGATGTGTTCAAACGCAGCCATATATTTGATTATATTTGCATAACTCGGTTTTGCAGGAAAATAGTTAATCCACTATTATGGCCGATTATGTGTTTGATAAATGTTGTTGAATGTGATGTATGGTTTTAAATTTGTTTTTAAACCCTCGGGCATGTCGAGGAATTTATGGATGAATGTTTGTAATAATTATTCGCCCGGGGGTTGACCGGATAGATTTAATTATTTGTTTAGAAAACATGTACATCCATTCGTTGGATCTAGGATCGAATTATTTAATTTTGTAAATTATATTTTTCGTGTTGTGATCGTGTGTTGATAACCGGGAGATCACAAGAGATCAGCCAGCCTCGAAGAATTAAAAAAAAAAAAAATCGGCGTTTTTCCGGCGANGCGGCAGCCAGGCGACAGTCGGCGGTTGGCTGCAGGAGGTGGAGAGGTTTTGCCTTCTTGTCCAAGCAGTACAAGATCAACCAGGATTCTACTGGTTAAAGGAGTTCCAGTTGAACAGGGAAAAGAACTGTCACAGTTTCCTTGTTTAAGGAGACTCAATATTTAATGGCCATAATAGTGGATTTATTTATTTATTTAATTAAATTTATTATGCCATTAAATTATTATTTATGCATGTTAATTAATTATGTTCTTGCATGGGATTAACTTAGTATTGCTAGATTAATTATGCATGTTAATTAATTATGTAATGCATAGAATTAATTTAGAATTGTGTCAATAAATTATGCATGTAATTAATTATTGCACTGGCATGGATTAATTTAGAATTGCGTAAATCATTGAACATGTTAATTAATTATTGCATTGACATAGATTAATTTAGAATTGCATGAATTAATATGCATGTTAATTAATTATTGCATTAACATAGATTAATTTGGAATTGTATAAATAGTTAAAAATCCTCATTAAATTATACTAAGTTTGAGAAGGGATTTTAAATTAAAGTTAATTGTAAAATTCCTGAGGCCTCCATGTCTAATTTGTCTGTAAATCAATTAATTGCGGTTATGGGCTCCCCCTCGGGTGCCATTGCTAAAATTAGTTGTAGGAAATTACCAGGACAAATTTCTAAAAGTGGACGGTTAGAGGAAATCTTATGAGAGCGTACGGGCTTCCCCTCGGATGACGTATAATCAAATTTGACGACCTTAGGACCGAGAAATGGGATTCACTTAGAATGCAATTAAATTTATTAACCCCCCTCGGGGTCCCCGAATTCTATTGCATGGCCAAATGGAGACCGACTATTAATTTCGTTCGTCATGAATTTGGTTTTGACTTATGGAAATTAATGGGCCTTAGAAAAGCCCTTCTCTTACAAAATGCGAGTTTGTAGGGCGACCCTCGTAGCATGCATTCTCACAAGGTGTAATAGATGTCGGTGGATTTAAGTTAATGTTGTTTTGAGGATATCAATATTAACAGTTAAATTCAAAAGTGTTTAATCTGTAAAATTTATTTGCATGATTCTCAGGATATTCATCATGTCGTTCAATCCGTTGTCTGTCATTCTAAAAGAAAATCAACTTACTGGTCCTAATTACATTGATTGGAAGAGGAACTTAGACATAGTGTTGACTGCTGAGGGTTATAAGTTTGCTATCACTGATGCTTGTCCGGCGGTGCCGGCGGCTGATGCTCCTGAGCAGGAGAAAGAGGAGTATGCTCGGTGGAAGAAGGCTGATGAGATGGCGAAGTGTTACATTCTGGCTTCTATGTCGAATGTTCTTCAACATCAGCATCAGTCTAAGGACACTGCAGCAGATATACTTCTCAATCTCAGGGATCTGTTCGGACATCAGTCTAGGGCTGCTAGGCAAGAGGCTTTGAGTGCTCTGATGAGTACGCGCATGGCCGAGGGCACACCCGTAAGGGAGCACGCCCTCAGGGTTATGGCGCAGCTCAATGAGCTTGAGGTTATGGGAGGTTATATTGACGGGGAAACCCAGGTTGATATTATGCTCCAATCTCTGCCGAAGAGCTTTGATCAGTTCCGGTTGAACTACAACATGCACAAGATGCATATGGCTCTTCCAGAACTGCTTGCAGAGCTTCAGTCGGCGGAGGCCTTATTCACTCAAGCACCTCAGGTGCTAGTCGCCGAGCAGGCTGGACCTTCCAGGCCTCACAAGGGCAGGAAGAGAAAGAAGTCTGCAGGAAAGGCGAAGGCACAGGATGCTCCGGTTTACCCACGACCGACCCCTCAGGCTGTGGCAAAGAAACCGAAAGGAAGATGCCACAAGTGCAATAAGTCAGGACACTGGAAGGTCGATTGCCCTCTCCTCAAGAAAGGTAACTCTCTCGTTAATGTCGTAGAAACATGTTTAGCGGTTGTATCTACCAGAACCTGGTGTGTAGATACTGGAGCCACTGATCATGTCTGCAATTCTTTGCAGGGGTTCCAGGAAACCAAGCGACTTAGGGAGGGAGAGATCACCGTCTACATGGGCAATGCTACGAAAGTGGCGGCTGTTGCAGTGGGAGACGTTACTTTATCGTTCGATAGTAGTAGTTTGGTTTTGAGAAATTGCCTTTATGTTCCTAGTTTTAGAAAGAACCTTGTTTCAGTTTCTAAACTCGTTATGGATGGTTTTTCAGTTTCGTTTGATGACATGGTTATTATTCGTTTTGAAAATCGTTTCATATGTTGTGGTTCATTAGTTGGCAATTTATATGTTCTCAAACCGAACTCTCCCACAGTGCAACATAATGAATTGAATAATGTCATAACTACATCTAATAAGAGGAAGGAGTCTTCGCAGATGAATCAAGCATATCTGTGGCACCTTAGACTTGGACACATCAACCTTAGGAGGATTCAAAAGTTAGTGGCCAGTGGACATCTCGGTCCATTGGAAGAGCACTATCCAACTTGCGAATCATGCCTAGAAGGTAAGATGGCCAAGAGGCCGTTTACGGCAAAGGGGTATAGGAGCCAAGAAGTGCTAGGATTGATTCATTCTGATTTGTGTGGTCCTATGTCGATCCAGGCTAGAGGAGGTTTCGAGTACTATGTGTCTTTCATAGATGATTACTCGAGATTTGGGTACGTTTATCTGTTGCACCGCAAGTCCGAATGCTTTGAGAAATTCAAGGAGTATCGGGCAGTTGTGGAGAAGCTTCATGGTAAATGTATCAAGTCACTTCGTTCTGATCGAGGTGGCGAATACCTTTTTGGAGAGTTCAGGACATACTTATCGGAAGCTGGGATTGAATCCCAACTGACTGCACCCGGCACGCCCCAGCAGAATGGGGTTGCAGAGCGAAGAAATAGGACTCTTATGGAGATGGTTAGGTCTATGATGAGTTATTCGAGGTTACCAGATTCGTTCTGGGGTTTGGCATTGGAAACGGCATCGTATATTCTGAACATGGTTCCGTCGAAGTCAGTTGACACTACCCCTTATGAGATGTGGAAAGGGCGCAAGCCCAGTTTCTCACAGTTTCGAGTTTGGGGTAGTCCTGCACACGTGTTAGTGCAGGAACCTGGCAAGTTGGAGAAACGTTCGGAAGCACGAGTTTTCGTAGGCTATCCCAAGGGAACGAAAGGTGGATTATTTTATAGTCCCGAGGATCAGAAGGTGATCGTTTCGACGAACGCTAGATTCTTGGAAGAAGACTATATTATGAATCATAAGCCCGCGAGTAGACTAGTCTTAGAGGAGTTAAGGGGTGAAATCGATGGTTCCCCACCGAGTGCGCAAGTAGATACATCACATAATACTGCAACACGACACACTGAGAGTGTACCAGTGCAGACAGTGCCTCGTCGCAGTGGGAGGGTTTCTCATTTACCCGACCGATGGATAGGTCTTGGAGAGTCGTCAGACTCAGTTCCAGGAGGCCTAGAATCGGACCCAAGAACTTACGATGAGGCACTCCAAGATAAAGATGCAGATTCATGGAATGTTGCAATGAAAGCTGAAATGGGGTCAATGGACTCCAATCAGGTCTGGGATCTTGTAGAACTACCCGATGGGGTACGACCCATTGGATGTAAGTGGATCTATAAGAGAAAGAGAGGATTGGATGGGAAGGTGCAAACCTTTAAAGCTAGGCTTGTTGCGAAAGGTTATACCCAGATCGAGGGTATTGATTATGATGAGACCTTTTCGCCAGTAGCTATGCTTAAGTCCATTCGGATTCTCTTGGCTGTAGCCGCTCATATGGACTATGAGGTCTGGCAGATGGATGTCAAGACAACTTTCCTTAATGGGAACCTGCAAGAAGACATCTATATACAGCAACCAGAGGGATTCATTGCTGAAGGTCGTGAGCATCTAGTGTGTAAGCTTAATCGGTCTATTTATGGACTGAAGCAAGCTTCGAGATCTTGGAACATCCGTTTTGATGAGGTGATCCAGTCGTACGGGTTCACTTAATGTTCGGATGAGCACTGTGTTTACAAGAAAATCAGTGGGAGCGTGGTGGTGTTTCTTGTGCTTTACGTAGATGACATACTGCTTATTGGAAACAATAAGGAGTTATCAGACGTAAAGGTGTGGTTGTCTAAGCAGTTTGATATGAAGGACTTAGGTGAAGCAGGACACATTCTTGGTATTAGGCTCAGTAGAGATCGTAAGAAGAGAATGTTGTGCTTATCCCAGTCTTCATACATATATACTGTCTTGGCCAGATTCAGCATGCAAGATTCCAAGAAAGGTATGTTACCTTTCAGACATGGAATACCTCTATCTAAGGAGATGTCTCCTAAGACGTCTAAGGAGATAGAGGAGATGAAGACAGTTCCTTATGCTTCGGCAATAGGAAGTCTCATGTATGCTATGCTATGCACTAGGCCAGATATTAGCTACGCCGTTGGCATGGTAGCTAGATATCAAAGTAATCCGGGACGAGAACATTGGTCTGCAGTGAAGCATATACTCAAGTACCTGAGAAGGACTAAGGAGTACATGTTGGTTTACCGTGCAGGCAGCTTGTTACCTCTGGATTACAGTGATTCTGATTTCCAGTCAGATAGGGATGAAAGTAAGTCAACCTCAGGTTATGTGTTTACCTTGGGAAGTGGAGCCATTTCATGGAGGAGTGCTAAGCAGAAATGCGTGGCAGACTCCACCATGGAAGTCGAGTACATAGCAGCCTCAGAGGCAGCGAAAGAGGCCGTTTGGCTCAGGAACTTCTTAGTGGAGTTAGAGGTTATACCGAGTTTGCCACGTGGTATCACCGTGTAATGTGATAACAGTGGAGCAGTAGCGAACTCAAAAGAACCTTGAGCCCACAGGGCAAGCAAACACATAGAGCGCAAATACCATCTGATTCGAAGGGATATCATTGGTAGAGGAGGCGTTGATGTTGCCAAGATTGCATCAGAGGATGCATGGCAATAGGATCGACATAGGTCTTTTAGAATAACGGATTGATAGGACTATACTGTAAAAGCGAAAGCTTTAAGTATAAGTGGGAGATTGTTAGTGTTATATACTGAAAGCTTGGCTTTGCATGTTATTACACATTTACCCTTTATGAATGAGAATCATGTTAGATTAAACAAGTTCTACGTTCTGTTGTTCTGCACTTTAGATACTGTGGGTCGTCATCGGGCGAACCGAAGATCACTCTATCAGTTACTTGCGAACAAGAATAGTTGTTCACAACCTAGATGGACATGAACACCCCATCCGAACGGTTGTAGTGTCAATTGTACAGTTTGTCTTGACTGATTAGTTGCACTAGTACATTTATGTATTGAACAGGATCCCAGAGAGGAGAAGTTCATTTTATACTGATCGTCGTAAATGAACTAGGCCTCGGTTAATTACTGCGTTCTCTTAACCCGTAAGATATTAAACAGGCAGATATATATAATATATATTACTTTGATTCACATGGGTGAGGTTCAGTTCGCTGGATTAATATTCCTACTGTTTTGGGTAATATTATTATATATAGGATGTGCTGTTAGGATATTTACGGTCACCATGTGCGTTAGTTTGATGATGTCCCCGGAGTGAGTTCATGAAGGATTGTTATGCTAAACCCTGCAGGTGGATTAAATTCCGGCATAATAAGAATGTGATGAACGAGCGCTAGCTTCGGTGAAATAATAATAAATTAATTAATTCTTGATTGTCAGTAATCGAATTAATTAATGGACATTATATCTTAAACGTGGGGAGGTAAATCGAGTAATTATTATTGGAGTCTCAAATGTAATTTGGGCTAGGGAAAGGGAGTGCAATAATATAATGTTGGTGGCCCATTAATATTATTTAATTAATTAGAGGAGTGGGTTTGGCCCACAGTTAGTCTAATTAATTAAGGAGCCCTTTTCCTAATCTCCTTAGGGTCCCTACTGTAGCTCTATATATACATCATTAAGCTCATGAGAAGAGAATAGAAGTCTCATTCTCACGTGAAACCATCTCTCTCTCTAGATCTCATTCGAGCTTTATCTTCTTCTTGTTGCTCCACTGGTACAAGTTGAAGAAGGGTGTATTGAGTAATACAGTAGAAGATCTGTAGGTAAACCGAGACGAAATAGATTTTAACCTACAGAACTAACCGGAAGTCCGATTGAGACGTACAGTATACCCAGACGACCGTCTCGACGAGACCTTTCCATCGCCCGCCGACGTCGTCGGAATCCGACGCTGCATGCACCCTCACGCGCCGCCGGAAGGTGTCTGGCAGCAAAATTTCGTTTTGATCTGTTTGCGTCCGTTTGATCCAGTTTTGATCTGATCTTGTTCGTGCAACCCAAGACGCGTGTTGCGGTCAATCAATTGCGGTCAACAGTTCGTGGTCAACCAGATCTACATAAATTTTAAGCCGTAAGTTCTCTACGTCAAACCTTTAGATCCGCTGTGCATAGGTTTACGTTTGCTATTGAATTCGTGATTTGTACATAACGAGATCCTCACAGATCCCAACACATGGTGACCGTAAATATCTTAATAGCACATCCTATATATAATAATATCACCCAAAACAGTAGGAATATTAATCCAGCGAACTGAACCTCACCCATGTGAATCAAAGTAATATATATTATATATATTTGCATGTTTAATATCTTACAGGTTAAGAGAATGCAGTAATTAACCGAGGCCTAGTTCATTTACGACGATCAGTATAAAATGAACATCTCCCCTCTTGGATCCTGTTCAATACATAAATGTAATAGTGCAACTAATCAGTCAAGACAAACTGTACAGTTGACACTACAACCGTTCGGATGTGGTGTTCATGTCCATCTAGGTTGTGAACAGCTATTCTTGTTCACAAGTGACTAATAGAGTGATCTTCGGTTCGCCCGATGACGACCCACCCTATCTAAGTGCAGAACAACAGAACGTAGAACTTGTTTAATCTAACATGATTCTCATTCATAAAGGGTAAATGTGTAATAACATGCAAAGCCAAGCTTTCAGTATATAACATTAACAATCTCCCACTTATACTTAAAGCTTTCGCTTTTACAGTATAGTCCTATCAATCCGTTATTCTAAAAGACCTATGTCGATCCTATTGCCATGCTCATGAAAGGATCAGCTAGGTTGTCCTCTGATGCAATCTTGGCAACATCAACGCCTCCTCTACCAACGATATCCCTTCGAATCAGATGGTATTTGCGCTCTATGTGTTTGCTTGCCCTGTGGGCTCAAGGTTCTTTTGAGTTTGCTACTGCTCCACTGTTATCACAGTACACGGTGATACCACGTGGCAAACTCGGTATAACCTGTAACTCCACTAAGAAGTTCCTGAGCCAAACTGCCTCTTTCGCTGCCTCTGAGGCTGCTATGTACTCGGCTTCCATGGTGGAGTCTGCCACGCATTTCTGCTTAGCACTCCTCCATGAAATGGCTCCACTTTCCAAGGTAAACACATAACCTGAGGTTGACTTACTTTCATCCCTATCTGACTGGAAATCAGAATCACTGTAACCCAGAGGTAACAAGCTGCCTGCACGGTAAACCAACATGTACTCCTTAGTCCTTCTAAGGTACTTGAGTATATGCTTCACCGCAGACCAATGTTCTCGTCCCGGATTACTTTGATATCTAGCTACCATGCCAACGGCGTAGCTAATATCTGGCCTAGTGCATAGCATAGCATACATGAGACTTCCTACTGCCGAAGCATAAGGAACTGTCTTCATCTCTTCTATCTCCTTAGACGTCTTAGGAGACATCTCCTTAGATAGAGGTATTCCATGTCTGAAAGGTAACATACCTTTCTTGGAATCCTGCATGCTGAATCTGGCCAAGACAGTATCTATGTATGAAGACTGGGATAAGCACAACATTCTCTTCTTACGATCTCTAATGAGCCTAATACCAAGAATGTGTCCTGCTTCACCTAAGTCCTTCATATCAAACTGCTTAGACAACCACACCTTTACGTCTGATAACTCCTTATTGTTTCCAATAAGCAGTATGTCATCTACGTAAAGCACAAGAAACACCACCACGCTCCCACTGATTTTCTTGTAAACACAGTGCTCATCCGAACATTGAGTGAACCCGTACGACTGGATCACCTCATCAAAACGGATGTTCCAAGATCTCGAAGTTTGCTTCAGTCCATAAATAGACCGATTAAGCTTACACACTAGATGCTCACGACCTTCAGCAATGAATCCCTCTGGTTGCTGCATATAGATGTCTTCTTGCAGGTTCCCATTAAGGAAAGTTGTCTTGACATCCATCTGCCAGACCTCATAGTCCATATGAGCGGCTACAGCCAAGAGAATCCGAATGGACTTAAGCATAGCTACTGGCGAAAAGGTCTCATCATAATCAATACCCTCGATCTGGGTATAACCTTTCGCAACAAGCCTAGCTTTAAAGGTTTGCACCTTCCCATCCAATCATCTCTTTCTCTTATAGATCCACTTACATCCAATGGGTCGTACCCCATCGGGTAGTTCTACAAGATCCCAGACCTGATTGGAGTCCATTGACCCCATTTCAGCTTTCATTGCAACATTCCATGAATCTGCATCTTTATCTTGGAGTGCCTCATCGTAAGTTCTTGGGTCCGATTCTAGGCCTCCTGGAACTGAGTCTGACGACTCTCCAAGACCTATCCATCGGTCGGGTAAATGAGAAACCCTCCCACTGCGACGAGGCACTGTCTGCACTGGTACACTCTCAGTGTGTCGTGTTGCAGTATTATGTGATGTATCTACTTGGGAACTTGGTGGGGAACCATCGATTTCACCCCTTAACTCCTCTAAGACTAGTCTACTCGCGGGCTTATGATTCATAATATAGTCTTCTTCTAAGAATCTAGCGTTCGTCGAAACGATCACCTTCTGATCCTCAGGACTATAAAATAATCCACTTTTCGTTCCCTTGGGAGAGCCTACGAAAACTCGTGCTTCCGAACATTTCTCCAACTTGCCAGGTTCCTACACTAACACATGTGCAGGACTACCCCAAACTCGAAACTGTGAGAAACTGGGCTTGCGCCCTTTCTACATCTCATAAGGGGTAGTGTCAATTGACTTCGATGGAACCATGTTCAGAATATACGATGTTGTTTCTAATGTCAAACCCCAGAACAAATCTAGTAACCTCGAATAACTCATCATATACCTAACCATCTCCATAAGAGTCTTATTTCTTTGCTCTGCAACCCCGTTTTGCTGGGGCGTGCCGGGTGCAGTCAGTTGGGATTCAATCCCAGCTTCCGATAAGTATGTCCTGAAGTCTCCAAAGAGGTATTCGCCACCTCGATCAGAACGAAGTGACTTGATACATTTACCATGAAGCTTCTCCACAACTGCCCGATACTCCTTGAATTTCTCAAAGCATTCAGACTTGCGGTGCAACAAATAAACGTACCCAAATCTCGAGTAATCATCTATGAAAGAAACATAGTACTCGAAACCTCCTCTAGCCTGGATCGACATAGGACCACACAAATCAGAATGAATCAAACCTAGCACTTCTTGGCTCTTATACCCCTTTGCCGTAAACGGCCTCTTGGCCATCTTACCTTCCAAGCAGGATTCGCAAGTTGGATAGTGCTCTTCCAATGGACCGAGATGTCCACTGGCCACTAACTTTTGAATCCTCCTAAGATTGATGTGCCCAAGCCTAAGGTGCCACAGATATGCTTGATTCATCTGCAAAGACTCCATCCTATTTTTAGATGTAGTTATGACATTATTCAATTCATTATATTGCACTATGGGAGAGTTTGGTTTGAGAACATACAAATTGCCAACTAATGAACCACAACATATAAACGATTTCCAAAACGAATAATAACAATGTCATCAAACGAAACTGAAAAACCATCCATAACGAGTTTAGAAACTGAAATAAGGTTTTTTCTAAAGCTAGGAACATAAAGACAATTTCTCAAAACCAAACTACTACTATCAAATGATAAAGTAATCTCCCACTGCAACAGCCGCCACTTTCGTAGCATTGCCCATGTAGACGGTGATTCTCTCCCTCCCTAAGTCGCTTGGTTTCCTGGAACCCCTGCAAACAATTGCAGACATGATCAGTGGCTCCAGTATCTACACACCAGGTTCTGGTAGATACAACCGCTAAACATGTTTCTACGACATTAACGAGAGAGTTACCTTTCTTGAGGAGAGGGCGGTCGACCTTCCAGTGTCCTGACTTGTTGCACTTGTGGCATCTTCCTTTCGGTTTCTTTGCCACACCTTGAGGGGCCGGTCTTTGGTAAACCGGAGCATCATGTGCCTTCACCTTTCCTGCAGACTTCTTTCTCTTCCTGCCCTTGTGAGGCCTGGAAGGTCCAGCCTGCTCGACGACTTGCACCTGAGGTGCCTGAGTGAATAAGGCATCCGCCGACTGTAGCTCTGCAAGAAGTTCTGGAAGAGCCATATGCATCTTGTGCATGTTGTAGTTCAACCGGAACTGATCAAAACTCTTCGGCAGAGATTGGAGCATAATATCAACTTGGGTTTCCCCGTCAATATAACCTCCCATAACCTCAAGCTCATTGAGCTGCGCCATAACCGTGAGGGCGTGCTCCCTTACGGGTGTGCCCTCGGCCATGCGCGTACTCATCAGAGCACTCAAAGCCTCTTGCCTAGCAGCCCTAGACTGATGTCCGAACAGATCTCTGAGATTGAGAAGTATATCTGCTGCAGTGTCCTTAGACTGATGCTGATGTTGAAGAACATTCGACATAGAAGCCAGAATGTAACACTTCGCCATCTGCTCAGCCTTCTTCCACCGAGCATACTCCTCTTTCTCCTGCTCAGGAGCATCAGCTGCCGGCACCGCCGAGCAAGAATCAGTGATATCAAACTTAGAACCCTCAACAGTCAACACTATGTCTAAGTTCCTATTCCAATCAATGTAATTAGGACCAATAAGTTGATTTTCTTTTAGAATGACTGACAACGGATTGAACGACATGATGAATATCCTACGCTCTCATAAGATTTCCTCTAACCGTCTACTTTTAGAGATTTGTCCTGGTAATTTCCTACAATTAATTTTAGCAATGTCACCCGAGGGGGAGCCCATAACCGCAATAAATTGATTTACCGACAAATTAGAAATGGAGGCCTTAGGAATTTTACAATTAACTTTAATTTAAAATCCCTTCTCAAACTTAGTATTATTTTAATGAGGATTTTGAACTATTTATACAATTCCAAATTAATTTATGTTAATGCAATAATTAATAAACATGCATATTAATTCATGCAATTCTAAATTAATCTATGTCAAAATGCAATAATTAATTAACATGTTCAATAATTTATGCAATTCTAAATTAATCCATGCCAATGCAATAATTAATTAACATGCATAATTTATTGACACAATTTTAAATTAATCCTATGCATTACATAATTAATTAACATGCATTATTAATCTTGCAATACTAAATTAATCCCATGCAAGAACATAATTAATTGACATGCATAAATAATAATTTAATGGCATAATAAATTTAATTAATTAAATAAATAAATCCACTATTATGGCCATTAAATATTGAGTCTCCTTAAACAAGGAAACTGTGACAGTTCTTTCCCTGTTCAACTGGAACTCCTTTAAGCAGTAGAATCCTGGTTGATCTTGTACTGCTTTGACATCAAGGCAAAACCTCTCCACCTTCCTGCAAGCCACCGCCGACCGCCGCCTCTGGCCACCGCCCGACCGCCGGCCGCCGCCCGCCAGTGGTCCGAAATCCGATTTTTTTTTTATTATTCTTCGAGGCTCGTTGATCTCTTGTGATCTCCCGGTCATCAACACACGATCACAACACGAAAAATATAATTTACAAAATTACATAATTTGATTCTAGATCCAACGAATGGATGTACATGTTTTCTAAACAAATAATTAAATCTATCTGGTCAAACCCCGAGCGAATAATTATTACAAACATTCATCCATAAATTCATCGACATGTCCGAGGCTTTAAAAAAAAATTTAAAACCATACATCACATCCAACAACATTCATCAAACACATAATCGGCCATAATAGTGGATTAACTATTTATCCTGCAAAACCGAGTTATGCAAATATAATCCAATAAATGGCTGCGTTTGAACACATCTTGTCAAATAAACCCGTAAAAATTCGAACTTTGTACAAAACGAATTAACCAACTGCTCTGATACCACTTGTTGGTGTAATATCCCATTCAGTAATTAATAAAAGTAATTACTTCAGTTCTAAGTTAGAACTATTTTACTTTTATTAATAACGATCTTTTATATTTGCAAGCCTTAATAAATCTCTTAGAATTTTATTTTTCAGTTGGCTCGACATTAAAGTTAAATCGGAATTGTTTTTCATTAAATTGAGTTAGTCGAGTAAATGTTATAAATTGCCTAAGTATTTTATGTGACTTATATGATTTGATTGATAAGTTATAAGGATTAAGTAGAAGTTATTTAGACAAGAAGGTCTATTTATATTATTAAGAGTATATTCGAAATTATATTCGCAAGTTTCAAGTTTTTTCGATGTTCGGTTGTAGTCGATAATTAAGTTCGATTTCGTTTCCGAAAAATTTATTTTCTTGTATTTTTTTTTACAAGTTTCAAGATCATTAATAATAGTTAAACTTTTTCAGCATAAAAAGGAAAAAGGCCAAAAGCAAAAGATGGAAATCTGAAATTTTTAGAATTTTCGATTTTTCGGTAACCGTTCGTTTTAAGTCAGAATTCGGTTCTGTAAATTGGAAATTTTTCATTAAGTCACGAATTTTATCATGGAAATCAGATTAGGATCACATGATGGGCCTTTCTAAGTATTGACTATAGATTTGTTATGTTTACAAGTTATGATTTCCATTCTTTATCTTTATTTATTTTTATAAAATTTTTCTAAGTATTTTTAAGGGATAAATGAGCCATTTTAGCTTAATTTCGAGGCATGGTCAAAGGGAGAAGGTTTGTCTTGATATATGCAAGATAAATCATGCATTACAAGTACTTATCAAGGCTTAATCATCTTTGTGCAAGATTTTAGAAAAACATTAATGATAAGGGGCCTATGGTGTTTATTATGATGGAGTGTTGATGTAAAGAAGGTGATGTTGTCTCCTTTGCTACCCTATATAAAGGAGCATCAGCATAGGCTCGAAATTCACATCATAATAAGCAAAGTCTTAGCTATAGAGGGTAAGAAAGAGAGATAAATCGAGAGAAATCTTGACGAAGATAAGTTGAGATCAACTTCCGAAGTTTCATTTTCAAATTTCTTGAAGAAGGTTAGATGCTACCTTTTTATCATATGTTATAGTTTATATTAAGTGAATATTGATGTATTTTCATGCCATATATATATATTCAATTTTTAAAGAAATTTTAAGCATGAAAAAAAAAATGATAAGTTGTTTCCAGCACAATCACATGTTATATATGTACTGTTTTGATTTGAATTTGAGCATGATATGCATAACCTGGCATGTTAAGCTTATTATGGATATTTCTTGTGTAAGTGCTGAGTATATAGGTGAAAGAATTATGTCATTTGGCATAGTATAGCTTGAGTTATAAATTTTTGAAGTTAAGCATGCAAGTTGAATTTTATGTTCTTTATTTCAGCTGTGACTTTAAAATTTTAATAACTCGATATATACGCATGATAAAATTATGAAATTTTTACGACATGCTTATATATGGGTTAAGAACATGACTGCCAAATTTCATGATTTTATGTTGAGAAATGAACGAGTTAAAATATTTATATGGCATACATGTCAAGATGATTTTATATGCAAGAGTATTTAGTACATGGTTGAGTTTTTAAAATGGAATTTTTAGGAAAAATTCTTATATGAGTGATGAGCAATTTGACCAAGTTTCAGCTCAATATGTTGAGTATGTGATTTTATAAAATTGTTTCAAGTCTAGTATATCAATATCATAATTTATTGTTATGATAAAAACTTGTATTGAATAAGTATCAAGTTTGAGATTTTAATATCAAGCAAGTTTAAGACAAGTTTGATAGATTAAAAATCCGTATAAATCATGTATATGATATTGGTAAAAGTTGAGCATGTTTTGAGTTCATGTATTCAATTAAGTCTAATGTGAAATTTAGTTTATTTTCACATACGAGTTATTTAAGTGACATGCGAGTATAAACCAATATCTAAGATTTTGAAAGATATGCTTTATATGGGTTAAGTATTTGACCTTGAGTAAAAGTTTAAGAAAAGTTTGGTTTTTCAATGATTTAGTATTCATTTGAGCAATAGCATGTTTAATGAATATCTTTAAGATTCGAATAAGTTATCTGGTAGAGTTAAGAATCCCAGCATATTATTGAGTATACGAGCATAATACTTAGTATATTTGTTTATATTGTTATGTAGCTTGAGGAGTTAGCTACCAAAGAACAACACTTACGCTTTTCAAAGTTTGAAAAGAAGAAAGGTGGGGACCTAGACTGGGTATTACATTGAGTATAATATTGATATCATGTCCGAGGTATGTATACAGTTTAAGTTTATACGCTTGGGATGAGTAGGCTTTCAGTTGCCTTAGAGTATATCCTAAGTTCTGATGGAGGCCCTTAGTTGCCTTGAGAAATATCCATCAGATTGTGCACAAGTATCCGATCAGATATCGGCCAGATTCAGTTTCAGTTACTGGAAAAGATTTCCAGTCCAGTTATATACCAACGATCATGATATTGTATTATTATTGCTGTTTACTTTAGTATGGGTGTTTTCGGGGTACAAAAGGATCAGTACTCACCCCCATTGTGTTTTTCAGGTAACAAGGTCGGGCCGGAGGTGTGAGCTCGATATGTGGTGGTGGTGGTCGTGCACTTCTTTCAGTGGACATTTATTATGAACTTGATATGTCTGTATAATTATTCACATATCTAAGTATTTTCGCTACGTATATTAAGGCTTGAACTTGCATTTTAATAAATTTCAGATTTCAAGTTTTTATCATTTCAGAAGTATGAATATGATATAGTTAAATGCAAGTTTAAATAAATCTGTTTTTTTTATGTCTAAAGAAGTATTAGATTAAGTTTAAAGAAACAAATTTTTAGAAAAGATGAGTTTGAGTAGCATCCCGAGTTAATCGCAAAAGATTTGGAAAGAGTTATAAGTATTTTCGAAATAAAAGTTGCGAAAAATTTACTTTGATGAGCGGGGTGTTACAGGTGGTATCAGAGCTAGAGTAAGTGCTCTGTGTACTAAAAGTTTAAGTTTCTGAAAACAGTTTCAGGAAAACCGACCACACCACACTCACACCTCGCCGACTACCAGGTAAGTGTTGTTAAAAGTTTTTATGAAAGTTTTTATATAAGCAAATTACTAAGTCTATGCTCAATAGGATTCGGATATCCAAATTTTAAGAAATATCATATTACTCCCTATTAGATTTGAGGAATTCAGAGTTATCAATTTAATAAGTAACTCGTATAGAAATAATGGCTTATATTGAAATTATTTTCAAAGTGTGCTAAAGTTTATAATGGGATTAATAATCCAGATGGCACGAAGAGTGAATCAATGTCAAAGAGAGATGACATCAGCAGAAGTAGTTGCCCAGTTTCGTGGCTACAATGCTGAGAAGTTTTCTGGACAAGGAGATCCTCGTCTAGTGGAAGAATGGATCCAAGGTCTGGAGACAATCTTTGAGATTACTGAGTGCTCGGAGAAACATCGCATTCTCTGTGCTCAGTTGCAAATGACTGGAGATGCTCGTCTCTGGTGGAATTCTTACTGGGGAATGCGTCCTGGTGAGAAAGAGAATCTCACTTGGGCCCAGTTCAAAGAGATGATGAATGATAAGTACTACCCTGACTACTATAAGGCTGAGATGGAACGCCAAATCCTGGCGCTAGTCCAGGGAAATCGTTCAATAGATGAGTATGAACGAGAATTTACTAGGTTGGGATCCTTTGCTCCCAATCTAATGGAGACGGAGGCAAAGAAGGCGAGACGTTTCCGAGATGGCCTGCTACCCTCGATCCGTCATCATGTCGCCAGACACAATATTCAGAATTATGCTGATATTGTGGCCAAGGCTCATGAGATCGAGGCTAGTTTCAAGAGAGGAGATAATCAAGTTGTGATACAGCCATTATCACAATTTCCAACAGTGCCACCAGCTCAGTTGGTACCTGTTCAGCAAGAAAAGAATGGGAAGAACAAGAGAAAGTGGAAAGGTCACAAGAATGATCGTAAAAACAAACAGAAGCAGCAAGGTGAAAATGTTCAAGCCTGTGTCACTTGTGGACGTCATCACAGAGGAGAATGTCTAGCTGGACAAAATGTATGCTACTATTGTAGGAAGCCTGGTCATGGCATGAAGTTCTGTCCAGATAGGCAGCAGCAGCAACTTCAGGGGCAGCCTCAGCAGCAGAGGAGGGGAGGACAACAAGCCCAGGTCTATGCAATTAATCAAGCTGAAGCCGAGCAGAACCCAGGTACTATGTCTGGGATGATTATTTTAAATAATATGCCTGTATTTGCATTATTCGATACCGGAGCATCGCATTCGTTTGTGTCCAAGCAATGTATAGACGCAATTGGAGTTCAACTTATTAACACTAATGATCCTCTTGAGGTAAGTCTAGCCTCAGGAAGGAAGATAGAGACGATTTCAAAGGTGGAGAACCTTAGTGTTAATATAGGGGGAAAAATCTTGGAGTTAGAAGCGTATGTTATCGAAATGAGAGACTTCGATCTCATACTGGGTATGGATTGGTTAACGAATTATCGAGCAGATATTCGTTGCCATGAGAGAGAAGTAATTCTTTATCTTCCCGAAGATAATCAAATTACTTTCTATGGTGCAAAGATAAGAACCCTGCCACGTGTAATCTCTATGGCGAAGGCGAGAAAGATTCTGAAAAGGGAAGATTGCCAAGGTTACCTGGTGAGCCTAGTCGAAGATGATTCGAAAGCACAGACACCTCATGATATTCCAATTGTTCGTGAGTTTGTGGATGTGTTTTCGGATCAATTATCAGGAGGACCACCCAACAGACAAGTGGAGTTCACAATTGACCTTGTTCCAGGAGCAGCACCAGTGTCGAAGGCACCATATCGAATGGCACCGAAGGAGTTACAAGAGTTGAAGACTCAAATCCAGGAGTTGTTGAAGCTTGGTTTCATCAGACCAAATGTTTCCCCTTGGGGAGCACCTGTTCTATTTGTCAAGAAGAAGGACGGGTCCATGAGGATGTGTATCGATTATCGGGATTTGAATCGATTAACGATAAAGAACAAGTATCCACTCCCAAGGATAGATGATTTATTCGATCAGTTGAGAGGAGCTTGCGTATTTTCTAAGATAGATTTACGTTCAGGCTATCATCAACTGAAGATTAAAGAATCTGACGTAGCCAAGACTGCGTTTCGAACAAGATATGGACATTACGAGTTTCTGGGTATGCCATTTGGAGTAAGTAATGCACCAGCAGTGTTCATGGATTTGATGAACAGAGTATTCCATCAGTATTTAGATCAATTCGTTATCGTCTTTATTGATGATATTTTGGTATATTCCAAGAGTCTGGGAGAGCATGAGAAACATCTGAGGGTTGTTCTTGGTACCCTTAGACAAGAAAAGCTATATGCCAAGTTCTCTAAGTGTGAGTTTTGACTGAAGAAAGTGGCGTTTTTAGGCCATATTATCACTGAAAGAGGCATAGAAGTGGATCCGACAAAGATTGCCGCAATTAAAAACTGGACGGTGCCTAAGAATTCGTCGGAGGTTCGTAGTTTCCTCGGATTAGCAGGTTATTATCGTAGATTTATCGAGGGGTTTTCAAATATTTCTCTTCCTTTGACAAATCTAACGAGAAAATCTGTGAAATTTGAGTGGACAAATCGTTGTGAAGAGAGTTTTCAAAAGCTTAAGAAGAAGCTTACAACGACTCCAGTGCTGATTATTCCAGATCCTATTAGAAGTTTCACTATCTATAGTGATGCTTCAAAGCAGGGTCTGGGATGTGTGCTTATGCAAGATGTCAAGTTGTTGCATATGCTTCGCGACAATTGAAGCCACGTGAGAAGAATTATCCAACTCATGATCTAGAATTGGCAGCAGTAGTGCACGCACTCAAGATTTGGAGGCATTATCTCTATGGTGGCCGGTGTGAAATATTCACTGATCATAAGAGTTTGCAATATATCTTCACACAGAAAGAGCTCAACATGCGCCAAAGAAGATGGCTGGAGCTTGTGAAAGATTATGATTGCACTATTCAATATCATCCGGGCAAAGCGAACGTAGTGGCAGATGCCCTAAGCCGTAAGGTGAAGGGGGAGTTGGCCTGTTGTATCTCCCAACAGAAACCACTTATTAAAGAGTTCGCTCGGATGCAGATTGAAGTTGTCAAGTCACTTCCTAAAGAGATTACGGGGAGTGTTAACTCGATGAAAGTTCAGCCAATGTTGAGAGATAGAATCCGGCGGGAACAGTCTTTCGATGAATTTATTCGAAAGATACAAGATCATACCGGAGGAGTAGAAGGCTTTTACCAAGGAACAGATGGAGCCTTAGAGTTCAGAGGCAGGATTGTTGTGCCAAAAGTCGACTTCTTGCGAAAGGAGATCTTGACAGAAGCACACGATGCGCCTTATTTAGCTCACCCTGGAAGCACCAAAATGTATCACGACTTGAAAAAGTCGTTTTGGTGGAAAGGGATGAAGAGAGATGTAGCAGACTTTGTAAAGAAGTGTTTGGTCTGTCAGCAAGTTAAGGCCGAGCACAAGAGTCCATTAGGTCTGTTACAACCACTTGAAATTCCAAAGTGGAAATGGGAAGAAGTTACCATGGACTTTGTTACAGGGCTACCTAAGTCGTCTAAGCATCATGATGCGATTTGGGTAGTGGTGGACAGACTGACGAAAGTCGCACACTTTATGCCTGTGACAATGACCATGTCAATGGACCAATTAACCGAGATTTATACTAGTGGAATCATTCGACTCTATGGAGTGCCTGTTACGATCATATCAGATCGAGATCCCAGATTCACTAGCAGATTTTGGGAGAGTTTGCATGAGGCAATGGGCACACAGTTAAAGTTTAGTTCGGCTTATCACCCAGAGACAGATGGCCAATCAGAAAGGACTATCCAGACGCTCGAGGATATGCTCAGAGCTTGTATTTTGGATAGAGGTGCCAAGTGGGAGAAGTGGTTACCATTAGTAGAGTTTGCTTACAATAATAGTTACCACGCATCAATTCAGATGGCTCCTTACGAAGCATTTTATGGTCGTAAGTGTCGTTCGCCTCTTTACTGGGATGATGTTGGAGAGAGACGGGTACTTGGTCCGAAGATGATAGAAGAGACAGTTGAGCAAGTAGCCTGGATTCGAGAAAGGCTAAAGACTGCTCAGAGTCGTCAAAAGTCTTCAGCCGATAAGCACAGAAGGGAGATGCAGTTTGAAGTTAGAGATAAAGTATTCTTGAAAGTTCGACCGATGCGAGGTGTCGTTCGTTTCGGGAAGAGAGGCAAGTTGCATCCTCGTTATATAGGTCCATTTGAAGTTCTGGAGCGAGTTGGAAAAGTATCTTATCGCTTAGCTTTACCTCCCGAGTTGTCAAGTGTGCATAATGTTTTTCACGTATCGATGTTACGTGCATACGTGTGCGATCCAGAGCATGTGCTTCAGCACAATAAGATTCAGATTCAGCCTGATTTAACTTATGAGGAGCAGCCAGTAGCAGTTTTGGACTGAAAGGTTCATCGGCTCAGGAATCGAGATATTCCCCTTGTTCGTATTAGATGGAATCGCCACGGAGAGTCAAATGCCACTTGGGAGCGGGAGGCTGATATTAGAGCTCGTTTTTCAGATTTTGAGTTATGATATGTACTCAGAAGGTATGTATCTCAGTTTTAGTATTTCCGAGGGCGGAAATAGTTTTAAGAGGGGGTAGATTGTAATATCCCTTTCAGTAATTAATAAAAGTAATTATTTCAGTTCTAAGTTAGAACTATTTTACTTTTATTAATAATGATCTTTTATATTTCCAAGCCTTAATAAATCTCTTAGAATTTTATTTTTCAATTGGCTCGACATTAAAGTTAAATTGGAATCGTTTTTCATTAAATTGAGTTAGTCGAGTAAATGTTATAAATTGCCTAAGTATTTTATGTGACTTATATGATTTGATTGATAAGTTATAAGGATTAAGTAGAAGTTATTTAGACAAGAAGGTCTATTTATATTATTAAGAGTATATTCGAAATTATATTCGCAAGTTTCAAGTTTTTTCGATGTTCGGTTGTAGTCGATAATTAAGTTCGATTTCGTTTCCGAAAAATTTATTTTCTTGTATTTTTTTTTACAAGTTTCAAGATCATTAATAATAGTTAAACTTTTTCAGCATAAAAAGGAAAAAGGCCAAAAGCAAAAGATGGAAATCTGAAATTTTTAGAATTTTCGATTTTTCGGTAACCGTTCGTTTTAAGTCAGAATTCGGTTCTGTAAATTGGAAATTTTTCATTAAGTTACGAATTTTATCATGGAAATCAGATTAGGATCACATGATGGGCCTTTCTAAGTATTGACTATAGGTTTGTTATGTTTACAAGTTATGATTTCCATTCTTTATCTTTATTTATTTTTATAAAATTTTTCTAAGTATTTTTAAGGGATAAATGAACCATTTTAGCTTAATTTCGAGGTATGGTCAAAGGGAGAAGGTTTGTCTTGATATATGCAAGATAAATCATGCATTACAAGTACTTATCAAGGCTTAATCATCTTTGAACAATATTTTAGAAAAACATTAATGATAAGGGGCCTATGGTGTTTATTATGATGGAGTGTTGATGTAAAGAAGGTGATGTTGTCTCCTTTGCTACCCTATATAAAGGAGCATCAGCATAGGCTCGAAATTCACATCATAAAAGCAAAGTCTTAGATATAGAGGGTAAGAAAGAGAGATAAATCGAGAGAAATCTTGACGAAGATAAGTTGAGATCAACTTCCGAAGTTTCATTTTCAAATTTCTTGAAGAAGGTTAGATGCTACCTTTTTAGCATATGTTATAGTTTATATTAAGTGAATATTGATGTATTTTCATGCTATATATATAGATTCAATTTTTAAAGAAATTTTAAGCATGAAAAAAAAAAAGATAAATTGTTTCCAGCACAATCACATGTTATATATGTACTGTTTTGATTTGAAGTTGAGCATGATATGCATAACCTGACATGTTAAGCTTATTATGGATATTTCTTGTGTAAGTGTTGAGTATATAGGTGAAAGAATTATGTCATTTGGCATAGTATAGCTTGAGTTATAAATTTTTGAAGTTAAGCATGCAAGTTGAATTTTATGTTCTTTATTTCAGCTGTGACTTTAAAATTGTAATAACTCGATATATACGCATGATAAAATTATGAAATGTTTACGACATGCTTATATATGGGTTAAGAATATGACTGCCAAATTTCATGATTTTATGTTGAGAAATGAACGAGTTAAAATATTTATATGGCATACATGTCAAGATGATTTTATATGCAAGAGTATTCAGTACATGGTTGGGTTTTTAAAATGTAATTTTTAGGAAAAATTCTTATATGAGTGATGAGCAATTTGACCAAGTTTCAGCTCAATATGTTGAGTATGTGAATTTATAAAATTGTTTCAAGTCTAGTATATCAATATCATAATTTATTGTTATGATAAAAATTTGTATTGAATAAGTATCAAGTTTGAGATTTTAGTATCAAGCAAGTTTAAGACAAGTTTGATAGATTAAAAATCCGTGTAAATCATGTATATGATATTGGTAAAAGTTGAGCATGTTTTGAGTTAATGTATTCAATTAAGTCTAATGTGAAATTTAGTTTATTTTCACATACGAGTTATTTAAGTGACATGCGAGTATAAACCAATATCTAAGATTTTGAAAGATATGCTTTATATGGGTTAAGTATTTGACCTTGAGTAAAAGTTTAAGAAAAGTTTGGTTTTTCAATGATTTAGTATTCATTTGAGCAATAGCATGTTTAATGAATATCTTTAAGATTCGGATAAGTTATCTGGTAGAGTTAAGAATCCCAGCATATTATTGAGTATACGAGCATAATACTTAGTATATTTGTTTATATTGTTATGTAGCTTGAGGAGTTAGCTACCAAAGAACAACACTTACGCTTTTCAAAGTTTGAAAAGAAGAAAGGTGGGGACCTAGACTGGGTATTACATTGAGTATAATATTGATATCATGTCCGAGGTATGTTTACAGTTTAAGTTTTGGGATGAGTAGGCATTTAGTTGCCTTAGAGTATATCCTAAGTTCTGATGGAGGCCCTTAGTTGCCTTGAGAAATATCCATCAGATTGTGCACAAGTATCCAATCAGATATCGGCCAGATTCAGTTTCAGTTACTGGAAAAGATTTCCAGTCCAGTTATATACCAACGATCATGATATTGTATTATTATTGTTGTTTACTTTAGTATGGGTGTTTTCGGGGTACAAAAGGATCAGTACTCACCCCCATTGTGTTTTTCAGGTAACAAGGTCGGGCCGGAGGTGTGAGCTCGATATGTGGTGGTGGTGGTCGTGCACTTCTTTCAGTGGACATTTATTATGAACTTGATATGTCTGTATAATTATTCACATATCTAAGTATTTCTGCTACGTATATTAAGACTTGAACTTGCATTTTAATAAATTTCAGATTTCAAGTTTTTATCATTTCAGAAGTATGAACATGATATAGTTAAATGCAAGTTTAAATAAATTTGTTTTTTTTATGTCTAAAGAAGTATTAGATTAAGTTTAAAGATAAACAGATTTTTAGAAAAGATGAGTTTGAGTAGGATCCCGAGTCAATCGCAAAAGATTTCGAAAGAGTTATAAGTATTTTCGAAATAAAAGTTGCGAAAAATTTACTCTGATGAGCGGGGTGTTACAGTTGGGATCTGCAAGGATCTCGTTATGTACAAGTCATGAATTCAATAGCAAACGTAAACCTATGCGCAACGGATCTAAAGGTTTGACGTGAGAACTTACGACTTAAAATTTATGTAGATCTGGTTGACCACGAATGGTTGACTGCAATTGATTGACCGCAACTCACATCTTGGGTTGCACGAACAAGATCAGATCAAAATCGGATCAAACAGATACAAACAGATCAAAACAAAACTTGCAGCCTGGGAGCTTCCGGCGGCGCGTGAGGGCGCGTAAGGCATCGGACAGCTGCATTCTTGGCGGCAATGGAAAGCTCTCGTCGAGACGGTCGTCTGGGTATGCTTTACATCTCAATTGGACTTCCGATTAGTTCTATAGGTCAAAATATATTTCGTCTTGGTTTACCTACAGATCTTCTACTGTATTACTCAATACACCCTTCTTCAACTTGTACCAGTGGAGCAACAAGAAGAAAATAAAGCTCGAATGAGATCTAGAGAGAGAGAGAGAGAGGCGTGGGGCGTGTCTCGTTAGAATGAGTTTGGGATTCTCTTCTCATGAGCTTAATGATGTATATATAGAGCTACAGTAGGGACCCTTAGAAGATTAGGAAAAGGGCTCCTTAATTAATTAGTAGACTAGCCCACGGGTCGAACCGGCCCGCCGAACCGGCCCGGACCCAGACCGAACCCGGCCCGGCCCGGACCGAAACCGGCCCGGAGAAACCGGTTTTCAAACCGGAACCGGAAACTTAAAGGGCCGGTCCCGGGCCTTTTCGGTCAAAAAAAAAACCCG
>BKCP01008527.1:0-49056 GCA_008636005.1 Striga asiatica
TATTAGGTTTGGGAATATAACAAAATTCCTTGTTGTCCAAGACAAGGACTACACGTTCAAAATAAAAGGAAAAGGAAAATCTGTCGGGTCGGGCCCGAGAGATTTGAGCCAATAAAATTTTTGGGCCGTTTGGTACAACAAGACAGCTCACGGGCTCAAATAAAAATTCAAACAAATATATTCGGGCCCAATTCGATCACAACAAAATTATCGGGCTCGATTCCGAATGCAAACGCGCGATAAAAATAAATCAAAAAATATTAAATATATATATTTTACACATTATCACATACACATTTATTCATAATAATAATTTAATAAATCACAAAATCAATTAAACAATTAGACAAATTTCACAATTAGCATTTAATCACATTTGACAAATAAATAAACATAATAGCATTCAATAAAATAAAATATAAATATTATCACCAATTAATAATAATAATAATAATAATAGCAATAATAAAAAGAATAATAATAATAAATCCCAAATAATCCACAAATAAGCGGGGCATTACAGTATATTTTTTCTATTAACTAAATAATGCCCCAATATGAAATTATTTTAGATCTATCACTGCAATTAGCTTTCCAATGTAATTTCCATTTAATTTTCGCACAATTCCAATGACAGTTTTTTTGACGATTGAAATATGGTCCAAAAAAAAATCCAATGGAAATTCAAGTAATTGAAATCTTTAAATCCACTAAAGTTCAAGTAATTTAATTTGAACTTTGTTGGAATAGCCAATGAAATTTTCCAATAAAAGCAATATTTATGAAATATTCGTCGGAATTTTATGTAGATTACCTTACCGTTGATTTTTTCATTGCAATATAGCAATTTGTTGTAGTCCTCTTAAACATTAATTTTTTATGTAGTATTTATTGATTAATTGTGTTTACAATTTTTCTATTAAAAATATATTACACATGAACTTTTTAGTTCCTATATTTTTTTATTTTTTTTTCAGAAATTACTCATTATTTTATCTCAAGATTACATATTGATTTACCAATCGAGTTACATTTCTTACATATTAAATATTTAAAAATTAGAATATTTCCTATTTTATATGTTCAATATGATATTTATATATTATATTAAAAAAAACTAATATAGCAAATAAAAAGTTATTTAAAATTAGAATAATAAAGATTTTTTTTTGGTAACTTACATGGATAATTGGTAACTTACATGAACAAATGTACAAATAACTATTGTCTATCACATCAAATTTACACATAAAATTATAAGGAGAAAAAACTAACAAGCGTTTAACAACTCAGCTCGTTTACGTCGATAAGTATATTTATAAAAGGTTTATATTTCTTCTATTAATTATAACATTTTCATTTATTACTTTGTTTCATATTTATTAGTACGTGTCACGACTTATTTATTTTTAATATTATTTATCATATTTAATATTTGTTTTAAACGTTTATCTTGTTCTTTTACATGTTCTTAACTGTAGATTTGTCAAAAAATGCATGATATAAAGTCTAGAATTGTTTCGACCATCTGTCTCATTATATATCAATTATTTGTATATCTTATATTATATTATATTTAATTACAATTTTTTTTAATTTATACTACAATTAAATATTTATAATTCATAAATTCATCAATAATATTGTCGAGTCAACTTTTGTTCATAAAATTTTAAAAAACATAATTATTTTCAATTATATGCTTATGTCAAATTGAGAAAAGTTATTTTTTTTAATTGTAACTGTATTGATGTGTAACATATATTATAGATGAGAAAAATGACAAATTATTAAAAATATAATTTATAAATTATAATGACATTATGTTATTTTACTGGTATACCTTTTCTATTAACTAAATAATGCCTCAAGTATGAAATTATTTTGTATCCACCACTGCAGGTAGATTTCGAATAGAACTTCCATTGAAATTCTTACATTTCCAGTGACATTTTTTCCACCTGATAAAAAATGACCTGAAAAAAATTCAAACGGAAATTCACACAATAACAAATAATGATAACTGGATTAATTAAATCCACTGAAATTTGAATATAATGTAATTTGATCTCGGAATAGTCAATGGAATTTTACAATGACAGCTATACGAATAAAATATCATTTGGGATTTTCAGTGGATGTCTTACCGTCGGATTTTTCATTGCAATGTACCATTTTTTTATTCCTTTATAAATTATATTTTTTATGTAGAATTTTTTGTTATTAATTAGATGTATTTATAATTTTTCTATTAAAAATATATTAAACACATGAACTTTTTAATCCATATATTTTTTAGAAATCGCTCATTTTATCGCAAGACTACCTATTAACTTATCAATTGAGTTACATTTCTTGCACATTAAATATCAAATAATAAAAAGTATTGTTGTATATATATAATATGGTATTTATATATTATATTAAAAAAATAATAACAAATAAAACGTTATTTAAAATCAAAATTATCAATGTTTATTTAAAAAAATAAAATTTCTAACCTACATGGATAAAGTATAAATAACTATTGTCTATCGTCTAAAATTTATACATTGAACTAATAAGCGCAAAAATTTAACATGTGGTGAACAATTTGGCTCATTTACATCAATAAATACAAATTTAAAAGTTCTACAAATACTTTTACTAATTATAATATTTTTATTTATTACTTTTTTTCATAGTTATTAGTAAGTATTACAACTTAGTTATAAATTTAATATTATTTATTAGATTTATTGTTTTTTAACTTTAAACTGTTCTTTCAAATGTATTTTAATATATATATATATATATATATATATATATGTGTGTGTGTGTGTGTGTGTGTGTGTATAACTTTTAGGTTTTTTAAAAGATACATAAAATTAAAGTATAGCACTTTTTTGAATCATATGTCTTATTTATATCAATTAATTTTATATCTTTATATTATATTATATATAATTATAATCTTCTCATTTATACTCAAATATATAAATTTTTTATTTCGTACATTTTTTTCTTAAAAACTATTTTATTATAATAACACATATTAATAGGTAGATGAGTAATGATAATATATGAATATAATTATTTGATTAAAATAATTAATTTTCAACATGTAAATCATATTATGATTCTCGAGATATTTTTAATTTATTTGTAGATAATTATATGGTTAAAATTAATTCATGTTGCTAAAGTGGTATCTCATTTAATGTGAAAACAAATAAATTAAGTTTTAGTATTATACAATTTCATAAAATTGTTCTGGTCTTATGTATCGAAGAAATTGAATTGATTAGAAGTTTAGGTTGCAGAACAATCATTCAACAATTAATCTCGCATACTATTACACATTTTGTATAGGTTATTTTGAAAATAATGTTTCTATACTTTGTGGTCGTTATGAGAAAAAAAACAATATCGATTTCTAGTTTTATAAGTGTTTATTATGCTTTTTTTGTGGGATCAATTTTAATTTCTTTAAGGAACTTTTATATATTAGAGTTATGAAATGTGATTACAATATTAACATTAAAATTATATTAAAAATAATGACGTTTTTCAAAACAACAATTCTATATCCTATCAAACAGTTTTAGAGATATGTGGAAGAAAACAAATTCGTGAGAAATAATGGTGCCAAACCAACATACTGTAGTTGATTTTAGGAGTGTGGAATGATTTGTTCGTGTATTTGTATTTAATTAATTAAATATTAGTTATAATTAAAAATATAAGATATGATGGATATTAATATATTACTAATTTGCCGTTTAAAACATGTCAAAGTAAGGGCTTATTAGGTAATTCATTTTAATATTTAAAAATATAAAATATGATGTGTATTAGTGTATTACTAATTTGCCATTAAATATAGGCCAAAGTAAGGGTTTTTTAGGTAGTTCATATTTTTACAAAAACACTCGTCCTTTTAGAGTAGTATAGATAGATGGCTAGCCGGAGCTATGACGAGGATAAATCACTAACCGGGTACATAACCGACTACTACACGAATGCCGACAATAACCAAACCATCCCAGCCCATCTGCACGGTTTCGGGCCTCCCGGGCCTGAGATCTACAGCCTCAACTCGTCCGGCATAGGGTTTCTTCAGAAGAACCCGTACACGAACTGCAAGGAACAAAACATGAATCAAGAAAACAGGTTTCACTCGCAGCACGATTTGACTGAGCTGCTCAAGCAACAACAACAACAACAGGAAAACATTAATCTGTTTGGATTTGGACAACAGCAGCAGCAGCAACAGCTGGCTTTTATTCGGAACTCGAGGTATTTGGGCCTAGCCCAGGAGCTTCTGACCGAGTTCTGCCATCTCGGGTCGGCCCAAAAGATCCCCAAGGACGGTGATGAGTGGAAGGAGAGTGAGAATGCTGTTGAAAGACAGTTGCTTTACTCGCTCAACATGCTCGAGCTGCAGAGAAGGAAGATAAAGCTGCTTGAAATGCTGGAAGAGGTAGTAACAAATGAAATTATAATTAACACAAAATACAATGATAATTAACATACTTACTTACACACTCTTCATGGTTTGATCTTGCTTGAACTTGTTTCTGTAAAAAAACTCTCTTATATTAATTATAGTTCACCTTCTAATTCTTATCTCTTTTTTTGGAAAGTAAATGAGAAAAAAAAAAAATATATAATTAATTTTTGTATTGGTTTGCAGGTGGAGAAAAGATACAAACACTACTGCGACCAAATGCGGGCCGTGACATTGTCATTCGAGTCGGTGGCTGGGAGAGGAGCCGCCCGAGCCTACTTGGGCTTGGCCTCAAAAGCAATGTCCCGACATTTCCGGTGCCTGAAAGACGGGATCTTGAGCCATATTAAGGCCACAAAGAAGGCCATGGGGGAGAAGGACAGCCTGGCACCAGGAACAGTGAAAGGGGAGACTCCGAGACTGAGGATTCTCGATCAGACCCTCCGGAAGCAGAAGGCCCTACAGCAGATGAGTAGCATTGAGTTTCAACCTTGGAGGCCCCAACGTGGGCTTCCCGAGCGTTCGGTTTCTGTTCTTCGGGCCTGGCTTTTCGAGCACTTTTTTCACCCGTAAAATTCTAATTCTTATTTTTGTCAATGCATAGGAAAAAATGGAGATTTAGTCTTGTAATTGAAACCAAATTGATAAATATTATGATAATTGTGTTAATTTTATTGTATAAAACACCATGTACTTGGAAAAAAATAGATGAATTTAGATCCTTCCACTGAGAAAAGGCAGGTCAATGTGATTGGCTTATGAGTTAGTATATTTTAAAAAATGCCACGTGTCATATTGACCGGCTTTTTTCGATGGAAAGACCTAAGTTCAGGTTTTTTTTTTTCCAGTTAGTTTTGTAAAATCAACGCAATCACTAAATTAATTATTTATCAATTTGATGTTAATTACATAACTAGATCTTCAATTTTTCCTTAATGCATAAGTTGTTTGTTGTCATATATGTCATGTTGGACCATTGATTAGTTTTTGTCACATGCTCAAAATGTATATGTGCGCGCAGGTATCCAGGTGATGTAGATAAGCACATTTTAGCCCGCCAAACGGGTCTCTCCAGAAGCCAGGCAAAGTCACTTTGTCTCTTTCCTCTTATTATATTATTAAAAAAAAAGAAAAAAATTATAATGGTTGAAGTTATTTTCAATTTTTTTTTTTCGTGCCGCCACCAGGTTTCGAACTGGTTCATAAACGCGAGGGTGAGGCTGTGGAAGCCCATGGTGGAGGAAATATACTTAGAGGAGCTCAAGGAGGGCCCACCGACCAATAACAACCCACCCAGGCCCAACAACCGAAAGCCCACCGGCGACCAGATGGGCCGGGTCGACCCGGAGTCCATCTTGCCCGTAACCAACCGCCCAAACGATGCGGGGTTTTTGCAATGCTCGACCCACGGCAGGGTGTCGCTGACGCTGGGCCTCCATCAGCATGGTGCAGGCGTGGATTTACGGTTTTGTCCCCCGTCTGAGGGTTCGCTAATCTACGGTAAGCAGGGTATGGAGGAGTGCCAGACGTCGGTGCAGTACACGTCGCCTTACCCGAATCTGATGGGTGAACAGTTGCTGCATGACCTGGCGGGTTAGATTAAATTTGTTGCTGGCTAAGGTGTTTGTTTGGAGATCACTAAGAAAACAATTTTTATCTGCAATTCGGTATAAATTGCTACATGAGGTATACATTAAAAATAGTTGGGATTAGGAAGAACAATTGTTTAATTATCTACAATATTGGGTGTTGGGGGTGAGTTGCATTGTGTAATATGAGGGGTATTTAGATAATGTGGGTGGAATTTGGATAGGGTTATATTTGGTTTTACCCAAAGTAGAAATTGGTTGATGTATGCTGTTGATTAAAATGGAGGAAAGTTGTCTTGATTTATAATAAAAAAATAATTAATTTGAATGGTTGATTTGAATAAAATTATCATAAAAAATAATAAATATTTTTATGCATATTTTTTATTACACACTTTGTAAATCAATATGGTAGTATATCTGTATATTTTAAATCGATCAGTAAGTAGTAGGGAAAAATTCAAAATTAGTCCCATAGGTATAGGGTGGTGACAATTTTGGTCCCTACGAAATGCAGAAAATATGAATAGTCCCACAACTTTTAAAAAATGATCAAAAGTAGGACTTTTTTTGGCGGATTTATGATTTCTGGCCTGGAACGCCACAGCTGGCATCCGACGTAGATAAGCACAGCTGCCAATAAAACGTGGACTATTCATGTTTTAAAAGCTGTGGGACTATTCATATTTTTCTGCATACCGCCGGGACCAAAAATGTCACTCCCTTATACCTGTGGGACTAGTTTTGAATTTTTTTCTATCTACGTCGGATGCCAGCGTGTGAAAAAATAAGCCACATGTGGGCGACGTGGCATTCCGAGCCAGAAATCGTAAATCCGGCAAAAAAAGTCTTACTTTTGATCATTTTGTAAAAGCTGTGGGACTATATATTCATATTTTCTGCATTACGTCAGGACCAAAATTTTAACCCCCATATACTTGTGGGACTAGTTTTGATTTTTTCCCGTACGTAGTATATATAATGCACAATTAAGTCGTGATTCTTCGATATGGTTCATTTAATAAAAATAATAACATGTAGCTTATATATAAACACTAGTGTTTCATCTTGTGCACTTGCACAAATGCAAATAAAATTTTATAGTGTTTATGCAATATCTAAATTCATAAGATAGATAATGAGTAAATCGCATTTTATAAATTTTTATTATTAGTAAAAATAAAAAAGATATATAAACTATCTAACTTACACATAATCTTTATCTTGATGCAATCTTGACTGATTATGACCAATTAATTTAATAAAATAATATTTAAATTATTAATTATAGCAATTGTGCACGGAATTTTAAGGGGTTGCCAATGCCATAAGCACTAATTAATTAATTTTAATAAAACATAACTTGCTTAATGGGTAGAAAAAAAAGAATTAATAATTTTAAATAAATAATCTGATAAAAGTTTTAGAATAGAATAATATTTAATGTTACTTTATTATTAATTAATTGTAGTAATTATATAGTAAAATAAATAAAAATTAGAATTACCTGATTAATACAAAAGTACATGAACAAGTTGGAAAAACAAAAAGAATTTTATTAAATTCTTTGCTAGCAATTGGTAGAATTTGTTTTGTGAATATCAAGAAAATGACTTAAGAAACCCGAAGGAAAACGATAAAACGAATAAGTCGAGAGGCACGTAAGATACGCTCTCATTAAGACGAAATAGCCCCGTACATTACCCACAGTTCCTGGCTAACGCCTCCAAAATGTAATGATTTTCGATTTGTGTATAGAGGTAACTCAAATGCACAAACCATAAGTGAACAATACTCAAGTTTCAGAACTCTCAAGATAGAAACAAACACAAAGAACACAAGATGGTTTATGAACTTTGTAAAAAGATATAAATAGCTCTTAAAAATTGATGTATGTATTCATTTCACTTCATGGGAATTTATAGATGTTCTAACACATCTCTAGGGAGTTCAAGATATCAAAAGACACCTTTTGGGACGTGCTTAGTCGACCAAAACTGAATAGGAGCCTTTTCGGTACGAAGAAGTGCTTCAGTATTGCGTGCTTGTCGCGCCCACGACGAGCTATCGCGCCCTTCCGCAAGGCAGCATAAGTCGTCGCGCCCACTACGGTCATCGCACCCGCGACAAGGCCCTGTGTGCAACTGCGCGCCGGGAGCTTGTACGCGCACGTCCGGACTCAGAATCTTTCTGTTTTTTCGTACTCGTCTTCAACGATCTCTTTTACAATTCTAACATACATAATGCATGATTATGGCTCGTTCGGTTTGTCCAAACATTTGTCAAAAATAAAATTTTTGTGAATACTAAAACATTTGAGTTACTTAAACTCAACCATTCCACATATAACACTTACAATTAATCTTTCATTCACCTTAAAATAATCTTGAAAAATTTCTAATTCTTCCACTTACAAAAAATAGGACTGTTAAATCGTTAAAAAATAAATTTTTTCTTATAATCCCCCACAAGAATGAAATTAATGCATGTATGTAGTACTTGAGAGTTCCGTCGAACCGTCATTGCATCAGGATAGATAGCTTGTGGCTTTGAATCTTCCTTAGTGAATTACTGTCGGATACACTAGTCAGTTAGTAGCGCGAATCTTTGAACTTACCAGTTGCTCGTGTGTACCAAGACAATAGTACTCACACAACAAAAGCTCTAACAATTTCTTGTTCTCACGTTGTGTCCATTTCAGCCTTTGGACCATATCTTATTTAGTAAGTGTCGATTGAATCGGTCTATTTACTTACAAGTGATTCTCCTATAAAGAGTATTCTGCCTTACTCCACTCTTAGGTATAGGAATTATTAAAAATCCTCGACTTAACCTCGCCACTTAGGTAGATTTGAACATTTTACGGTTCTAGAAATGAGCGAAAAATTTTTTCCAAGTGTTTTACTGAACTATCAAAACTTAGTTTTTCCATTGAATCAAGGTTTCGAAATCTCCGATTCTCATAGTTGGGTTACCGCTAAGAACGTTCGTGTGTTGTGGATTTTCCTAACCAGTTTGTACAATTTATCCCGTTTCACTTTTTTATAAACGGATCCATTAAGTAAATCTTTAACTTCACGTAGTCAACCAATATAACTCCCACATGAGATAATTTTCTTATGAAATTAAGTCTCGGACGTTTATGTCTAGACTCACTATTGTACAAAATACTTTGTGATCTTCTAATTGCTGATTGATTATCACGAATAATTTTATGATTGGCACAATTTATTCTACCAAGGAATATCTTTTAGAAAATTTTTACGTCATTTAGCTTCGTCCATGCCTTTTGCCAAAATTTACAAACCCGAACTCCATTGTGGATTGTTTGTTCCATCTTTGTTGCGTTTTGCCTTATTGTTTTGTCTCTCTTTTTCCCCCGTTTTAGGTCTTTTCGTTGGTTTTTATTCATTTTTGTAGTTTATTGTGTGTTTTGCTCTGTTTTGTTCTTCTATGTGTTTTCCGTATGTTTTTTCGGTTTTTCTTCGTTTATGGTTTGCAGGTTGAAAGCTTCGGGAGGATCGGATTTCTAACGAAAATTGGTCGTGCAAGAATAATAAAATAGAAGAGTTCGTCGGCGATAAGCAGAAAAAAACAGAACTCAATTCAAAGTTCGAACGAGTTCAAACAAGCCTGAGACATAAACCCGTGCAAATCGATCGAAAACTCACCCATGCCTCACGCGCGTGTCACGCCGCGCTGCCTGCCACGACCCAGACTGAGGCTGCATCTTCTAGTACCATGCCCACGGAGGTCCTCGCGTCGCGACATGCTCCTGCTCCGCGCCGCGCCACGAACCTTTCTCGCGCCGTGCCATCTACACCACGCCACGTCACAATGATTCCACCCACGCTGTGAAGACTCCTCGCGCCGCGGCACCGGCACCCCTCACGCCGTGATGCTACCCCACGCTCGCGAGCCTCTCTCTCCTATATATATTGGCGTCGGGATTTCGACAGATATTATTCTCCCCTTCTGGAGACGAACCCTAGGCTCAGAAAAATAACGCAAACTCCTTTCTCCTTCCCCTCTTTTTCTTCTCGTTTTTCCTCTTTTCTTAATGTTACTTTTTCATTTTTCTTCTTCTTCTTCATAGTACTTAGGAATTAAGCTTGTAATTCAGATTCGACACTTGAAATTTGGGATTGATTGTAAGTCTTTCTCTTTGATTAATTCAAGAAAATGGTTGATATGAGGAGAATGATTAATTGTGTTGATGTAACACCCCGCTTATCAGAGTAAATTTTTCGCAACTTTTACTTCAAAAATACTTATAAATCTTTCGAAATCGTTTGCGACTAACTCGGGGTGCTACTCAAACTTATCTTTTCTGAAAATCCATTTATCTTTAAACTTTGTCTAATACTTCTTTAGACATAAAGAAAACAGATTTATGTAAACTTGCATTTAACTGTACCATATTCATACTTCTGAAATGGTAAGAACCTGAAATCTGAAATTTATTAAAATGCAAGTTCAAGCCTTAATATGCATAGCGGAAATACTTAAAAACGTGATTTATTATACAGACATATCAAATACTTAATGAATGTCCACTGAAATAAGTGCACGACCACCACCACCACATCTCGAGCTCACACCTCCGGCCCGACCCTGTTACCTGAAAAACATAATGGGGGTGAGTACTGATCCTCTTTACCCCAAATCACCCATACTAAAGTAAACATCAATAATAATACAATATCATGATCTTTGGTATATATCTGGACTGGAAATTTGTTCCAGTAACGGAAACTGAATCTGGTCGATATCTGATCGGATACTTGTGCACAATTTGATGGATATTTCTCAAGGCAACTCAAGCGGCCTCCATCAGAACTTAAAATATACTCTAAGACAATTGAATGCCTTCTCATCCCAAGCGTATAAACTTAAACTGTATACATACATCGGACATGATATCAATATTATACTCAACGTAATACCCAGTCTGGGTCCCCACCTTTTTTCTTTTGAAAACTTTTGAAAACTGTAAGTGTTGTTCTGGGTAACTGTATCTGCAAGCTACATAAAAATATATAAACAAATATACTAAGTACTATGCTCGTACATTCAATAAGATGCTCGGATCCTCAACTCTTTCGGATAACTCATCCAAATCTTATAAAATTTCAATAATCATGCTATTGCTCAAACTTAACTTTTCTTGATCTTTTACTCAATCAAATACTTAATTCATCATACATCATATTTACCAAATCTTAGATATTGGCTTATACTCACTTTTCACTTAATTAACTTGAAAGTGAAAATAAACTCAAAACATACTCAACTTTTAATTATAATACGAAATTATGATATTAATATGCGAGACTTAAAACAATCTTTATAAAATTGTATACTCAACATATTAAGCTAAAACTTTGTCAAATTGCTCATAACTTATATGAGAATTTTTCATAACAATCTTACTTTAAAAACTTGAACATCTAATGAATATTCGCACATATAAAATCATCTTTATATATATGCCGTCTAAATCTCTTAACTCATTCATTTCTCAACTTTAAATTATAAAATTTAGCAGTCATGATCTTAACTCATATTTAGACATTTGATAAAAATTTCATAATTTTATCATGCATATATCTCAACTTATTCAATTTTAAATTTGCTGCTGGAAACAAGTACATAAAATTCAGCTTGCATGATAAACTTTAAAAATTCATATCTTGAGTTATACTAAACTAAATGATTTGATTCTTGATCCTATGTACTCCTCTTTTACACAAGAAATAACCATAGGAAGCATATATTTTCAAATTTTTCATAGCTAGGTAAAAATCTCATCATAACTGAACACATATGACACATATATGAGCTGGAAATAACTTATCTTCTAGCATGCTTATACTCATATAAAAATTTAATATCTAAGTCATATAAAAACATTATTAAACACTTAATATCATCTACTAAACATGTTAAAAAGATAGCATCTTACCTCTTTCTTGCTTGAAAATCTAAAGTTGCTCCTTGATTTCTTCGAAAATTAAAACTCTACTATTTTTATTTTTATTTTTCTCTCTCTTTCTATCTTATTGATGAAACTATGATGATTTGAGAAGATACTTGATGATAAAATCTGATTGAAATGCATCTATTTATAGCCATGAATGAGCTTTTGGTAGATAAAACTTAGTCCACCAAAGTTTAATAAAATTCTCACAAATTGTTGAAAAAAATGCTAACTTAAAGACTTAGCAAAACTTTGTTGTGATTTTCTCATCTCATTCTCACCAATTGATGACCAAAATTTCGTGCTTAATATGATGGAATTGATTCCATATATTATTGAAAAGATATCACCATTCATCATATAAAAATCTTTGGAAACAAAATAATAAAAATAATAAAAATCATCCTTTTTATTAGTTATGCATTTTTTTTCAAAATGGCTGACTTTTAAAACTCTTTTACTGAAAATTAATGCTCATATATGGTCTTGGATCATGCTAATAAAAACAAGAATAATAAATTTACGGAACTCAATTCGGACTTAAAACAAACGTTTACCGTAAAACTGAAAATTCTAAAATTTAAATCTTTTACTCCTGATTTTTCCTTCAATTTACTGAACATATTGCTTCTTAGAAGCTAATATAATGATCTTGGAATATTCTAACATTTACTGAACCACATTCGGACTTAAACCGTACGATTACCGTAAAAACCAAAAATTCTAAAAATTTCAGTTTCTCTTAAAATAATTTAAATAGACTATAATGTCTAAATAAATTTTCTTACCTCTTTGAACATATAACTTAAATGTTCACGGATACTTAACCGTACTTCGAGACTTAACTTGTCCCAAATTGTGCTAAGGCTCGATACTATGATCTTATCTTGATGACTTGAACACTTAGTAAAATTCTAAGTATTTAATACTAAGGCTCGGCTTTTTCTTAATTAAGCTCAACTCATGACCGAACATACTTGGGTTCAGTTCACTACTTATCTTAAACGATTAATCAAAATATACTCAATTTTGATTATTCGTCATCTTATATTAATTAATCTCGTCTTATAAATCCATTTATAAAAATAAACAGATCGGAATTAATTAATTACTGAACTGGCTCGGTTACTGAATAAAATTTAGCCGAGAATACTTTCGACTTAAAGTCGAATTTTTAACTGAATAACTTAATAACTGGCTCAGAACTAGGAACGAGCATTATTAATAAAAGTAATTAGTTCAATCTTAGAACTAAAATAATTACTTTTATTAATTACTAAATAAGATATTACAGTTGAATTGATTTTACGTAGCTAATTCGTATTGCTGGGGGATAGTGGATGATTGTTCTTGTTTAATTCGTATCTGTCGGGCTTGATTCGTTTGTTCTTGTGCAAGTTAATTTGATTAGGAACCGATGAAATCTTGTTTGATTGATTGATATAATCGAAGAGTGACACTCTGATCTTACAATTGGAAACGATTGAATGTTGATTAGTCGAGTTAGGGTTTTGTTGATTATATATGATTAGTTGATTAAACACTTTCTAATTGAATTAGCGGCTTTTAAAACCGAAAGGGGAGAAGTCGTAGACCTAGGCTAGCATGAGGTAGATGATTTCGTATCTGAATAGTCTATAGGTTTTGGATTGAAATACGTGCTTGTCGATGACTCGTCCCTTGTTACAAAAAAGTTATTGGGATTGGGATAATTGGCCTGTGTTGTATGCTCGAGCTTGTTCATCTATGTTTAATCCCTTGTTACGAAGAGTTATTGGGAGCGAACCGCTAGATGTTTAAACGAGAGTATCAATCTTGAACCGAACGATTAATGTCCCAGTTTTGCGTATAGAATTTGAATTAATTATCTCCGACTCTCTAGCTTCTTTATTCTTGTTTCGTTTATATTTTTAGGTAATTTTTATTATTTCTTAGTTGGTAATTTCTCAACCCCCTTATCTGATTAAAGTGTTTAGGATTTATTTTCTTTTTCTGTGTGATCGATACCAACGCTAAATTCTGAACCGCCTTCCTCGAGAGATCGAACCGGGGAACGAATCATTCGATTCGGTACTCGGTAAAAATAACAATTTGTACACAACATGGACCTAGCTTTGTACTTAAATTATTTTAGTGACACAGCTCTACCCATTTAAAGTATCATGTAGTCGCTTTTAGTCTTAGAGTTTTTTTATGTCCAATACTCAATTTAGCATGAACAAAATTCATTGCTAGAGTTACTCGTGAACATTCTTAGTTTTCTCGCTAAAATGCAACATTGGGGCAAGTACTATCTAACAAGACCTCAAACCTCCAATTATTCAACATACTTTAGTCGAGAAACTAATTATTCTCGAATTCTTAGCTAAGTGTAGAGTCAAGTTTACATGCACTTCAGCTTGAGGTTTTATCGAACACATCGAACCTCTTCAACATACTTTTGACATGATAGATTATGCCAAACAATTATTTCTTATTTCTTAGAAACTTAATCTCCAAAATTACATCGAAATTTTACAAAGTTTTCATGTCAAAGTTTATCTTCTTAGTATTCGAGAACATATCATGATTATAGTCCAAGATCATCATATTGTTTACATAAGACTTACAATCACAAAGAGTCGGAAGAACCAACATAGACCTATATTGTCATTCAATGAATTTGAAACCATTCGACAAAATTGTTTCAACAAACTTTTCATGTCATTATTACTTAGGTATTTCTACCTTGACCCGAATACCCCCACATTAGTATAAGTAAGAATGCTTTGCTCTTTTTATAACTCAAAAGGAGTTTCATATCTACCTTCATGTGGTTCTTTGCATGCCTAATCACTCCCACACTTTAAGGTATAGGTACGAATATTTTTGCTCTTTTTATAACCCAAACTGAGTTTCTTATCTACTCGTGTGGTGGTGCTTGCAATTTTGTCAAAATAATTGCTTCTCACATAAGCTATAAGCTTAATAAGAAATTATCATCTACTCAAGAGTGATTATTTCTTTTAACTATTTCATTGAATATCAACATCATTCTTATGTAGCTTAAAGCTACAAAAGCTATACGACAATAGTCTGTGCATTCTTATAATACATTTTCAACTCGAGTCTACACAAATTCTTAAATCACATTTACCGGTGTGACTTATCTCGGGGGGACTAGTGAATTAAGCAACCATTTAATACGATGCTTTTTCACGTTCATTTTAACACAATTTTTATATTTGTTGTATGAATTATTTCTAGATTGACCAACTTCTAGTGCTAAAATTCACAAGTCCTAATTTATCATGACATAAATTAGAGCACTCAATAAATAAGACCAACTTATTTAGTTTTTTGTCAATCAATAGATTACAAGTTTACAGTAATTGTAAGATGACTTTTATCAAAGTCTACTTATGCTAAGAATTCATCATATTTCGCATAACACATTTGTCGATGATCATAATCTGATGTCAATTCGGACTTACTCAATTAATGGTTTAGAAACAATATTCTTATGGATGTCTTGGGCATGAAGAACATCCACGATCTCCAATATTCATTCTTAGTTTGTCAGTTCCTTCAACACTTGAAGTCGAGGTATTACACAAATACTTCCTTAATTCTGTTTAGGGTTATAGGACGACGTTTATAAGTGTCTATGGGTAGTTAGTAATCTTCGGCAAGGTACCCGAGTTTGTCACCATCATAACGACATCTCTTGGATTTCTTAGAGTTGCATTTCGATTTGCCATGAAAATCATTTTACGCTTCATTCTCAAGATCGACTCAGCCCAATGTGTCTTAGCCTCTATCTCGCTCCATTTGGCTAATACTTCAGATTTTTTATTATCTTTTTCTATTTGAAGACGAACTGTCAAATCTTCGAGTTTCATCCTCTTGCGTTTATGCATGAGATAACTCTTGAAGTCCTTCCACAAAGGAGACAACTTTTCGACAATAGTCGTCACTTGAAAGGCTTCGTTTATAATTCATCCCTCAGCTAACATATCATGAAGGATGATTTGAATCTCTTGGACTTGGCTAACCATCGACTTGGTATCAACCATTAATAAGTACTTTAGAAATTTGCTGACGATAAATTTCTTAAACCCGACATTTTCCGTCTTGTACTTCACCTCTAAGGAATTCCATAATTCATTGGTCGTCTTAGCTGGACTACACACATTATATAGTGTGTCGTCTAATCCGCTAAGAATGAGATTTCTACACAATAAATCATTATAATGCCAAATATTTTGCAGCACAACTGAAAAAAAATAAAATAAAATAAAAAATAAAAAATAAAATGGTTTTAGCGGTACACCATGCGTTGCAGGTTCGAAAATAAAGCTTATTATATTCGTTGCACTCACATACAAGGGAAAATGAAGCATCATTCATGCGGGGAGGTAACGAATAATGGGTCATTCAAATCGTAATGATGAAAAAAAAAAAAAATCTGGAAAAATGTAATTTTTATTTCTCGGAGAAGAAAATTATTTTGAGATTATGAATATTTCTAGGAGGACTAATTATATTTTGAAGTCCATATTGTTGCACTGCTTATAATCACTGGTTAGGAAGTCAACCAATAATTCTAATTTTAGGCACTTCATCCAAAGTGAGTACGACCTTTGTTGAAACTCTAATTACTATTCGGATAGCATTTTATTTTATTTTACCAATATTTTATAGTGAAATTATATTTCAGTTAAAATGATTATATACCTACAGATGCTATTCTATTAACAGTTAATTAAAACTAACTACCAAACATGCATACAACTATTACTTCAATTCCCATCTCCAAAATTCATATCAAATCAAATTTGGTGAGATTGTTGTCAATAAGACCTAATGGTTAGACCCTACGGTTAGAAATCGATACGTTTCAAAAAGACGGAATACATATATAATTTCAAATCTAAAATGTTATACTCTATAAAAGTATAAATGAAAGTATGTTATTTCAAAACATAAGTAGCAGTTTTGTTTAAAAAAAAGTATGACAAGATAACCCATTATATAGGCCACCCTCGGAAGATCAATTATGACATATATTTATACCATGTAACAGGCACATTATGGAAACTAAGATTAATTAATCTAATTAACATAAGTATACCAAGAAAATGAAAAGATACAAACCCCACCTTAGTCAAATAGATCAAAATACTTGTCTGAAGATCAATAATCGAGTGACACTATACTTTAATTTCCTAATTCAGTGATGATACCTTACTGGAGCTTATAATATAATATTAATCAAAGAGGTACAAAACTCCTTTAAGGAATCATCACTTTTATTGTCTGGCAAAAACAATGTTCGAATTCCTTGATTGATTTGTCAATACTTACAACTCACCTCAAGCCATATATATACACTGACACACAAACATAACCACAAATAGCTATCATACTACATTAAACTTACACACACCCAACCAACTTCCAACTAAATATGTCCAAGCCCGAGTCCGATTTCGACCTCGAATCCGTCGAGAAAAAAATGAAAGAAATGAACAGCTACGCCCCTAAAGGAAACACCCCGCAACTTCACTCCGATATTAAAAATGACCCTTTTATCCTCCAAAAAATCGACAAAATTCCATTTGCCCACACTCCCCTGCACGAGGCCGCGGCCCACGGTCAGACCATCTTTGCCATCGAGATCATGAGCCTGCAGCCGTCCATGGGCCGGAAGCTCGACCATGAGGGGCTAAGCCCGCTCCACGTAGCCCTCAAGAACGGCCACAAGAAAACGGCTATTTCTCTAGTGAAGTTCGATAAGCAGCTTGTGCGGGTCAAAGGGTTCGAGGGGTTCACCCCATTGCATTATGCGGCCAAATACTATCCGGACCTTGATGTGCTGGCGTGTTTCTTGCTTGAATGCCAAGCATCGATCAACGACCTCAACAATCGGTTCCAGAGCGCGGTGCATTTGGTGATGGAGAGTGGGAACAGCAAGGCCATTGACCTGGTCTTGATGTGGCTCGTGAGAACGGCTCGGGAGCCGGTTCTTGGGTGGAAGGACAAGGACTCGGACACTGCCCTGCATGTGGCTGCTCGACATCATTGTGTAGAGGTATTTCCTGAGTTTCCTTTGTCGTGCCATGCACGGACTAATTATGCATGCTTTCCATTGATCTTCGTTTGCCAACTTGTTTTGAAAATATCATTTATTATTGTGACATATCATTTATGAGATATGAAAATAGAAAGGTTAATTGCAAAATATAGTTCGTATCTTATGCGCAGTGACAATAATAGTCACCATCTTTACGAATTGACAATTGTAGTCAACTACTTTTAAAATTTCGAGTTTATTACCCAAATTCGAGGGCTAAATTGCAAAACATAGTCAGCATCTCTTACACAGTAGCAATGTATAGCCGCCGAATTTGGCTGGACTTAGGTAATAACCTCGAAATTTTAAAAGTTGTTGGCTAATGTTGCCATTTTATAAAAATTGTGGTTATTATATATAGCCACCACGTACAAGATACTGATTATATTTTGCAATTAAACCAAATATAAATGAAGGAGTAGAAGCCCGAGCTACTAAAACGTAATCAGATGTTTCCATTTTCTTTATGTTTTTGTGATTTTTGGGTATCTATAAGCATCTACTGAAATTATCATCCAAAAACATGTATCTGTAGTTGTATCAATCACACTTTAACGAACATTCATCAAGGTTTCAAACTTCAAAAATCATGTTCATTATGGTTGTTTGGTCCTTATTACCTCATTTCCCTCCAATTTCCCAATTTTAAACTACATGAATAAATAGAAAAATTGGAGATTTAGTCCTGTAAATGATATCAAATTAAGAAATAATCCGGTGATTGCATCGATTTTACAAAACCACCCCGTTACTGCAAAAAAACTTGACTAATTCTTAGCTCTTCCACCGGCAATTGTGTTCCCGTACACACAGGCGGTGAAAGCCATGGTGAAGATCGTCAAACTGAACAGACGGAACTCCAACAACCAAACCCCTCTCGACGTGGCCCACGAATCCGGCAACAAAAAAGTATCCGAGATCCTACTCAAAGCCGGCGCCAAGAAGGGCAAAGACCTCGCCCCCAAGGAAACTAGGGCCGACTATCTGTGCTCCGGCACCAACCTCCTCGAGAAAGCCATCCGCGGCTACAGCTTCCTCCTCAAGGACCTCACCGTCGGGATGCGCAGCGTCGTCCTCGTTGTCGCCATCCTCATCGCCACCGCCACCTATCAGGCCGTCCTCCAGCCCCCCGGCGGCGTCTACCCACCCGACTCCTCCTCCTCCTCTCCCTCTCCCTCTCCCACGACAACCATCAGGATTTCCGGCGGTCGCCGCTCCCTGGGGTCTCCGGCGCCGGCGCCGGCGCCGGCGAACCAGTCGGAGGCGGGGAAAATGGTGATGGAGAACGGGATGTACGTGCAGTTCATGCCGGCGAACACGTTCGCGTTCACGCTGTCGATGGTGATTATAATATTCGTGCTGCACGGGCGGCCGTACAACATTATACTGCACGGGTGCCTGATATTCCTGGCGTACAGCTACCTGGTGGCGATGGTGTCGATTGCGGGGGAGAAGGAAGGAGGGGTGGCGCAGCTGATGTTCGTGCTGTCGTGGGGGGTGCTGTCGTTCGCGTTCGGGGTGAAGATGCTATACTATTTGGTGAAGGCGCTGTTCGAGGACGTGTGGTGGCTGCCGAGGTGCGGGGTCGCGTGGCACAACTGGTCGTACAGGGCGGGCTGTCCACTCTGCGTCCGCTGCATGTCGCTCGCGCGAAAGCTCAGGAGGCAGTGCAAGTTGATTCAGAGGCTCGAATATGAGGAAACTGTGCTGTGATAATTAATTAATTAATTCACTTTTTTTTTTTTCTACTTTCTAATTCGTTGTTTTTTTTTTTAGTTTATTTTATTTTTTGGCTTTTGTTTGATGTGTGTTTGCGTTTGTTTGTTTGTTGTGTGTCAGGGGAATTGAATATGTTTGGTCAATATTGTCTGTAACGTACTAATGTGTCGAATGTCATCCCACACCGGAGATATATATATATGGCAAATTTTAACACTTATATGACGGACACATTTTCATAACATTTTTGGTTAGCCACCGTAATCAGACATCATAGTAACACTACATGATCACTCCATGAACTTACCACATGATTAATTTTACACATGATCGCACCATGAATTCACCATGTGATTACACCAAATGATCCCACATTATGATATTGTACTATATGATTGTAGTACATAATCGCAGAATATAAAGTTATTCAGTTACACTTATTATAGAACCATTCACACTTATTCATCAATAGTGCATTGACACGTGTTTTGTAATAAATACAATTTGGACATGTGTCAAATTAATTTTACACATGATCGCACCATGAATTCACCATGTGATTACACCAAATGATCCCACATTATGATATTGTACTATATGATTGTAGTACATAATCGCAGAATATAAAGTTATTCAGTTACACTTATTATAGAACCATCAACACTTATTCATCAATAGTGCATTGACACGTGTTTTGTAATAAATACAATTTGGACATGTGTCAATACATTAAGTGTCCATAAGAAAACTATTCGATGGCTTCATAGAATTTTTGTAAAGCTATTAACTAGAATACAATAAAGGTAGAATTAATTTTTAGAAATTCGAAATAAAAGTTATGAAGTTATAGATAATACTTTTTTAGACATATGATTTTATTGGGTTTCTACTTTCTACAAACTAGTATGAATCCCGTGCGGTGCACGGGTAAAAGATATTAATTAATATTTATAAATTAAATATATTCATTATATAATATTTATAAAGTTAAAATATGAAATATACATGTAATGCATTTAACCTTTAAACTTTAAATTGTGCAAATTTACATAAAACATGTCTAGTTAAAAAAACAATGGAAAAATGAATTCAAAATAAGTTATTTATTCTTATCTCCTCATCATGAAAGAAAATTTCTAAGTAGTTTTTGTATTCAACAGCAAATTTATTTTCAATTAATCACAACTTCATATGTAGTTTTTTAGTTCTAGTGACTTTGTTGATCAAATCAAATTCGCACTTCATCTTGAATTAAATAAAAGATAAAATCAATACTTAGAATATTAAAAATGAAATCAAACGAAGGATAACAACAAATGATCGAAAAATGACTGAATTTATAAAGAAAAAACAAAGTATAATTTAGTTAAATTCCATAAATATTTTTGATATGAAAAGTATAAAGAATTGCAATAAATCAATTTAAAAATTGTACAAATTCTTTAGTACAAGATTTCTGTAATGTAAAACGTTTACTTTATTTAATATATTAAATTTTACTTTGTTTGACAATTATATTTTTAGTTAATTGTTAATCAAATTCTCATTTAATTTAAATGCGGTATATTTTTTTTGATTGGGTGAAAGTCAATTTAAAATATTCTACTGTTGATCAGTTGGGATGTTACTAAATCCTATTAGTATATTACTTGTTGATCAATTACTGTATGAGATGGACTGATTGTTATGGTATGATTGGGTATCTCAAATTTTTTTATTTTTTTTTCGTTGTGGTTGTTAAGTTGTGTGAATAGTATTGTGTAATTTAATTAGATTGGTCAAGTTACATAAATATATATACCAAATAATTTGGTATATATTTATAAAGAAGTATCGACCATCTCCAAATTTTTCTTTCATTAATATCGAGTAAAATACTTAGCAATATGGGAAAAAAAATATTGAGATACCATTTCTTACCATAAGTCGGTATATTGGATCAATATATAGTATACAAAATAAATATATTTTATACTTTATCAATAAAATACAAAAAATGATAATTACTTTTACCACAAATTAATTGCCCAACGTAGAAAACAAAATCGAGACCCACATTTTTCATAGATAAAAATAAAAAAGACCCAAAAAATAGTTATTAAAAAATAATTAAAAAGAAATTGTAATTAACAAAATTATCTTGGAACAATTTTATAAAAATTATAATTGAATAAAAATCAACAAAATCTATACGACCTGTGTAATTAGGATATCTTAAAAATGTAAATTTTATATTATTTTATTAATTATCCACAAGTTGAATAATTAAATACACAAAAAATGAATAACATTTATTAAGTAAATTAACATTTTTTTTTTTGCAAATCGCATAATTGATTATTGTTGTCAATATTTTCATAATTGTAGTAATTATTTACAAAATGAATAAACCAGTCGGATTTACACAATTTGCGTAATTATCCTATATTAAAAATACATTTCATATGATAACAAAAAAAAAATACATTTCATAAAAGAATGACACGAAAAATATAAAACACTTATTAAATAATAAGTTACACAATTTAGTTAAAATTTTTTAGCAAATCACATAATTAATATTGCATCCAAAATTGACATATTTGGGTAAATCATCCGAAGTCACATGATTTGAGTAATTATCTTAAAAATATAACTTTTTATGTGTTAATTATTTCTTTAAATAATGAGACGCAATTTTTATAAGTGATTATTTGAAATATACTATAAATTGTTAAATTAATTATTCGAAATAGTAAATAGATTTTTTTTTGGATGGAAAATATTTACTATTTAAAAAATAATCAAACCTTTATATATAATAATAATAATAATAATAATAATAATAAATATTTAATGTACATTAAACTTGAACTACAATGAAGAGATTATTTGGAACATAAGACAAAGATTAAATATATCCAAAAAAATCTGCAGGCAATCCTTTCTTTAAACGTTTGAATTTAAATTTTTGACTGAAAATTTCAAATTATGCTTGGGCGGGATTTCTAAATTTTTTTAAAAAAGTTACTATGTTTAATAAATTTCTAAGCGGGAATTCTAATCATTTTTTAACTACTATTTTAGGATTTATTGAGTTACATCTTTATATAACTAGTGTGTATCCCGTGCGCTGCACGGAGGGGTTTTTACTTAAAACCTTTTCTAAGACTTTATATTATACATAGTTATTTATGTATAACATCTTATTATTATAAAAAAAGAAATACTAAATATGAAAAATTATATATTATTTATTTGAATATAATGAGTGTCCCAACCAAACTAATAACATCCAACATATGATATATGATAAAATTAATTATATGATCGTCATACTTTTTGAAAAAATATACATATATTTCTAATAAACATGTAAGATCCGCATTTAAATTTGTATTTGGATATGGGATGAAAAATGAATATGTACAAATAAAAAAGTACCAAGAACCTACATAAAATGAGATTCTTTATAAACTTTAAAATATTTTGTAGTTAAGCAAATATTAACAAACAAAATCATCAATTAAGTTGAACTTATCGAATATAAAATATAATTTATGATATCATTGACCATATTTACCCGTTGTATTTAAAGTTATCATTGACCATATTTTTATGAATTAGGGTTTACAAAATATCTTTTTCAAAATAACAATTTTTTTTAATTTGAATTTGACTTTTTCATCCAACCGCCATTTTCCACAAGAATAAAAATAGTATTTTGGAAAATTTTAGACGTGAAAATCAAATAAAATTAATTTAATAGTAATCGATTAATTTAATATTATTCAAAATTGTTTAATTTGGTCAACCCGATCTTAGTGCACATTTCATTGAAACAATCGCTTTCAAAAAAAAAAGGTAATCGCTTACAAAAAAAGGAAGTGAAATCTATCTATATAATATAAATCGGATTTGAAAAAAAAAAGGAAATTAAATTTCATAATTAATTAATTTAAATTGATGTTATCCGATTTATATCAACTCCCTTCAAAAAAAAAGGAAATATCCGATTCCTACCAAATCGATTAAAAAAAAAGGATTATGATATACGTCCAAATAAATTACAATTGAAATGTAGGCGGGATTAGAAAAAAAAAATAAAAAAAACTTTACCGAATGTTTGAAAAAAAAAATCGGATTAAAAAAAATTAAAAGGAAAAAATTCAAAACGTGAAATTAAAATTAAAAACGTGAATTAAAATTAAAAAAATTAAAAATACAAAATTTACCAAATCTCAACCCATCAAAAAAAAAGGAAAATCGAGTGAAATAAAACGTGAAAAAAAAAGGAAAAGCGAGTGAATTAAAAATGTACCAAATCGGATTTTAAAAAAATGGTAACAAATCTCATCTCATCCTAAAGAAAAGGAATTATAACAAATTTAACAAAAAAACAACCAAATCTTATCCTAAAATAAAACAATCCGATTTCCATAAATCACATCCAAAATCAAATTAAGTTAGGCGGGATAAATGAAAAAAATTCAAAAAGAGTTTCCAAAACAGGTAATTTTCGAAAAATTTGAGAGGGAAAAAATGATGTTTAAGCGGGAAATGAAATATTTATTCAAACATTATTCAAATATTTTTCCTTCTCCGTATTATATAGTAATAGATAATAGATTGTATTAAAAATGTGTGTGCCATTTTAAATAAATATTACTTTACTGATTTTTATTATTATTGTACATATATTATTTATAATTTCACAATACTTTTTTTTTTGTCATACAATTGCTATTTTTTTCGAGTACACATATAACACAACAGTTATTATATAAAACTATTAAAAATATAAAAATTGATTAACATAAAATTCAAAATATTAAAATGCAAAAAGCAATTAAAGTTTGAGTCTGCAAATTGGATTTTCCCACAGCCGAACTGTGTCTTCTTTGCAGCGCCACCAGTCTCTGAAACCCACGACTCTTGAACATCAGCAAAGGCCACCCACACCCACCATTTTTGCTGTTCAAATAAACAACAATTAAAAATCCCTCTTTCTTTATAATAATTTTTCCTTTTTTATATATATTTATATATATTAATCTGATCTCATCTGCTTCATCCCCATGTCTCCAGGTCCAATCTCGTTCTCTTTCTCATAATTCATCATTTTTCCCCCATTAACTTTTCCTCACTTTCTCCTTCTGTGCTGCGAAATTTAACAGCTCGCAGAGCGCTTATGTCGAGCATGGCGAATGCGATGTCGCTGAGGCACGGACTCTCGCTACGGTGTCCCCAGTCAACTCCGGTGAATCGAGTTTCTCGGCCTTCTTCAGTCGCTATCACGACTTTCCGAAGGAGATTCTCCGTTTCGGCTTCATCTTTCGCCAATGAAAATCGAGAGTAATCAAGCGTTATGGCCTTCTCATTGTTTAATTGATGTCCCATTGTAGCTATCCTTGTTTGATTTCCCTTCTTCTTCTNAGGAGGTGGAAACGCAGCTGGTTATGCAGCTCGTACTTTTGTGGAGCATGGTATGGCTGACGGGAAACTTTGCATTGTCTCTAAAGAGGTATACGACTTATTTTACCTCGATCAAATGGCTGCTAGTTGTAATGTTTATGGCTTTAGTTGATTCATTATGCTGATGATGGGGTACTGAAGTTGCGGAAGTATGTGTGAGCCATAATAACATGTGAACATACTATGAGGGTGACCAATTCCAGCTTATTGTAGCTTCAGTAGAAAACTTAGTGTGTGTGTGTGTGTGTGTCACGTGTGGCCGTCGGGCATCTGTGTATGGCGTTGGCTTCACTTGTGTGTTTGTTATGAATTTGATAGATGGTGTAGTATTAGCTCATTCAGCACTTTGGGATTCACAAGGTACTAGAAATGATCGTTTATGTGCTCCCTGCCCTTGAGTTTGTTTACAAGCAAATTTTGTCATTTACTTTGGCAAAGGAACATGGGATGATATCTGTGGAGTCCCCTTATGTGTATCTTACGTTGTGGCTGTTAGTAAAACCAAGATGCATTACACTTGAATTTTCAGTTCTGCTAGCGTGAAGCCTTCCGTTGGTTGGTTTAAGTAACTTAATTTTTCGTCTTAAATACAGCCATATGCTCCTTATGAGCGGCCAGCATTGACGAAAGGATATCTGTTCCCTCTGGATAAAAAACCAGCACGATTACCGGTGAGCATGATGTGATCTGTAAGAGTTTCTTCATAGGTTCAAGAATATTTTTGTAGTTGATTTTGAATTGGTTATTGCATTCTTTAATCTTTGGTTATTTGCCAAGTTTTATAAGAAAATGTAGCCGTGGAATGAATTCATGTAGAAGGTGCAATGATGATGATGACAGTTCAGGGCCTTTTGCACATTAAATCATTGTTACTTTTTCTGTGGTTTCTAGGGCTTCCATACTTGTGTTGGCTCTGGTGGGGAAAGACAGACTCCTGAATGGTATAAGGAGAAAGGGATAGAGGTGAAAAGTATAATGTCTTTTCTTCTGAAATGAGATTATTATATATGATCTTATTAAAAAACGGCACATTACGTAGCATCTAAATAATTATTTATATTAATTATTGTTTTCCCTCCTTTGCTGTAAATGAAGAATTCACTTGTTGGATAATTTTTGTACTTTATTTTTCCATTTAGACTTCATCAGACTAAGTTTATCCTTGAGTGCGCACTTTTCTTGTTGGGTTACTCTTATGATTATCTGACTCTAAGTAATATTGTGATCATTTGATATCTTGAAATATCATTTAGATTCCAGCATGAAATAATAATTTAAACTGTGTGCTGCAGTTTACTTTTTATTTATGACAGTGTTGGATTGCTAACTTATGTCTGTCATGGCTCTATTTAAGTAAGAAACGGCATTCTCATTTCTTTAATACAACAACAACATACCCAGTATATTCCCAACAGGTTGGGGTCTGGGGGGTCAGTTGTACGCAGACCTTACCCTTGTAATTATACAAGGAGGCTGTTTCCGTAGCGACCCAAGATTCTCATTTCTTTAATCTCGACAAAAATATAGCTCGCTGTAAAACCAAACTTTAGTGTTTTAGCCTGCAGTTCTTCTACTTTGATGTAAGAATATTTGTGATATTATTGTTAGCAAGAAACAAAGAAGTATGAAAGTCAGGGATCTATCTCCTAGAGCCATTTCCTAAATATTGTCATTTATTTCATGACACAAAATGGTGGAAATGCAACTTACGAGGCTTGCCATTTCATTAAACCATATCCCCATTATTGTACAGATGTTGCAAGAAGATCCTGTTGCAAGCATCGATACTGAGAAGCAAACCTTGAGAACAGATTCAGGAAAATTGCTGAAGTATGGATCACTAATAATTGCTACTGGATGTACTGCATCGAGGTATTTTAGCCTTTTTGTCCCCGGTGAACATTGCCATTATCTCTGCCCTTAAGTGTGTGAACTAGGAAATCCCAAATGGGTTGCCTATATGTGGTATAATATCATTAATATAAATGAACATCTCAGGCATTACAGGAAAATAGAAAATAATGAACGAAATGTTAAGTGTGCCTCTGAAGTTCATGTGCCAACAAAATATCAATAAACCTACTCTATTAGTTTAATGTATGTATGCTAGGGTATTTACTCAGTTGAAGTCTCTTGGACAAAATTATATCTCCAAGACAATCCATATATCGGTACCTTGATTTCATCATTAATCTTACAATGTCAATTTAACAAATATCTAGTAACTTTTGATTGCCTGAGGCGTACTGGAAGTCTGGAACTTGGCAAGTCCTTGTATATGGTTTACGTAGGTGTGCTCCCTTTGAGTTGCCCTTGAGGCAGAATTATTTTCTTTCTGTAAAAGTTGCATCATATTGATGTATTCGCAAATTTTGGATTTTTTAGCGGTTTATTTTCGCTCCAGTCAATGCCATCACTTATAAATACTTAAACTGGTAGTCTACCGTTATGAAGTTACAAAGTGGAAAACTTGCTTTCAGCCGTGACCAGTAGAAAATTTTTACTCACCAAATGCAACAATTATTATTTCTCGGCTTTTCAGGTTTCCATATAAAATTGGAGGTAATTTGCTAGGAGTTCATTATGTTCGAGACGTTGCAGATGCTAATTCCCTGATATCATCACTGGTAATTTACAACCAGTGTGTTGACTTTTAAGAGAATTATATAACTTTTTGGTTGTAAAACTCATTCCACTTAATAGAATATTTATGGTTGACTATTATGCATTTTTGGCTTCATTTTATTTCTTAGGAGAAGGCAAAGAAAGTTGTGGTTGTTGGTGGTGGCTATATAGGCATGGAAGTTGCTGCAGCAGCTGTTGGTTGGAAAGTTGACACAACTGTAAGTGTTTATATTTCCTTGTATGTAGTTGTGTTTGAGCATGGTCACAATTAAGTTGCATTCAAAATACCCAGCTTTCATGTTAATGCACGTTAGCAGGAAGCAATCATATTAATTCTGTATAGCTATTTATAATTATGTTTCAAATTCGAAAGATACAATGACTATTAAATGTATGAGCAGAAGGATCTACATATGCAGGTTACCTCAGTTTTAGTAAATTCTGGTTACGTTGTGTTCATACTTCATATAGATTATTTTGATTTTCTTTGTGTTCATATAGATTATTTTTCCAGAAGACCATCTGATGACAAGATTGTTTACACCTTCTCTGGCACAAAAGTACGAACAGTTATACCAAGATTATGGTGTCAAATTTCTTAAGGTTAGTGCTCTACTTGCTCTCTGTTTCATCCTCCCCTTTCTCTTCACACCAAACCCCTGCTCAACCAAAGAGCAGAGAGAGGAAAAGGGAGGATATAAAGTGTAAAATGTATAGATGTATTCTAATTCAAGTTTGTGTTGTCAGGGTGCTTCAATAAAGAACTTAGAAGCTGGTTCTGATGGTCATGTAGTTGGTGTCAAACTCGAGAATGGTTGTACCATTGAAGCAGACACGGTAATAAATCCGAAGCCTGTCTATTATATCTAATTGCTTTTTCCATTTTATACATTTTTAATTTTTGAAACTCACACTAATCATGTTATCAGCTAAATACAAAGTGCAAAAGTAAAATAACCTAGCTGTGCATTTGACGTGCAGGTTGTCATTGGTATTGGAGCTAAGCCAGCTACTGGCCCCTTTGAAACGGTTGGTCTTAATAAAACTGTGGGCGGAATACAGGTATACATCAGTTGGAATTTGTTATTTTGATGCAGGGGCATGATAGACAATATATTCTGCTGGGGTAACATTCGTCTTTTAAATCAAATGCTTTCACAAAAACTATGCACTACTATCTTCCAGTTATGAACTATGTGATCTGTTGTTTATTTTAATTAAAAATATCTGATTAAGAGTATGACAAAATTAAAAACTTAGATGGTATATAATTTTAATCAAAACACCAGTTGCAATTACTGAATCGTATATATAGTCAGTTCCACTTTCTATTCATGTTCAAAAGTTCAGGTTGATGGACTGTTCAGAACAAGCATACCCGGAATTTTCGCCATTGGTGATGTTGCAGCTTTTCCATTAAAGGTACGTTTCTTCACTGAAAAACTGAGCATCCTTAGAAAATTTCCTATATGTAGCCAAGATATCAAATGGGTGTAATTTGATAGCAGATTTACAACCGAATAGCACGAGTTGAACATGTTGATCATGCCCGTAGGTCAGCGCAGCACTGTGTTAAGTCACTGCTGACTGCACACACTGATACGTAAGTTTTAACATGTTTCTCATATTAATTAATCTTTTCCAGAACTTTTGTGAAAGTATTTATCTTTGTCAATACAATGTGTAATGTTTGATTTAGGTATGACTACCTCCCATACTTCTACTCTAGAGTATTTGAATATGAAGGGAGCCCGAGGAAAGTATGGTGGCAGTTCTTTGGAGACAACGGTATAAATATGTCATTTATGGTATATGTTCAGATTTGCTACTTTTTAGATTGGCATATAATGTTAGTGATACTGACTGTTGGCTTCGTGATAAGCAGTTGGGGAAACCATTGAAATTGGGAATTTTGATCCAAAAGTTGCCACTTTCTGGATAGACTCTGGTAAGCACTTTCTCTCGATGACATTTAGTTAATATTAGTGAATATTCTCACATATCATTATTTCACCTTAGCTTCTGTAAGCAATTTTTCTTGGTTTCCTTTTCCCATAAGTTGCATTTCTTTTAAGCTGTTTCCCTTTTTTCGTCCTTTCATTTTAGTTCTTTTTTTTTTTTAAAAAAAAAGAAATAAGCTTCATTTAGTGAATTTGGATAAAAAGGTCAAACTAGGGACTCGTAGTCAGGGAGGTGTGTTGCCTTTTACGCATCTCGTTGGAAAGGAGTGCTATTAGAATTTGACACACAAAATCCTTTTTGTGCTTGCAGGGAAGCTGAAAGGAGTTTTTCTTGAAAGTGGAAGCCCAGAGGTATGAGATAATGAGATAACGTTTACAAAATTAAGAATCGTGTTATAACCCGTATCTTGATCATACATATTATGTATATATGCATCGGCTAGTGGGATTTGGGAGAGAAATTGAGCAAAACCTACTTCATAGGATTAGCTATAAACCAAAATTTTCATATTTGTGCTTATCCTTATGTTCCTCGCATGTTCCGATCCTGTTATGATGTACTTTAGGAGTTCCAACTTCTTCCTAAACTTGCACGGAGCCAACCTTCCGTTGATAAAACCAAGCTTCAGAAAGCATCTTCAGTTGAGGAGGCATTAGAAATTGCCCAGGAGTCGTTAAGGGATTGAAGTTGCAATTTAGCATTTTGCCACCTGAGTTTCTTGTGGGCTCCTTGAGCTACAAACATCATTTTCTCTGGTGCTATTTGGGACCATGGCTTTGCTCTAGAGTAGCCGTATATAGTCACTTGGCACATCCTTGTAATACGAAATCCCACCACTTCCTACAGCTTATGCCACAAATTCATATCCGAATAAAAGATTGTATAATGATCCTTTCAGATGAACAATATTTTCTTAAAATAAGGCTAGTTGTCATTTTTTGTTGAGTAAAGGTAACTTGAGGTGGGAATTTTGGGGAGTACAACATAAGGAATAAATGCGGAAGGAATATCAGATGGCATTTTCAGAGTATTGTATTGAATTCTCTCTGTAACAGCCACTCTTCCACTGCGAAGTTGAGAAATGCTTTTTTCCTTTTGTTTTTAGAGTTTGCATCACTTTCATCACTCTGAGAATCACTATAAATGATCTGATCCATTTTTACTGTTTAGTATTATTTTGCCTACTCTGTAGAATTGCTGTCCTGAATATGAAAATAGATCCTAATATGAGCTCAATGTCTTTTTTTAGGTGGGCATACTCAAAGTTGCATATTTTTAATAAAAAATATTATATTATAAAAACTAAAATAAAAATATAATATTTGATAATACAAATATGCGGTTTTTAAATAAAATATGCCGGATCCGATAATGGTTGCCTATTCAAATCTTGCACTGTAAGATTATAATTTGTAAAGTGTAAGCTCGTAATAGCAGACCAGAGATAAAATATTTTGCATTCTACTACTCCAATTGGGTTTAGTCGACGCCACCCGCACCAGTGGTGCCCGTTTTTGGGTTTAGCCAATAAGAAGCAGACATGTGGCAATTAATTTCCTTATCCCGTTCTCAGCTTNTTCAGCTTTATTTGTTTCTTGCTTTAATACTAACCATGGCTAAGACTCGACATAATAGTTGGACAAAATAAATAAAAGAGGAAATTCTATTTAGAAAAATAATTTATTTTTCAAATAAAATTATAAAAAATATTATTTGTGAATAAAATATATATTTTTGAAAAAGTTAAGAATATATAATATTAATACCTATAATAAAAGTATTAAATATGTTTGCAAAACTAGCTTCGTAAGAAAAGTAATTCAAATAAATTACTTTTATGAAAAATTAAATTAGGTTAAATGAATTAATTTTTTTACTAAAGTAATTTTACTACAAATTTTTATAATTATTAAAAAATATAAATTTTAAAATAATAGTATTTTGGTTTATATATGTATGTAAAAATATAAAGCTTGTTGTTGTCTTAAATTGAGAACTAGAATGTAAAATTAAGCCTTTATTTGAGAATAACATAAAATTGAAATCTTAAATAAAAAATTTGAAATTCGGACCCTATTGTGACACAATAACAGAAAGTATAGCGTGAGAAGTGAGAAATTCAGACCGTATAGTGAGAATTTGAAAATTCAGACCGTATAATGAGAATCAGATTTTGTCAAAATTGTGTGGGAAATGAGATCGTTCAACAAACCATTAGAAAAGATGCACCGATAATTTTACCAAGAAACTTAATTTGAAATTTATTCACCAAAAGATTGGAAAAGTGATTAAGAAAAAGAAAAAAGATAAGGTAACATCCATTTTTAAAATATGCACCCGTTATTTCTTAAGAAGCAGTATATGAAATTGATTTGCCCAGTTTTTTTCTAAACTCATGTGTTTTTAAAAATATTTTTTTAGGTCACCAGTATTCTCTCAAGTGAGAGCCAAAATTCTCTCGAGTGGGAGCCAAAATTCCTTCTAGTCTTGTTCTTTTTCGATCATTTGTTTCTGTCAATGCTCTCTGATTGTTAGATTCCATACTGACCTGGAGTACATTATTTCGAGTCGAGTGGTCTTTAGTTTTAGGGTTTCCTGGACTTGGGGAAATGGGTGACAAATCGCCAGGAAAAGTGAAACCGTGTGATCTGAGCGAGGAAATTTTTCGAAAATTAGGGGATATCTCTTTATCTGCTGTTGAAGCAGGGGGAATTGTGATCCAACAGAATGACATTAAAGTCAGTGAGGAGGAATGCGGAAGAAGCCTGTTCGGGAAAGTGGTGGGAGATAGACAGGCCAGTCTACGGGGGATTAAGAGAACGATGACCAATATCTGGAAAATCCAACAACCGATGAAAGTGAAAGAGATAAGTTCAAATTTCTTTCAGTTTCTTTTCATTTCGGCAGAAGATAAGAAAAAAGTAGCTGCAGGGCACAATTGGATTTATGAAAATCAGTATTTAGTGCTGAAGGAATGGTTCCCGGGATTGAGGTGCAATCACACAAATTTTGATGAAGTGAAACTATGGGTACAAGTCTTAAATGTGCCTATTAACTGGATGAGTATCGATGTTGGCCTCAAAATAGGCCAAATATTTAAAGGGGTGAAGAATGTCCATATCTGCAAAACGGGTGGAGAGCTGGGAAGTTTCATCAAGATTTTAGCGGTGGTTAGTACGAAAGAGCAGATACCGCGGTGTACCACAGTCACACTCGGAGACCAGAAAGTTCTGATTGCATTTAGATATGAAAGACTAGTTAATCTATGTTACTACTGTGGGAAGTTGGGCCACTTGGATAAAAACTGTGAGAAAAGAGCAGAAGATATAGATAGAAGGCAAGTCTCTGCTGGACAGTTTGGTGAGTGGTTGAAAGCTAATGAGACATATCCAGGAGGTAGAAACAGCTTTGCTAGCAGCTCAGGAAACAATCCAAACCAGACAAGGCAAACCTCAAATGAGGAGCCTGTGGTCTCAGTTAGTGAAACTCCTATAGAGGTAGCCCAAATTCAAGGTAAAGGCCCTGAGAAGGGGCAAGATGATCAGAGTGGGGTGGAAGGCACTGATGTCAGAAGACAGAGAGAGAGCTATAATCCCAGAATTACCAATTTCTCTGCAAGTGAAGAAAGTGAAGGCAAAGGTAAGGATTTGATGGTAATTGAATCAACAACACTATTGGAGGAGGGGCTAAATGAAAGACTTAACTCCCAAAATCTGGAACAAGCAAAGAAAGTCCAAACAGCCACATGGAAAAGGAGAGGAACCTCTGATGGTAGACTGTTAAGGATGGAAGAGGTCATATCTGGATCTCATAAAGAATCTTCGATGAAGAGAAACAGAGAAATAGTGCTATTCACAGGAGACAGAGGGGCTATAGAAGAAGGACTAATGGAAAAGAAAAGGAGAACCAAATCTGAATTGGAGAAGGTGGAGAAGGCCAGCCTCAAGTGGCCCCAGGGTGATCAATGAAGGCTATGGTGTGGAACTGTAGAGGGCTGGGTGGGCCCTCTACAGTTTCCCAAATCAAGGATGTCAGGAGACTCCACCCCCCAAACATTTATTTTCTTTCAGAAACAAAGAAAAATATTGATTTTACTAAAACAGTGTGTAGAAAACTGGGGTTCGAGAGTAGGTGATTTTTAGAGAAGCCAAATGGGACAAGAGGGGGTTTACTGCTAATGTGGGATCTTACAATGGAGGTTAGGGAAGTGGTAGCCAATGAGTTTTGTATTCAAGCTGAGATGAGAGGGGATGGGGATCAGGAATGGTACTGGATCACTTTTGTATATCTCAGTTGTGACAGAAATACAAGATCCAGGCAATGGGAGTTCTTAGAGGAGTGTAAAAGAAGATGGGGCAGCTGCTGGGCTTTAATGGGGGATTGGAATGCTAAATCTAGTAATGAGGAGAAAAGAGGGGGGGTCAGGAGGCCTGATGCAAGTTTTAATGGCTTCAGGGAATTCATTGTAAGGATGGAGATGCAAGAAGTGAACAGCTGGGTTCTTTTTATACTTGGGGCAATAATAGATCCACTGAAGGGTATGTTGAAGAGAGGCTGGACAAAATGTTTGTTTCATTTGACTGGATGGTGAGATTTCCAAAGATGAAACTCTCTAACTTTTTCAGGAGTGCATCTGACCATAATGTTCTTCTATTGGACACTGATGTGGATAAGGGGAGAAGCAAGAAGAGATTTATATTTGATAATAGATGGCTGCAGTTAGAGGGTGTCAATGAAGCTGTGAAAGATGGGTGGGATATTGTGGTAGAAGGATCTCTGATGTTTCAAGTCCAGGAGAAAGTGAGGAATACTAGAATGGCTCTACTTGCATGGTTCAAACCGATGAAGAGGAACTCTGAAAAGATGATACAAATTCTCACAAACAAAATGGAGGAGCTGAGGGGGGAAGGTGGTGAGGTTGACTGGGAAGAATGGGGCCAAGTTAAAGCTGATCTTGACAAAGCTCATAGGGAAGAGGAACAGTTCTGGAGGCTGAAATCCAGAGCTCTGTGGCTGCGAGAAGGGGATAGTAATACACGTTTTTTTCATGCTTATACATCGCAGAGGAGAAAAAGGAACTCAATTCAGTTACTTCTGTCCAATTCAGGGACTGTTCTTGATACTGAGGAGAACATAACCTCTCATATTGCTGATTACTATTCCACTTTGTTCTCCTCAGAAGGAGTCAGGGGGGGAGAAGAGCTACTTCAACAAATTCTTTGCTCAATTTCAGAGGCTATGAACAATGATCTGATTACACCAGTGCAGGATGATGAAATCACAGCAGCACTCTTCAGCATGGCACCAGATAAATCTCCGGGAGAAGATGGTATGTCTGCATCTTTCTTCCAGCATTTTTGGCATATTGTTAAGAGTGATGTTTGTAGTGCTATTAAAAGCTTTTTCAGTACTGGTGTTATGTTGAAGAACTGGAATCACACTGTCATCACTTTGATTCCTAAATGCCTTTATCCTGAATCTTTAAGCAATTATAGGCCAATTAGCCTTTGTGGAGTGCTGTACAAACTAATTGCTAAAATCTTGGCTGAGAGACTGAGAAAGTGTCTTAATGTTTGTGTGAGCCAATCCCAAACTGCATTTATCCCAGGCAGACAACTTTTAGATAATGTAGTGCTGGCTCATGAAGTGTTCCATTATCTGCATAGGCATAAAACTGGCCCTAATGTGTTTATGGCTTTAAAATTGGATATGGAGAAAGCATACGACAGGGTGGAGTGGAATTGTGTGAAGAACACTATGGCTAAGATGGGTTTTCATTCCAAATTTATTAAATGGATCTGTGGCTGTATCTGTTCCTCTACTTTTTCTTTCAACATAAATGGCAGTGTCAAAGGATTTGTGACTCCTTCTAGGGGAATTAGACAGGGTGACCCCCTGTCACCCTATCTTTTCATCATAGTCTCTGAATTGTTATCAGCTTCTCTGAACCACAAGATGTGTGCTGGACATTTCCAGGGGATAAGACTGACTAAAGAGGGGCCGATGTTAACTCATCTGCTTTTTGCAGATGATGCATTAGTTTTTTGCAAAGCAGATGTCAACCATGCTAGATTGCTGCTAGAGATTCTTGATAAATACAAAACCTTTTCAGGGCAGAAAGTTAATCTGAACAAATCATCTATGTTTCTCAGTTCTAACTGCAGTGCTTCTCTTAAACTTCAAATTGGCTCTATCCTCAGAGGTGTGGTAGTTAAAAGATCTTCCAAGTACCTGGGATTGCCACTGGGTATTGGTGCTGCTAAGAAAGATACTTTTCAGTTTGTGACTTTAGCTGTGAAGGACAGTATTGAAAGCTGGAAGAATAATTTCCTATCAACAGCTGGGAAAGAAGTTCTTGTTAAATCAGTATTAAATGCATTACTTATATTTGTGATGTCCTGTTTTGTACTGCCTCAGGGTTTGTGTAAGGAAATTTGTCAGATGGTGGCAAGGTTCTGGTGGTGTAAAGGTGATGTGCAAAAACCAGGGATGCACTGTTGGGATCTGTGAGGATCTCGTTATGTACAAATCACGAATTCAATAGCAAACGTAAACCTATGCGCAGCGGATCTAAAGGTTTGACGTAGAGAACTTACGGCTTAAAATTTATGTAGATCTGGTTGACCACGAACGGTTGACCGCAATTGATTGACCGCAACACGCGTCTTGGGTTGCACGAACAAGATCAGATCAAAACTGGATCAAACGGATGCAAACAGATCAAAACGAAATTTTGCTGCCAGACACCTTCCGGCGGCGCGTGAGGGCGCGTGCGGCGTCGGATTCCGGCGACGTCGGCGGCGATGGAAAGCTCTCGTCGAGACGGTCGTCTGGGTATACTGTACGTCTCAATCGGACTTCCGGTTAGTTCTGTAGGTCAAAATCAATTTCGTCTCGGTTTACCTACAGATCTTCTACTGTATTACTCAATACACCCTTCTTCAACTTGTACCAGTGGAGCAACAAGAAGAAGATAAAGCTCGAATGAGATCTAGAGAGAGAGGCGTGTTTCACGTGAGAATGAATTCTATTCTCTTCTCATGAGCTTAATGATGTATATATAGAGCTACAGTAGGGACCCTAAGGAGATTAGGAAAAGGGCTCCTTAATTAATTAGACTAACTGTGGGCCAAACCCACTCCTCTAATTAATTAAATAATATTAATGGGCCACCAACATTATATTATTGCACTCCCTTTCCCTAGCCCAAATTACATTTGAGACTCCAATAATAATTACTCGATTTACCTCCCCACGTTTAAGATATAATGTCCATTAATTAATTCGATTACTGACAATCAAGAATTAATTAATTTATTATTATTTCACCGAAGCTAGCGCTCGTTCATCACATTCTTATTATGCCGGAATTTAATCCACCTGCAGGGTTTAGCATAACAATCCTTCATGAACTCACTCCGGGGACATCATCAAACTAACGCACATGGTGACCGTAAATATCCTAACAGCACATCCTATATATAATAATATTACCCAAAACAGTAGGAATATTAATCCAGCGAACTGAACCTCACCCATGTGAATCAAAGTAATATATATTATATATATCTGCCTGTTTAATATCTTACGGGTTAAGAGAACGCAGTAATTAACCGAGGCCTAGTTCATTTACGACGATCAGTATAAAATGAACTTCTCCTCTCTGGGATCCTGTTCAATACATAAATGTACTAGTGCAACTAATCAGTCAAGACAAACTGTACAGTTGACACTACAACCGTTCGGATGGGGTGTTCATGTCCATCTAGGTTGTGAACAACTATTCTTGTTCGCAAGTGACTGATAGAGTGATCTTCGGTTCGCCCGATGACGACCCACCCTATCTAAGTGCAGAACAACAGAACGTAGAACTTGTTTAATCTAACATGATTCTCATTCATAAAGGGTAAATGTGTAATAACATGCAAAGCCAAGCTTTCAGTATATAACACTAACAATCTCCCACTTATACTTAAAGCTTTCGCTTTTACAGTATAGTCCTATCAATCCGTTATTCTAAAAGACCTATGTCGATCCTATTGCCATGCATCCTCTGATGCAATCTTGGCAACATCAACGTCTCCTCTACCAACGATATCCCGAATCAGATGGTATTTGCGCTCTATGTGTTTGCTTGCCCTGTGGGCTCGAGGTTCTTTTGAGTTCGCTACTGCTCCACTGTTATCACAGTACACGGTGATACCACGTGGCAAACTCGGTATAACCTCTAAGTCCACTAAGAAGTTCCTGAGCCAAACTGCCTCTTTCGCTGCCTCTGAGGCTGCTATGTACTCGGCTTCCATGGTGGAGTCTGCCACGCATTTCTGCTTAGCACTCCTCCATGAAATGGCTCCACTTCCCAAGGTAAACACATAACCTGAGGTTGACTTACTTTCATCCTTATCTGACTGGAAATCGGAATCACTGTAACCCAGAGGTAACAAGCTGCCTGCACGGTAAACTAACATGTACTCCTTAGTCCTTCTCAGGTACTTGAGTATATGCTTCACCGCAGACCAATGTTCCCGTCCTGGATTACTTTGATATCTAGCTACCATGCCAACGGCGTAGCTAATATCCGGCCTTGTGCATAGCATTGCATACATGAGACTTCCTACTGCCGAAGCATAAGGAACTGTCTTCATCTCCTCTATCTCCTTAGACGTCTTAGGAGACATCTCCTTAGATAGAGGTATTCCATGTCTGAAAGGTAACATACCTTTCTTGGAATCCTGCATGCTGAATCTGGCCAAGACAGTATCTATGTATGAAGACTGGGATAAGCACAACATTCTCTTCTTACGATCTCTAATGAGCCTAATACCAAGAATGTGTCCTGCTTCACCTAAGTCCTTCATATCAAACTGCTTAGACAACCACACCTTTACGTCTGATAACTCCTTCTTACTGTTTCCAATAAGCAGTATGTCATCTACGTAAAGCACAAGAAACACCACCACGCTCCCACTGATTTTCTTGTAAACACAGTGCTCATCCGGACATTGAGTGAACCCGTACGACTGGATCACCTCATCAAAACGGATGTTCCAAGATCTCGAAGCTTGCTTCAGTCCATAAATAGACCGATTAAGCTTACACACTAGATGCTCACGACCTTCAGCAATGAATCCCTCTGGTTGCTGCATATAGATGTCTTCTTGCAGGTTCCCATTAAGGAAAGCTGTCTTGACATCCATCTGCCAGACCTCATAGTCCATATGAGCGGCTACAGCCAAGAGAATCCGAATGGACTTAAGCATAGCTACTGGCGAAAAGGTCTCATCATAATCAATACCCTCGATCTGGGTATAACCTTTCGCAACAAGCCTAGCTTTAAAGGTTTGCACCTTCCCATCCAATCCTCTCTTTCTCTTATAGATCCACTTACATCCAATGGGTCGTACCCCATCGGGTAGTTCTACAAGATCCCAGACCTGATTGGAGTCCATTGACCCCATTTCAGCTTTCATTGCAACATTCCATGAATCTGCATCTTTATCTTGGAGTGCCTCATCGTAAGTTCTTGGGTCCGATTCTAGGCCTCCTGGAACTGAGTCTGACGACTCTCCAAGACCTATCCATCGGTCGGGTAAATGAGAAACCCTCCCACTGCGACGAGGCACTGTCTGCACTGGTACACTCTCAGTGTGTCGTGTTGCAGTATTATGTGATGTATCTACTTGCGCACTCGGTGGGGAACCATCGCTTTCACCCCTTAACTCCTCTAAGACTAGTCTACTCGCGGGCTTATGATTCATAATATAGTCTTCTTCCAAGAATCTAGCGTTCGTCGAAACGATCACCTTCTGATCCCCGGGACTATAAAATAATCCACCTTTCGTTTCCTTGGGATAGCCTACGAAAACTCGTGCTTCCGAACGTTTCTCCAACTTGCCAGGTTCCTGCACTAACACGTGTGCAGGACTACCCCATACCCGAATATGTGAAAAGCCTGGCCTACGCCCTTTCCACAATTCGTAAGGAGTAGTATCAACTGACTTCGATGGAACCAAGTTCAGAATGTACGATGCTGTTTCCAGCGCCATTCCCCAAAACGAATCTGGTAACCTCGAATAACTCATCATAGATCTAACCATCTCCATAAGTGTCCTATTTCTTCGCTCTGCAACCCCGTTCTGCTGGGGCGTGCCGGGTGCAGTCAGTTGGGATTCAATCCCAGCTTCCGATAAGTATGTCCTGAACTCTCCAAAAAGGTATTCGCCACCTCGATCAGAACGAAGTGACTTGATACATTTACCATGAAGCTTCTCCACAACTGCCCGATACTCCTTGAATTTCTCAAAGCATTCGGACTTGCGGTGCAACAGATAAACGTACCCAAATCTCGAGTAATCATCTATGAAAGACACATAGTACTCGAAACCTCCTCTAGCCTGGATCGACATAGGACCACACAAATCAGAATGAATCAATCCTAGCACTTCTTGGCTCCTATACCCCTTTGCCGTAAACGGCCTCTTGGCCATCTTACCTTCTAGGCATGATTCGCAAGTTGGATAGTGCTCTTCCAATGGACCGAGATGTCCACTGGCCACTAACTTTTGAATCCTCCTAAGGTTGATGTGTCCAAGTCTAAGGTGCCACAGATATGCTTGATTCATCTGCGAAGACTCCTTCCTCTTATTAGATGTAGTTATGACATTATTCAATTCATTATGTTGCACTGTGGGAGAGTTCGGTTTGAGAACATATAAATTGCCAACTAATGAACCACAACATATGAAACGATTTTCAAAACGAATAATAACCATGTCATCAAACGAAACTGAAAAACCATCCATAACGAGTTTAGAAACTGAAACAAGGTTCTTTCTAAAACTAGGAACATAAAGGCAATTTCTCAAAACCAAACTACTACTATCGAACGATAAAGTAACGTCTCCCACTGCAACAGCCGCCACTTTCGTAGCATTGCCCATGTAGACGGTGATCTCTCCCTCCCTAAGTCGCTTGGTTTCCTGGAACCCCTGCAAAGAATTGCAGACATGATCAGTGGCTCCAGTATCTACACACCAGGTTCTGGTAGATACAACCGCTAAACATGTTTCTACGACATTAACGAGAGAGTTACCTTTCTTGAGGAGAGGGCAATCGACCTTCCAGTGTCCTGACTTATTGCACTTGTGGCATCTTCCTTTCGGTTTCTTTGCCACAGCCTGAGGGGTCGGTCGTGGGTAAACCGGAGCATCCTGTGCCTTCACCTTTCCTGCAGACTTCTTTCTCTTCCTGCCCTTGTGAGGCCTGGAAGGTCCAGCCTGCTCGGCGACTAGCACCTGAGGTGCTTGAGTGAATAAGGCCTCCGCCGACTGAAGCTCTGCAAGCAGTTCTGGAAGAGCCATATGCATCTTGTGCATGTTGTAGTTCAACCGGAACTGATCAAAGCTCTTCGGCAGAGATTGGAGCATAATATCAACCTGGGTTTCCCCGTCAATATAACCTCCCATAACCTCAAGCTCATTGAGCTGCGCCATAACCCTGAGAGCGTGCTCCCTTACGGGTGTGCCCTCGGCCATGCGCGTACTCATCAGAGCACTCAAAGCCTCTTGCCTAGCAGCCCTAGACTGATGTCCGAACAGATCCCTGAGATTGAGAAGTATATCTGCTGCAGTGTCCTTAGACTGATGCTGATGTTGAAGAACATTCGACATAGAAGCCAGAATGTAACACTTCGCCATCTCATCAGCCTTCTTCCACCGAGCATACTCCTCTTTCTCCTGCTCAGGAGCATCAGCCGCCGGCACCGCCGGGCAAGCATCAGTGATAGCAAACTTATAACCCTCAGCAGTCAACACTATGTCTAAGTTCCTCTTCCAATCAATGTAATTAGGACCAGTAAGCTGATTTTCTTTTAGAATGACAGACAACGGATTGAACGACATGATGAATATCCTGAGAATCATGCAAATAAATTTTACAGATTAAACACTTTTGAATTTAACTGTTAATATTGATATCCTCAAAACAACATTAACTTAAATCCACCGACATCTATTACACCTTGTGAGAATGCATGCTACGAGGGTCGCCCTACAAACTCGCATTTTGTAAGAGAAGGGCTTTTCTAAGGCCCATTAATTTCCATAAGTCAAAACCAAATTCATGACGAACGAAATTAATAGTCGGTCTCCATTTGGCCATGCAATAGAATTCAGGGACCCCGAGGGGGGTTAATAAATTTAATCGCATTCTAAGTGAATCCCATTTCTCGGTCCTAAGGTCGTCAAATTTGATTATACGTCATCCGAGGGGAAGCCCGTACGCTCTCATAAGATTTCCTCTAACCGTCTACTTTTAGAAATTTGTCCTGGTAATTTCCTACAATTAATTTTAGCAATGTCACCCGAGGGGGAGCCCATAACCGCAATTAATTGATTTACCGACAAATTAGAAATGGAGGCCTTAGGAATTTTACAATTAACTTTAATTTAAAATCCCTTCTCAAACTTAGTATAATTTAATGAGGATTTTTAACTATTTATACAATTCCAAATTAATCTATGTTAATGCAATAATTAATTAACATGCATATTAATTCATGCAATTCTAAATTAATCTATGTCAATGCAATAATTAATTAACATGTTCAATAATTTATGCAATTCTAAATTAATCCATGCCAGTGCAATAATTAATTACATGCATAATTTATTGACACAATTCTAAATTAATTCTATGCATTACATAATTAATTAACATGCATAATTAATCTAGCAATACTAAATTAATCCCATGCAAGAACATAATTAATTAACATGCATAAATAATAATTTAATGGCATAATAAATTTAATTAAATAAATAAATAAATCCACTATTATGGCCATTAAATATTGAGTCTCCTTAAACAAGGAAACTGTGACAGTTCTTTTCCCTGTTCAACTGGAACTCCTTTAAGCAGTAGAATCCTGGTTGATCTTGTACTGCTTGGACAAGAAGGCAAAACCTCTCCACCTCCTGCAGCCAACCGCCGACTGCCGCCTGGCTGCCGCCCGGCCGCCGGCCGCCGCCGCCAGTGGTCGGAAAAACGCGCCGTTTCCCTTTTTTTTTTTTTTTTATTTTTATTTTTATTTTTTTTTTAATTCTTCGAGGCTCGTTGATCTCTTGTGATCTCCCGGTTATCAACACACGATCACAACACGAAAAATATAATTTACAAAATTACATAATTCGATCCTAGATCCAACGAATGGATGTACATGTTTTCTAAACAAATAATTAAATCTATCCGGTCAACCCCCGGGCGAATAATTATTACAAACATTCATCCATAAATTCCTCGACATGCCCGAGGCTTTAAAAACAAATTTAAAACCATACATCACATTCAACAACATTCATCAAACACATAATCGGCCATAATAGTGGATTAACTATTTTCCTGCAAAACCGAGTTATGCAAATATAATCCAATATATGGCTGCGTTTGAACACATCTTGTCAAATAAAGCCGTAAAAATTCGAACTTTGTACAAAACGAATTAACCAAGTGCTCTGATACCACTTGTTGGGATCTGTGAGGATCTCGTTATGTACAAATCACGAATTCAATAGCAAACGTAAACCTATGCGCAGCGGATCTAAAGGTTTGACGTAGAGAACTTACGGCTTAAAATTTATGTAGATCTGGTTGACCACGAACGGTTGACCGCAATTGATTGACCGCAACACGCGTCTTGGGTTGCACGAACAAGATCAGATCAAAACTGGATCAAACGGATGCAAACAGATCAAAACGAAATTTTGCTGCCAGACACCTTCCGGCGGCGCGTGAGGGCGCGTGCGGCGTCGGATTCCGGCGACGTCGGCGGCGATGGAAAGCTCTCGTCGAGACGGTCGTCTGGGTATACTGTACGTCTCAATCGGACTTCCGGTTAGTTCTGTAGGTCAAAATCAATTTCGTCTCGGTTTACCTACAGATCTTCTACTGTATTACTCAATACACCCTTCTTCAACTTGTACCAGTGGAGCAACAAGAAGAAGATAAAGCTCGAATGAGATCTAGAGAGAGAGGCGTGTTTCACGTGAGAATGAATTCTATTCTCTTCTCATGAGCTTAATGATGTATATATAGAGCTACAGTAGGGACCCTAAGGAGATTAGGAAAAGGGCTCCTTAATTAATTAGACTAACTGTGGGCCAAACCCACTCCTCTAATTAATTAAATAATATTAATGGGCCACCAACATTATATTATTGCACTCCCTTTCCCTAGCCCAAATTACATTTGAGACTCCAATAATAATTACTCGATTTACCTCCCCACGTTTAAGATATAATGTCCATTAATTAATTCGATTACTGACAATCAAGAATTAATTAATTTATTATTATTTCACCGAAGCTAGCGCTCGTTCATCACATTCTTATTATGCCGGAATTTAATCCACCTGCAGGGTTTAGCATAACAATCCTTCATGAACTCACTCCGGGGACATCATCAAACTAACGCACATGGTGACCGTAAATATCCTAACAGCACATCCTATATATAATAATATTACCCAAAACAGTAGGAATATTAATCCAGCGAACTGAACCTCACCCATGTGAATCAAAGTAATATATATTATATATATCTGCCTGTTTAATATCTTACGGGTTAAGAGAACGCAGTAATTAACCGAGGCCTAGTTCATTTACGACGATCAGTATAAAATGAACTTCTCCTCTCTGGGATCCTGTTCAATACATAAATGTACTAGTGCAACTAATCAGTCAAGACAAACTGTACAGTTGACACTACAACCGTTCGGATGGGGTGTTCATGTCCATCTAGGTTGTGAACAACTATTCTTGTTCGCAAGTGACTGATAGAGTGATCTTCGGTTCGCCCGATGACGACCCACCCTATCTAAGTGCAAAACAACAGAACGTAGAACTTGTTTAATCTAACATGATTCTCATTCATAAAGGGTAAATGTGTAATAACATGCAAAGCCAAGCTTTCAGTATATAACACTAACATGCACTGGATGGCTTGGGACAAAATCTCTATACCTAAGAAGGAAGGAGGACTTGGCTTTCAGGATATCAGACTTTTCAACAAAGCACTAATAATAAAACAGCTGTGGAGAGTTATAGCAAATCCTGACCTTCTTGTGAGCAAAGTGCTGAAGAGTAAGTACTTCCCTACTTCCTCTTTGTTTGACTACAGTAAGAAGAGTGGTGCTTCCTGGCTTTGGAATTCATGGGCCTCCTTCATTCCTATTCTGAAGACTCACCTAAGCATTCTTATTAAAAATGGAGTGAACACAAAACTTAATGATCACAATTGGATTCCAGAACATCAGGATGGTATACCAAAGTTGAGGGTGCAGATTGAAGGGCACAATTTTTGTGTGAAAGACCTACTAATGGCTGGAGGATGTGAATGGGATGAGGCCATTGTCAGAGCTCTGTTTGAGGAGGAAACTGCAGATAAAATACTCCTGATTAAGCATCTGAACCCTAGAGCTCAAGATCAGTGGGTAAGTCCCTTCCTGAACAAAGGCTGTTTCTCTGTGAAAGCTGCATATGATATTCTGATTAAGGGTAAGATAGAGAGGATGAGACAGGCTGAGAGCAGTCTGAGTGCAGAAGGAAACATTAGAGCAAGACTGAGATGCTGGCAACTGAAAGTTACAAACAAGCTGAAGCATTTTATCTGGAGATGTTTTTCAAACATACTACCAGTGAATGCCAATATTATCAGCAGGGGAATGGAAGTGGAGAGTGTCTGCAGTGTTTGTGGAGAATCTGAGGAAACTCAAGAACATGTGCTATTTTATTGCAGCAGGGCTAGAAACACTTGGAAGTTGGCACCAGTCCAATGGAACAGAATACAGCATGAACAATTGAACTTCAAAGAATGGTGGTGGTGGATCAGTACAATGAAAAAGCAAGACATATGTGAGGACAGAATCCAAGTGTCAACCTACATCCTATGGTGGCTGTGGCGTGCTCGAAATCTTTGGGTGTTTGAGAAGAAATGGCAGACTGAGACATGGATCATGAGAACAGCTATGCAAGAATGGTTGGATTTCTCCCATGTTAGAGCTATGAAGTGACAGACTGAAAGAGAAGGCACTAGGTCTCGAGTCAGTGGTGTTCTTTAATTTTGTGTTCTGTTACTTCATTTTCTATGTTATTCCTATTCTGTTTGGGATTTGGTAGTATTGATTAAGTATGTATGGTGTCATTTAGTTTGGTAGTATTGATTAGGCAGTATTGTTGTGTACTTGGCCTCTCATTTGTACATTTGAACATTCCTTCTTGTTTGGGTTATTATATGAGTGATTATGCCGTTGGAAAAAAAAAAAAAAGTCAAACATTTAATTAAAAAGTCAAAGTGTGACACAATAACAAAAAGTACAGTGTGGGAAATGAGAAATTCAGACCGTATAGTGAGAATTGGATTTTGTCAAAATTGTGTGAGAAATGAGATCGTTCAACAAACCATTAGAAAAGATGCACCGATAATTTTACCAAGAAAATTAATTTGAAATTTATTCACCAAAAGATTGAAAAAATAGTTAAGAAAAAGAAAAAAGATAAGGTAACATTCATTTTTAAATATTCACCCGTTATTTCTTAAAAAACAGTATCTGAAATTGATTTGCTCAGTTTTTTTTTCTTATCTCATGTGTTTTTAAAAACATTTCTTATAATAGTAAGTCAAATATTTAATTAAAAAGTCAAAGTTACTATTTATGTATTTTTCCAACAACTTTTTTATATTAGTATAGATGTAAATATAAATAATAATGCAGTTTATTTAAACAAAACATTATAAATAAATTAAGGTTTCATGTTATTTAAACAAAATATTATAAATAAATTAAGGTTTCATGTCCAAATATCCCAACACTAAAAAGGTTTGGAGAAAAATGTGAGCAGGAGATGAGATGACGAAAACATGGACCCGCAGAAATCGGACCAACACACATACTCCAAATTCCAAACATCAAATCTATACTTATATAATAAGGTGTACCATTCACGAAATTTAGTAAATTGAAAAGTCAATACAATAAATGCAGTACTATTTTGAGCAACATAATATAATATCATATCTATACTTATATAAAAGAAGATTCTATTTACTACATTTACTATCCAGAAAAGTCAACTGCATTAAATGACATTACTATTTTGATATTTAATATTTATTTATTTAATTGATTTATTTATTTTTTTATTTTAAAAAGGTAAGTATAATAAAAAGTTTTTTATAATAAAAAAAATCAAATACCAAATAAAAATGTACACTTTGACTTATTTGATTATATTTGGTATTTGATTATACCAAATATATTCATATTTAGTATATACAGTAAATACTTACTAAAGTATTTATTTGTTTTATTTGTCAAAGTTAAGTATAGATTTGTTTATATTATCAAATCATAAAAAAATATTAAATTCATATTGTAAAAAAAAAATCATATAATTTTATAACAATTCTACTACACTATTTAACAATATTTTTTTATTATATAATAAAATAATAATTAAATATTATATGGTGAACAACAATAAGTAAAACTGTTACTTTCTCTTATATCATTGGATAAATTTATATGCTAAAATTAAATTTTTGTATAAATGTTTTAGTGAGATAATATATTAATTATTTTACAAGTTAGATCTAACATGCTCATATTTAATGTTTTAAAAGATGTAGAAAAAAACTTATAATAACTCTATTGTTTTTTAGATTTAAACGTTGATTAAGTAAAAATTCCTAATTTTTTAGACATAAACGTTGATTAACACCATAGATTGAGAGTCTATATTTAGTAAAATTCCTAATTGTAATAAAAAAAATTCATTTTTTCTATATTTTAGAATATCTTTAAATTCATTATAAAAAAAAGAAAAAAAAAATACAATGAAAAAAACAAGTCAGCTATATATCGATTTGTTGTACTCCTCAATCAGATTCACAATTTGGCTACAAGGAAAGGAAATTCATTGATTAAAATATTATTTTGTCAGTAGTCTTAATGTACAACTTCACTTGAATATTATAAAACTTTTATTGAATCTTTTATTGAATATGACATCTTATAATATAATATTCTCCAAATAAATATATTCCATGCTTTGCACGGGTCACGTTAGGGGTGTTCACGGTCCGGATTGGTCCGGTTTTAGCCCAAACCATGACCAAACCGGACCTAACGGTTAATTTTTTTTCTTGTCCATAACCGGACCGGTTTTTTTTTTAACCCACAATCCGGACCGCATTGGACGGTCCGGTTTGGCGGTTAACCGGTTAAATCCAAAACTTGTTTTGGGCCTTCAATTTTTATTTTTTTCATTTTGGGCTTAATTTTTGTTTTTCAATTTTGGGTCCTAAAGAGATTATGTGGACTTAAAAATTAAGAAAAACAACAATAATGAAATAAAAAGTACACAATTCGTCTCATAAGCATAAAAATATACATTTCCTCCCATAAACATAAAAATACAAAAATGATGAAGATTAATTATGCAAACTGAACTCAAGCAAGTATTCATTTTTCAGTCAGTTTATACACCTGAAATAATAAGAGCAAATCATTCATAGTAAATGTATTGTATTTGTCGGCCATAGTGAATGATTGAATGTATATATATATATTTGTTATAGTTTTTTAATATTTACCGGTCCGGTCCGGTTAAATCGGCGGTTTGCCGCAGGTAATCCGTTAACCGGACCGGTTATTCCGAATTTTTAAAAAATTAACCACCGAATTTTTTAAGGCTTTTTTAATTGACCATTTAACCGATCCGCGGTCCGGATTGACGGTTTTTTCTGGTTAAAACCGGACCGTGAACACCCCTAGGTCACGTACGTACATTTTTTTTTATTTATGTATATAATTATAAGCATGTATAAATAGCCTTAAAATTGTGCATCTCGAATTGCACGGGCGATATACTAGTTAATATTAAGAAGAAGAAGAAGCAGGCAGATGAAGGATTTCTTCTTCGTCTTCTACTTTTTGATCGTTGATTACTGTCGATGATTTTTTTTCGCATCAAATTATTACCCTCCGATCAGGAATCCCTGTGAGTGAGAATCATTTTTTTTCACCTATTTCCCTTTCCATTTGTGCTTTCTCTTTGGAATTGCATCG
>BKCP01008527.1:49099-67542 GCA_008636005.1 Striga asiatica
GTCACTGCTAGTTAGCGCGTGTCATGATATAGATTTACTGCTTTGGATTTCATATTAGCTTTCTTCCGTTTTCGCTGGTGTTTCGAAGCCTGCATGTCGTGCTTTTGAATTTTTGGTCTGTATTTCGGATGGTTTCTGGGGGCTATTTCAATTAAATTGGAAAGAATTTGGAGTTGATAGGTTTTCTGATTTTGTTTGCCTTCTCAATAACCTAACTGATAAATATGTTTAGCTGCAATTCTGAAATATATCCATCTCATAAATCATTTGGTCCTGCTTTCACATTTCCGTTCTGTTGTAAGTTTTGTTTCCTCTGTGACTTTCGAGAAAACTTATTGGCTGGTGGAGCCTGTTTTTGAATTTCATTTTGTGGCTGAAGCGAATTTCGTACATTTAATTTCTTTTCCTGGTGATCAAACTGAGTGTTTGTGAAAGCGTCTGCTTTTAGAGGAAGTGATAAGTTGAGAATTAGAGGTTGGTAGCATTCTAAGTGGAAAGGAGAGGCAGAACAAGTTAAAACAGTGTTCGGGGTGAATAAATTGTAAAAATGTTAACCGGAAGCAAAACTCAAAACTAGGTCTGATCCGGTATGCTTTAATACCAGCTGATTATTCAATTTTTCAACAAAACTTAGCCCAATCTGATTTTCTCTATTTCTCTTTTTTCGAGTGTTCTGAAATATACCCTGACATAGTGTTTCATTTTTGTTAGCAGATAGTTTGATGCTGGAAAGTCATGCCGACATTTACATCCGTAGCTTTTGATAGATTTCTTGAACCTGGAGCCTCAAATTACATGGCACCACCGGCGACAAATCCACCCATCTCAAAGATCGAAAGGAGGCATAGCACTCCAAACCCTAGCCAGCACAGGGAAATTGATGCCCCTAATCGGAATTCGGGGAGAGGAGTTCCTATTCCTCATAATTCAAAGTATGACAAGAGGATAAACGGTTCTTCAAGCACATCTGTTTCTGTCGGAAACAAACACCACCGGACTCAAATCTCCCCGGCACTCTACGCAACACCTGAGCCGACCCCACTTCCCGATTCCCCATCTTCATTCCCCCCGTCACCCTACATCGTCAACCACAAGCGGCGGGGCCCACGTCTCATGAAGAGCTTTTCTGAGTATGATGTGGCAACTTGGGAACGGGAGGCTGACGAGGGCAAGGTGAGTGAAAACGGGAATACTGATGAAAAGGAGGTGACAGAAAGAGCCTCTGAGGATGATGGGTTTGTTTCTAAGAAGGTTCCCGATGTTTTTCGTGTGGATGATGCCACTGTACCATCCGTTGCTAGAGAAAATCATTTGAACGGTACAGGCATTGACGAGAAAGGAAATTTAGATGCGGAGAATGGTCCGGAAGGCCAAAATGGCATGATGAAGTCTGTTGTTGGATTTGATTTGCAACAAGATGGCGAGGATGATGATTTTGCTGATCCACAGGACTCAATGAGTGTTAGGAGCGTTGGTGAAAGTGAGTGTATTGGTGGAGCCGAACGGTCTCTAAATTTGAGCACGCCATTAGCTGAGTTCTATGATGCTTGGGAAGGTACCTCCATTGCTATTTAATTTTTTGACTTGTTTGTGTTGCAGTGAAATCAGACTGTGTTGTCATAATTTTTCTAGTTATTTCTCAAACATGAAACACCATCCAAGTTATTCTTTATTATCTCAAGATATGCCTTCATGACTTGTTTGTATCTCATGCCTCAGAATTATCATCAGAGAGCGGCCCTCAGCTTAAGATTCCCGATATCGAGAGTGAGTTGCGTGAAATAAGGCTAAGTTTATTGATGGAGATAGAAAAGAGGAAACAAGCTGAAGAGACCTTATGTAATATGCGAAACCAGTGGCAGAAGATCCATGAAAAATTATCTCTTCTGGGTTTGACACTCCCTGAAGATCTAACAACTTGTTTGCTAGAGGGAGAACAACATGTCGATCCTGCTGAGGAGATCTGGCAACAAGTCTATATTGCCCGGTTTGTTGCTAACTCAATTGGGAAGGGAATCGCAAAGGCTGAGGCTGAAATGGAGATGAAAGCTCAGATAAAGTTGAAGAACTTTGAAATAGCTCGTTTGTGGGATAGGCTTCGTTATTATGAAGCCGTGAACCAAGAGATGTCCCAGAGGAACCAAGAAGTTGTAGGTGTGTTTTCTAAAGCATGTCTTTTAAATTAGTTATATAAGCATGCATGGTGCACGTTTATCATATTTTCTTCTAAATTTTAATGCCACAAGGAAATTAAATTGAGATGGTCTGTCATAGTCGATGATTTGTTTGGGTTCTATTTTCTATTTTGAAGAATATATCAATCATTTTTCTTTTGCTTTTAAAATTCAGTGATTAGTTTAATTTAGTTTTATTACACTCTGTTTCCCTAGTAAATTTTGTGGAGCTTGATATTGTTACTTTCACTCTTTGAAGATGCTGTCCATTTCTTCTTAAAGTTCCGTTCCTAGTTCTGCTGTATCCACAGTTTTATTCGAAAGATTCTTTTGATTGTTTAATGATGTTTCACTGCATTATCCTCCTTAGAAGAGTGTCACTGGGAGGCTTCTCTCTTGGTGATACATTTGAATTCTGACATTGTAATTTTCTTTTTTCTTTTATAAATATTGTCTATACTATATACAAATTGCATACTGCTTGTTCTCTCTTTTTAGTAGTGGCAAAAATTCTCATTTGGTCCTTCTTTTTTAATCTCTCTGCAGAGGAGACGAGGCGACTTAGGCAAATAAGGAAGAGAAGACAGAAATGGATTTGGGGTTCTATTGCCACTGCAGTTACACTTGGTTCTGCTGTCTTTGCCTACTCTTATTTCCACAGTGGAAAAACATCCGAAACCCCGTTGCATACAACTGTGTCACACTACTGTGACACAGAATAGTGATACATAATGAATTATCCTTACAACATAGAAAGAAATAACAAAAAAGGGAGTTCTATACTACGTTTGTGAATAAATACGAACAGTCTTTTTAACCTTTTTTGGCTTTCCCTTCTAGGAAGTGCTTAAGAGATTTCAGGATGTGTAAATTGAATTAAAAGCATAGTACTACAAGACAGGTAGAAATTGAATTAAAAATTGTTATGCATTTTCTCTGGGCGTTGATGGGGCAATTATTTTTACTTTGTTATGATTCTCTGGTCTCTCGGACGAGTCACTACTTTGCAATCCCCATTTTTTGTGAGACCATGAGCTTGTGTTTGTGACATATAGTTCTATGTTTCCCGCTGAAACTTCTTTTATGGTGCTTAAATCTTCTCTTTTGGCGTGGATTCCAAATTACATTTGTACCCAGCTGAAAGTTTTAAGAGAAGGTGACAAGCAGATTGAACCTTTTGCACCAATGAGTTCATGTTCACTTCTTTTCTTCTTCGTTTTCCTTTCACCCGCAGAAATGATTCACTGTAGATGTAAGTGGAATTGCCGAAGAGGCTTGTTATGGCTGCTTAGTGCTTACGAGCTCATGTATATTATAAGATTTTCTTGAAGCTCGTAGGTTGGCATAAGAAAAAGGAGACCTTGAAATACATGAGAAATGAAATTACATGATACAGCTGTGTAGGCTAAAAGTGCATGTGCCAAATTAGTAATAGAAAAGACCCATCTGGTTTTATAGAAAGAAGCTTTTAGAGAGAGAATGACATGCTGCACCATTTTAATAGTAACTTGTAAGCTTTTGGAGAAGTTTATGAAAAAGATACGATTTTCGAGAGAAGATGGCATCCTCAATTTTAACAACATGAGCATTTGGAGGCTTATAATAAGTTCTGAAATGCTTACACCCTCAACCTAACACCTTTTACCATCCTTCCTTCCAGGTTATCATTTGACCATTTAATTTTCACTTTTTGAACTTCTCAATTGCTTCTATCATGCGTCCTGCTATCTTGACCGTTCATTGAAACAATAGCCTGCATCTGAATTACCAGATCATATGCAATTAGGCATTCATCCCACAACACAACATCAATCTTCACAACAAATCACATTCTTCCATAACGAGTCCTCATTTGCCGAGTAACAGAATCCATCTACGATACCACAGAGCCCCACAAGACTAAGTTCGAATCACGGCACAACTCAACAATTCAACTGCTCGAAATACACACGTGCAATCTAAAACAGAATCACCAAAAATCAAAACGAAAATCATATAATAAATCCACATTTCAAACCAACGGATGTAAAGAAAAACGAAAGTTACTAGCAGAGTCAAAAGTTCTCCAAAATCCCACAACACACAGAGTCCCCCCCTCAAGCCATTATTTTAGCCGACCTTGCATAAAGACTGTCCACGACCTTCTCCATGTTCGCGATCGTCTCCAAAGTCGCCGGATAAATCTCGTCCGTCTTCGGATCATCAAATATGATCAAACACCCTGCCCCCTGGTCCAAGGTACCCGCAAACTTCTTGTCCAGGATCATCTGCGACAGCTTCTTCTCCACATGCTGACCTGGCAGCTCGATCAGCTCTGCCACATGTGCAATCTCCACTCTCGAGAAGGGCTCAATCAGCCTGCACAGGTTCTGCTCAAGAAGCGTATCGTACAGCGACGAGAGGTGCCTGTGAACGATCGGGTCCTCGTCCAGCTGGCACCTGAAATCACGCAAGGCCGTTTCAAAGAGCTTCAGCGAACGCTTGGCGTGGGCCCCAGCCACAGCCTTCATAGCGTCCAGCTCAGGCCCCTGATACTGCAGCCCCACCTTTGGTGACGATATGATCCCCGCCACGTCATCCGCCTGCCCCACCATAATCTTGCACAGCAGCATGTACTTGAGGCTGTAGATGGCCTGCGGGTCCTCGAGCGCATTGAAAGCCTCGAAAGCCTCGAAAAAGTAGCTGTAAGCCGTCTTGTAGTCCTTTTCCTCTGCGTGGAGGATCCCGCTCTGCAAGTCAATCGTTCCCTGCTGAGCTGGAGGCACGTAGATCGCGTTCGCTGCCGTGCGGGCCGCGGTCAGTGAGGCTTTTGCTTTCGGGAGGTTTCTTAACGAGAAATGGAGCTTGCTCTCGAGGAGGTCGATTTCGACGAGCAAAAGCTTGTCGTCGAGCCTGCGGACCTCTTTGATGAGGCCTGAGAGGAGAGCGAGGGCTTCCGGAAACTCCTTGTTCTCGAGGAGGAGGGCCGCTAGTCGGGCCTCGATCCTCTGGCGGAGAAAGGTCCGTTTTTCGGCACGAGTCCATTGGACGATCTCCTTGCAGAGGGAGATTTGGAGGTCGGATGTGCCAGGGATTTTGGCCACGGCATCGATTATGACGCGGACGATCTTGGCCGTCTTGGCCTTGGGGATGAGGGAGAAGAAAGGCCGGAGCTTGGTCAGGAGGCTCTGGAGGTCGTGGGCCCGGCCTTCCTGCCTGAGGAGGTCTGCAAGGTTGTTGATGGCTTGTTCTTTGATGCGCAGGGCCTCGGGGGAGGATGATGGGTCCTCGAGCACGCCGTAGAGGATTGATATGGCCTCAGAAGGGGTTTTGGCCTCCGAGGCTAGGAAGAGGGAGTCAGTGGTGGCGGAAGCGTGAGATGCAGACATTCTCTACAGATTTGGAGTTCTGTAGAGTTATGGATCACACTTAGAAAAGAAAAAGATAAAGGAAAAAAACACAAAACATATGAAAAAGCATAAATCTGCGATTTTTACTTTGGGTAGACTGTATGTATGACAAACTACCATCTCCAATAGAATCTTCTAGGCATTTAAATTGAACAGGAAATCCGAAATCACAGAAGAACTAAAAGTGTGTGCTCAGATCTTTTCCATTTTCTTTGCTAATTGGTTTGACACTCCGAAATTCAAGGAAGCTTCAGTACAAACGCGTAACTGGACCATGAGCTAGATGATGGATTATTTACTACTTGAAAAAGTTTGAACAACAAATCACTACATATCAAGAGGATTATCCCTGATTGTTGTAAGTAAACAATTCGCGCAGAGGTAATCAAACCAAGTGATAAGAGATCAGGTCACAATTTCATATCTGACTTTCTCGACAATGATTTCACATCAATATCTAAATTTCGATTTGCGCAGGTAGGAAAAGAAGATAATATAATCTATAACGTGATGATGATGATGAGTGAAAGGAAAATCAATACCGTATTACCGAAATACTAAGGAAGAACAGATGAAACAAAGCGCAGAATTTGAGGTAACTTACCGATAATTCACGCAAGAGTTGATCCACAACGAAGAGACGACAAAGCTTTTTTAGGGATTTACTGAAACGATTCCCAAATTATAAAACCTTTTCTTGGAGGGGGCGACACCCAGTTTGAGCCTTGTGAACGAAATGTTGGGCCGTTCCTAAAAAGCCCATATCTATACTAGAGAGAAAATAGAGGGAAAAATCTATCGTCTCTTATCTAATATAAAGATGTTTGGCACTGTAGCATAAATTTAGGTAAAATGGAGATCCACCGGCAAATCCATCAGCGGGAGATACACTCTCGATAGATCAGTGGTTCATACACATATATTAATTATAGAATCCAACGATTATAAGAAATAAAAGTATAGCAAGTTTAGCACACCCCCTCAGTTCGGAAAATGTCGGTTATGCAAGTGCTCACGATAGACTTGAGGGCTCGACTCCTCAAAAACCTAAAATTATACGAGAGAATTATCATTAATAAATTATCTTATTACTCGAAAGAATTATTGAGATTATCTCCCTTAATCAAAAAATTAATGATTAAGCACTTTATGAAATTTTCTTGTGGAACTTGACCTCTCGGTTTAAGGAAAAAGACTTGGAAAACGTTCACAAGGCTAAAATATGATTTCGGTACGAACAAATTGGTCGAACGGCTTAAAAATGGTTCAACGGCTCGGGGTTAGTGCACTGTCACCCGAGAGGCGGCATGCTCGCTGGCGTTGCTTACGCAGAGCGCTGGATCGCGCGCGCACCTGCTCAGAGACCCGCTACTGGTCGAGGCCTGGCAGCACTCACTGGCTTGGGGAGTTTGCGGGTTCAATGATGGCGGTTGCAGTTCTCGTGCGAGTCGACGTTGGTCCCGTGCGTGGCCTCGCGTCTCTCCACACGAGCGTGTGTGCTTGGATATTAATTGTAAAACTTGCATACGAATCAATATAATAATCTATGACATAAGTTGTAATAAATAATATATTTTTATTTTTAGAGATCATAACCAACTAATGGACTGAAGATTATTATTATTATTATTTATGTGTTGAAAATATGCTGAAGTCATGTGTAACCAAAAATATTGGGGCAAAAGTGTCCAACAATTATTATAACTAAAATATGCTAAAATCATGTTAAAAACCCGAGTTTCCAAAATTAAAAATAAAAAGTGATTGCAGATATGGATGTACATTACAGTACATTGAAAATTAAAATAAATGAAAAATATAATATATGTGTGTAACCGAAAAATCTGGGGAAACGAAAAAGAGTTTAATTAAAAACTGTGGAGATACACAAACTACACACCAAGCTTTTATTAATGATATTGACACATAGCACGCATTAACCTCGTCATAAACTTAACAACAGTTTTGCATGTGATCAAATCAGCTTTGGTTCACATAGAGTCATCAGTCTCATCTGAATCACTCCCATCAGGGTCAGGCTCCCCACCTACCATTCCAGTTTCAGGCACATCTGGCTTTGCTGAAGATGTTGAAACCACATTCTTACCAGTATTAGTGGCATCAAACTCTTCTGGTGCCATTTCAGCAAGTAATTAATCAGTCAAGGACCATCGAAAACTATATTCAAATTATGCGTTTATGCAATGAAAAAACCATAACACACAGGTCATGTGAAACGATTGGACTACAATGCTAAAAAGAGAAGAAGCTAATGACAAGATTTAATGGGATCTTATACCTAATAAACAAGACCTTTTTTTGCATGGAGATGTATTATAAGAGAAAGTGCATTTTTGTTATCCACCCACATCGGAGATAGAGAGACATATACACACATGAAGAGTAGCAAAATAAAAGGATATCAATATTCTCAGCTGTTCCACCAGCCATGATGTTTTGCAAATCTTTCTCGACACGACGGACAAGCTCCGGCTGCCAAACAACACAATATCATTAATAAGTGTACTCGTAGATTATAAAATACGTGTAACACAAATAAACATCACGCATTTGTAGACAGTAATAAATGGAAATCTTATGTTACATTTAAGTCGGGCTCCCGCCTAAATCTTCGCCTTCGAGCATCCCTCATTGGTGGAGTAAGCCCATGCCTGTACTCCCCTGTTTCTGCACTGTCACCCTCCTCTCTCACCATTATCATCTATCACGACTTTAAACTGTTTAACTTGACCTTAGCGAATACAAATATCTAGGAAAATTTGAACAATTATGTAACATACTACCTGGCCAATATCTGCAGTTTTGATCAACACATTGTCGTCATATGTTTTGTAAGACTCTACAACAGTGGGAAGATCCAAGAGGGATGCGGAGAAACTGTCATTCCCGATTACGAATTTGCCAGTCCTTCCATCATCTATAAACAAAATAAATAAATTAAATGTAAAAAGGTGCAACAAAAGTCAGAAGAACGAGAACAAACTGGTGATATTTAAGCGCATGAACACTGAAGTAAGATAGAACATAAGTAATCACTATGTGAGGTAAACTTTGAATGTTCAAAGCGAAAAATCAGCATATCACCAGAAAATGACAAGTCCAAGGATTTGTCTTCAGAAGAAGAAGAATCGTTCAACAGACGCTCTATTCTCTCAGCAACTGCTGGGGGCACTCTCAGTATAAATTGCTCCTCCATATCCTTTCCTTCGTTTCTTAGCAAGACTTACTATTATTATCAGTAAAAGATCCAAACATGTGAAAATGTTGGAATCCACAACAATCACAAACCAGATAGATGATAGATAAGGACACTATACACAGGTAACAGTAGTGCAAACAATAATTTGTTAATTATTCAAGCACCAAATCAGCTACCAATTTCTTTTCCAATATTTAGAAGTTAGAACCCATTTCAACGGGAAGAAGAATGTATTTGACCTTCAGACACTGTTCTATACAAAATAGAATCCATCAATTCAGTTTTTTCAAATTATAGAGAAACATTACAGGCTTTGCAAATTACATCACTAAAAAGAAAAGACTACTATCATCAACCGAATTTCTTCAACCCAACCTCATATGGTGCTATTATCTTAAGTCGTGAGAAAAGTATACCAAACACAAATAAATCAGCAGGAGAACCTCAACATGTGCATACAGTAATACAGAACTCTACACAATTCAGTTGGCCCATGTTATATAGATATCTTACACAGGGCCAATCCTGATAGAGTTAAGGATGAAAGCAAACGAAAATAAGAGATAATTGATATCTTAAAAACAACTCGGGACGAATCCCGCCCAGCCTAAGGCCGATACTTCAGAAAGAAACTTTATGCCCAAGGTTAAAGCCGACAATCCTATTCAACAAAAGATACACTAGGCATCAATATTTGTCAACTTAAATAGAGTCCTAAACCTAATTATAACTCTAAACTCTAAGCCAATGGGCCTAAAAGCTCATTATTGAAATTAATGAAATAACAATAGATCTTTCACAGGCAGAGTTCAAAAAATTGGGCTCCAAATTAATCAGGTAAAGATAAAACTTTATTCGTATTATCATCAAAATCCATTAAAATCTAGAGTTGTAAATGCTAATCAAATGTTCACAATCTGCATGAGCTATTTTACCTAGGTATGCAAATATGGAACAAACAGCTCTCAGTACCCAAACCCTGACCTAAATTTGACATAAAAACACTGAAACAAGAGATTCACGGTCCATCAGAAAATCTACCACAAACGGCCCACCAAGCACGAGCTAGCTTGTAAAAAATCAGGCGAAATACAAGGACAAGACCTTAGAAACACGTGTCAGTTGAACAAAATGTGAGAAAATGGACGACGTTAAACAGAATCCTACTCCATTTTTACTTGCACAAAAGCAAACATCCAAAAAAGCAACTGCATTCTCACCTCGGTCAGGACTCAGGAGTGATGATAAAAATGGAGTGGATTGGCGATCGGCAGAGGAAATGTTGCCGCAGATGAAGATGATGGCTGACGATTTTTTGGCAGAAAAAGCCCTAGGGAGTCGGAGTAGGTACAGTGAAACAATGGTAAAACATAAATTGGGAAATACAAATTTATTTAGTTGTGGCATTTCTTTCCTTTGTACTTGGAAAAGTCTAAATAACAAATCACTATCAGGACTACCCCTCCGTAGGTAAGCAATTTGCACAGAGGCAATTAAACTAAGGGATAACAGTTCAGGTCACAGCATAAAGCTTTATAGCGGACTTTTTCGGCAATGATTTCACATCGGAATTCAAATTTCGATTTGCGCCGGTAGGAAAAGAAGATAATATAATCTAACGTGATGATGATGAGTAAAAGAAAAACCTATATTACCGCAATAGGAAGGAAGAACAGGTGAAAAAAACGCAGAATTAGAGTCAACTTACCGATAATTCTTGCAAGAGTAGATCCAAAGTGAAGAGACGACGAAGCTTTTTTAGGGATTTAGGCTGAAATGATTCCCAAATTATAAGACATTTTCTTGTTGGAGGGAGCCACCCCATTTTGGGCCTTGTGAAAAAAGAAAATAATAATAAAAAAAAAATAATAAAAAATCATTTTTACTTTGTAGGTATCGACTTTCGAATTAATCCGTTAGACAAATTCCGGATACTTTAGGTCGCAATTGGTTATATAATTTTTTATTTTTTATTTTTTTGTCTGAACGGGTGATCAAAGTAAAAAATCATAAAACTATTTTCTATAATATCTCATATTTTTCTCTTCAATTCCACTAAAATATTCAAATCATAATATTTATTATTGTATATTAATAAAACTATTATTCATTAACTTAGATATTTCTGACTATAAATTTTACTAATTACTAGTTTATTATTTTTTATATTATATTTATTTTATAATCACTCACAAACTTATATATATCTCACCTTTTGAAAAAAATAATGTTTTGTACTTTTTCATCTCTATTCTTGAATAGACAAATTGTTTGCCAAGAAAATCCACCAACTCTCCTAAACTAATTAATAATTTTGCCAAGAAAATAATGTTTTGTACTTTTTTCATCTCTATTCTTGAATAGACAAATTGTTTGCCAAGAAAATCCACCAACTGTTGGCTCCGTTATGGAGCCAACAGCCAATGGGACAGCTTCATGTGGGGGTGTCCCATATTAGAGTCATGTGGGACAGCCCCACATAAAGCTGTCCCATTGGCTGTTGGCTCCTTAGCATTACTGAATAATTTCGATTGTTTTACAAATTGCCCTAAGATCTTTGTTTGGTAGTGTAAACGACCTCAATTTGGTTCAACGCTGTTGTAGCAAATTATATTTTTACCGAGTACAGGATGACTCCCGACCTCGGGTCGATCTCTCGAGGAAGGCGGTTCGGAATTTAGCTTTGGTGTCGATTACACACGAAAAGAAAGTAAATCCTAAACACTCTAATCAGATAGCAGTTTGGATGAATTATTAACTAAGAAATAAAATAAAAGTAATAATCTACCTAAAAAAGTGAACGGAACAAAGATGGAGAAGCTAGGGAATCGGAGATAATTAATTCAAGTTCTAGCAAAGTCGGGCAGTCAATTGTTCGGTTCGAGATTGACACTCTCGCTTAAACATCTAGCGGTTCGCTCCCAATAACTTTTCGTAACAAGGGATTGAACATAGACGAACATGCTCGAGCATACAACACAGGTCAATTATCCCAATCCCAATAACTTTTCGTAACAAAGGACGGGTCATCGACAAGCACGTATTTCAATCCCAACCCATAGATTATTCAGCTACGAAATCATCTATCTCATGCGAGCCTAGGTCTACGAATTCTCCCCTTTCGGTTCTAAAAGTCGTTAATTCAATTAGAAGGTGTTTAATCAACTAATCATATGGAATCAACAAACCCTAACTCGACAAATCAATATTCAATTTCTACCAATTACAAGATCGAAGTGTCACTCTTCGATTATATCAAACTATCAAGCACAAATTCATCAACTCCTAATCAATTCAACTCACATAAGCATGAACAATCTTGAGCCCGACAAATGCACGTTGAACAAGAACAACCATCTCCTATCCCTAGCAATCAAATTAGCTACGCAAATTGAATTCAACACAATAATTCATTTCTCCTAATTTAACCATTATTCATGAATTAAACAAGAGAAAGAAATACTTACAATCAATCCAAGTTTAGATGTTGAATTCGAATTACAAGCTTAATCCCTTGATAAAGAAGAAGAAAAATGGAAGAAAATGATGGGAAGAAGAAGAAGAAAATGATGAAGAAGAAAGGAAAAGAAAAGGAAAATGAGTGTTCTGTGGTTTTTCCCGACCCTAGGGTTTTCACCCCAGAAGGGAGAATGATTTTTTGATCGAGTCCCGCACATATTTATACAAGTCACGGATCACGGCGTGGGAGAAACTCAGCGCGGCGTGGAGGAAGAAGGTGTCGCGGCGTGGAGGGGTCTCGCGGCGTGGCGGGGAGCAGATGCGTGAGTCTCTGTACGCCCGTGTAGGGCTTCACGCCGTGGAGGAAGGCCTTGTCGCGCCGCGGAGGAGTTGCCGCGCCGCGGAGGGGGCCAGTGTCGCGCCGCTGAGGGTTGCCGCGCCGCGGCGCGCGAGACTGTTGCCCTGCTGCGCGTTTCGGGCTCGTTTGGGCTCGTCCGAACTCGGAATTGAGTTCCGTTTTTTCCTACACGTCGCTAACGAACCCCTCTATTCAATGATGCTTTCATGACCAGATTTTGCCAATAGTAGAATTCTCTAGAGTTATCCAACCATCAAACGGTCGGCAGCTTGCTGGACTTTACTTTTCGGCCCCGTTCGGATTCGTCTGAATTCGGAATTGAGTTCCGCTTTTTCCTACTTGTAGCCAACGAACCCATCTATCTAACCATGATTTCTCAGCCCATTTTCAAGTTAAATTTTTTCCTCACGGGCTTCTGACCTGCACACCAAAAACAAGAAAAACCGGAAAAACCTACGGAAAACACAAGAAAAACCAAGATAGAGGAAAACACGCAATAAACTACAAAACGAGATAAAGACTAACTAAAAAAACTAATATGGGGGAAAAATAAGGGAAAAATAACAAGGAAAAACGCAACAAAAATGGGACAAACAACTCCCCCACACTTAAACCTTTGTTCGTCCCGAACAAAAACAATAGAAAAGAAAACAAGACATGAGCATGAATACAGTTTCAAATAAGAAGAGTTTCAAAATGTCCAATTCAACCAGGTTGAATTCCAACGACCGTGAAACCATATGCCTCAAATATAAACTTGGCCTCGAAATGACAAACTCTCAAACACAGAAATATTAGTAAATGCCTCACTCATTCTTTTACATGAATATATGATAGGATCGCTCAGAGTGGTCAATATTCCAGTTTCAACATATGCTTGTCAATCGTCTAAATTACTCAGAAACAATCAAAGCTCAAAATTTTTACGAATCAAGAGGACTTCACGGGTTGTAATGTGGGCTTAAGGTAAAGGTACAGATATATATGGACAAGAAGCTCAAATAAACAGTCAAGGTTCTCGAGTGATAATACTCGAATGCCTGTCACTCATCCAAAATCAACAAGATAGTATAAATACCGTCCACCAACAATTCCACAAACAACACATATATGCTCTGATGGGTCTACTTCTGGATCTGGAGTAAACCGGTGGTTATGAGCTCAGATCTGCTTGAACCGTCTTTAAACCGTCGCTAGATCGCAAGAATGCCTGCAAAAACTCAACGCCGGAGGTGTTTCCGGCGTAGAGCCTCCGACGCTCAAGTCAGTATGAGAGTGATGAAGAGAGGCTGCGCAGCAGCTATAGGGGAGAGTGGAATGAATGAGAGTTAGGGTTTTAGGGTTACCTCATCTCCTTTATATAGGAGTGAATACTTACGCGAAGTGCCCAAAATACCCAAGTCGGTGGGCCTAGAAGGTCCAAAATGCCCCTGTCGATTCGTCTCCCCCTTTGTTGCTGAGTCATCGCGAGATTCCTTCTTATCTTTCCCAATGTGGAGGACTTTGGATATGTTACAAGTGTGATGAATCGTCATCACATCTTTGTTGTTTAAGGTACGCGAAGTCGACTTCGAAATCTAGGAAGTCGACTCGTTGATATGTGCGGATTCGGAGGCTACGCTTGACTAGTTCTTCGAGACGGAGTCGTCTTCAGAGAGTCGTCTTAGTTCAGTCGACTTCTAGGGGTTGACTTAGAGTATCTGGATGACTAGGAGCTTGGCTGTTCCTCTTTCATTGATGTCGATTAGGGAAAGTCGATGGATTAAGGTCGACTTGCAAGAGTCGACTAGATCAATCTCGGCTTCTTCTTGATTGCTCTTAGTAGATCGACCTTTGGGAAGTCGATTCGGGCATGTCGACTGGGTCATGTCGACGTGCGAGTAATTCGAGTGGTTCGCCGGTTGAGTAATAAACTACTGGACCGGGTTATCCTTATGTGGCCATATCATCTAGTCCCCCCCCGAAAATTACTCTAAGCAGTCGACTGCTTAAGAGTAAATTTGATGGTAAGTAGCTTCGCTGTCTTCCTGTGATACCTGCTCGTCTTCGTCTTCTTTGATGATTCGTCTCGTCAATCCATCGGGGCGCATCCCAACCTCATGATTGCTTTTTCGGATAAGTCTGACACTCTGACAGACCCTTTTGAAATTTCAAATTTCAAATTTCAGAAAACCCTAATTGACGCGCGTCACCTCCATCGCCGACTCCTCGAATTCTACGCTTCATCTGGGTCGTTGATTCAGGTATTGATCTAACGATCCGCCTCTATTCTACTCGAGTATAAATACATTGCACGTCTGCCCTAGGTGGCTTTTCACGCTTCCAATTTTTCGAACTCTAAACCGCTTTCAGTTCTCCGGCGCTTTCTGTGCTACCAGCTCTCCGGCGCTTCTTTCTCCGGCAACTCCAAGCTTATTCTCAGTTCGAGACAACTGCGCCATCATGTGTAAGTTCTTCATCTCCTTTACTTTTCGCGTTTTTGCTGGTTTTTCCCTCTTCGATTTTTTCTGGGTTTTCGGGGAATTTCAGAAGTTCATACATGTTCTTCATGAATTTCTTGCGGATTTTGCGTCCAGATCTTTCTACACGCATATTCTGCTAGTATTTGTTGTTTCTGCTAGTCGCTGGTTGCCAACGTGTAGTCGGTTTTCGTCTGTCGCTTAGTTGGTTCTTGTCGACTTAATGGCCTTCTTTTCTTCAACTTTTCTCTCCTCGAGTCGACTAAAGTCGACTTACTAGTTTGTTTAAGTCGAGATACTGATAGCGATTGCCCCTTTTTTGCCTTTTCTTCTTCTGTCGATTATTGCGAGTCGTCCTGATTCGGTCTTGTAGGTTCTTACTTGTGACTTTACTAACTTCGGCCTCCTTCCCCCTTTTTTCTTTTCTTAGCTCCCGACTCGTCTCCTCTTTCTGGCTCCCTCGGTCAACAAATCAACGATTATGTTTGTCAAGCCGACGAGGGTTCTAGCTCTGATTCAGTTGAGGTAACCGGCTATAGGATGGTTTCACCGCCTTCCCATTCTTCTCCTCCTCTCTCCACTGCCTCTTCTGTCGACTGGGCGCTGCACGACCAAGCGCTCTTGGAGGGCGGCTTAGTCGATATTGTGAAGAGCCCTCCTCGAGGAAATCTTCCTCGTCTCGATATCATTCCTCGAGGTATTCCTCTTAGGTTTTTAGATATCCCTGTATATAGAACGAGCCCTGTATCTGTACCAATAATTGCTCCCCTTCTCGACTTTCAAAATGCTGTATCGATAGCTTGTCCCTTGGCTAGGTTAGCTGTTCTAAATCCATTTTGTTATGCCTCTGCAGCCGAAGTCGAGGGCTTCAGAAAGTTCAGTGGGCTTCCCTCCGATTGGGAGTTAGTCGCCCCCAGTCCTAACGACGATTTCGCCCATCCTCCCCCCGGCTGTCACACGTTCTTCGTAGACCAAATCGTCTTTGGCCTTCGTTTTCCTATTCAAGACGAGCTCATACTAATAAGCAATCTGTACAATATACCCATAAATCAGTTTTCTCCTAACGCCATTCGCATTATGATAGCCTTCATAGTCGTTTCTCGTATAAGACTCAATTTCTTTTCTCCCGACTTTTTCTTTTATTGTTACGGTTACCGGCTTTCCAAAGGCGCCCACTGTTTGGGTCGTCGTGCTGGTGTTACCTTTCTCGACGATCTTTCGTCGAACGTCACCGAGTGGAAGTCGAAGTTTGTTTTCATTCGACCTGCTTCGGGAATGTACCCTTATGTAAATACTTGGATTACTTCGAAGGTGAAACAGAATAAAAGGCCTCGCTCTGACGAGTTTGCCCGTCTGTTGTCCGAGTTAAATAAGCACACTTATAGCGCTCGTCAATTAATAAAGGACCGTGCATTAGTTAATCATGCTCGAATCGTCTTTTACGAAGACCTTCCTCGTCTCGATGACCCTCGTAAGCCGTCATTGTTCTCTATTTTCTGTGCAACTGTTTTGAATTTTGATCATTTGAGTCATGGTTACTAAGTATTCTTCATTTACCATCTTTTCTTCTGTTATTTCAGTTAAAGCTCTAAAACGCTTCGAGCTCAAGAAGGGCCAATCGTCTGGTCAACCGGCCGGCGGTTCCGCCTCTGCTCCTCGACCCTCAGGCGGGTCCGGGTCCGGTGCTGCGGTTGTCGAGACGACAGCTGCCCAAAAATCCAGGGTTGAGAACCCTGTAGCTTCCAAACACAAGCCGTCGGGCTCTTCTTCTCGTAAGAGGGCCCAGGACGATCGGGCCGCCATCCTCATCCCCGATGATCTAAAGCGTCGTAAGGTCGACAAGGGAAAGGGGAAGGTGGTCGAGAAGAAAGGCCCCTCCCCTATCACCGTCAAGGACGTGACGGTTAAAATGCCCTCTCGGCTCTGGAATCATCCGGAGCCTTATCATGTGGCCAAGTACTTCAACTCCCTTATTCCTGAAGCCGACAAGGAGCGTGTCGAGGGGAATCTGTATGAGCGCTCCAACTACGCTGTTCAGTGTCTATCTCGGGTATTTTTCCCACCCTTATCGACTTGGTTCTTGTGTTCTTCTCTTTAGACTCAATCCATCTTTTCCTTAATCTGTTCATACTCTTCCGCAGTTTCTGGCAGCGGCGCTTCCTTGCTTCGAGGAGACGTGCAAGGCTCCCCTTGCCTCTACTAAGTCTCTCGAGGACAAGTGTGAGGCTCAGCGCCAAGAAATCGAGGCGCTAAAGGAGGATCTAGAGGCCTCGAGGGCCCTTGTTGACAAACTGAAGGCCGACAAGGCGGTGCTCCGCCATTTGAATGATAAGTTCAAGGCCGACCTCGACAAGGCTCGTGACGAGGTCGTTGTCGAGAGGGAGAATGGTGTCGAGGCGGGGCGAAGGACGTTTTTGAAGTCCCCGATGGGCGCCGTCTTCCTCGAAACCTACCGCCAAGAGCTCGTCAAGGCCTTCTGCAACTCTCCTGCCTTTCTCGACAAGCTCTGTCCCGCCACCCTTCAGTATTTTGAGCATACATTTGCCGCGTGGGAGGCGGTGGTGGCGGGTTCTGAATTCGAGGGGAAGCTCGACCGCGAGGCGATTAAGGAGACGCTTCCCTTCCCTGAGGGCTATTCGGGCGACGACTCTCTCCCCGACGACTACCCCTGGTGGTCGGGACTCGAGGCCTGGGCCATTCGCAAGGCCGGCCTAGGCACGCAACTCGAGGTTCCTCCCACCCCCTTGTCCGGTTCGACCGAACTAGTCGGGGCAAGTGGGGTTAGTCGGGAAGAGGCAGTCGAGGTGGAGGATGAGCAGCAGGGCACAGAGCCTCTGGCCGACAAGGATGCTGATGGGGAGAAGTCTGCTACTGTGGCGATGGAAGGTGGAGATGACGCTGCTGAGAAGTCGGATGCCGAGTCTTAGCAGCGTTATTTACTTTGGGGCTGTGCCATTGCCTTTGTTCGTTGTTTTTTGTTTTTGTTTGTTTTTCTGTCGTTCCCGGCCTATTTTCGACTTGTGTAAAGGCCGAGACGACTTCGTATGTAATGGATTTTCGGTGATTAATATAATCCTTTTCCTTTCCCTTTTGTTTGTGCTGATTACTTTTTCGAATTGTTTTGTCATTTCTCGTATATCTTCTCCCCAACCCTTCTTGCGAGCTGGTCAAAGTCGAGCAAGGATTTGAACAGCTTCGTAGCTGTGAAACGATTGTTTTTCAACTCGTCTCCTCCCAACCCTTCTTGCGAGCTGGTCGAAGTCGAGCAAGGACTTGAACAGCTTTGTAGCTGTGGAACGATTAAGTTTTTCAACTCGTCTTCTCCCAACCCTTCTTGCGAGCTGGTCGAAGTCGAGCAAGGACTTGAACAGCTTCGTAGCTGTG